>JAVRXN010000011.1:27281404-27723916 GCA_033556935.1 Timema podura
GTCATTATAATTGTTACTTTTACAAGAAATCACTTAAATATTAACGTCGTGTTTATGATATAGAAGTTGAATTATTAAAATAGTAATGTCAATAATCAAAGCTTTTGTCAGTGTGTCCGTGTTTGATGCCCAGAAGATCCCCGTATCTCTTATTTTCTATTCCCACGCTAATCCGTGGCGATCTTCTAAACGTTATTCCCACTGAAGACTCTGAGAGTCAGAGTGATGCCTTCGACGCGATCGATGAGATTCCTTTCTTGCTTACTAGCCTCGACAAATCAAACATATTTAACCACCAGGAGGAGTTTTGTTCCCCTCAGTTGACATATAATCAGGCCAATCAAAAAGAGGCAAATTCTACTAATAGGTATAATTTACATCATTTACGCGTGCTTCAATTAAAGTTTACTCAACGATGAGCTAACTATGAACTAGTTTTGACATACTTTGATTGTTTGAGAACTCGTTGTTTTGATTACTTACACTCGAGTATTAGACTACTTCTTGAATGCTTAGATTGACAAACGATAGCAAAACATTGCATAGGCAGTAACAATTTTATTTTCTTATAATAATATTAATTTATAATTCTTTGTTCTGAAAACCAAAACAAATTAATCATAAATACTTAATTTGTATAAGATATATTTTAAGAAAAAAATTATTAATTGTTGATATGAAATAATTATTAATCTATTTTTATATTCTCGCAGTTAAGATTAGGAAATTATAATGAAAAGCGGTACCTCTCGAGTAAAGTAACTTGTATGAACGGCCATCACGTCTCGGCACGGCACGGCGTGACACCAGTCATATTACTTTGCACGGAATTCAACCCAATTGGAGCACCCAGCTCATTTTGACAACACCCATGACATGAAAAGAATGGCCTGAATGCTTCCCCAAGAATTAAATATGTTCATCTCGAGCAGCCGGTAGGCTACGTTTGTGACCACGTGGAGGTGAAGAGCTGTGTTTCCCTGTGCCTTAAAACAAGTTTGTGTTTTTATGTGATGATGAGTACAGACAGACTTCTTATAGAAGCTTTGAGAGAGTATCCATTACTATATGATGTATTTGTTCCAACTACCACGACAAAGGAAGAAGGACAACACATAGCAATAAAGATCAGAAAGTTTTTATGAATTGACACTTCTTAAAAATGTAATGCACCCAATCCCCCAACCTGTGTCTGTGGTCTTTTTTTCATTATCTTCCTCTTCTTCAAAAACTGCAACCACTAACTCTTTTTCAGAAAAACTCTTCATTGCAACTAGAATTTGTGAGGAGTTTGTTTCTACCAACGTTGACCGTTCCAATTCCATGCCGAGCGTTACAAGTGTGTTCACTATGAGCCGAGCCGCACCTAACCGGCCCGTGCCAGGCGTTACAAGAGAGTTAACCACAAGCCGAGCCGCATCAAGCTGGTCCGTGCTATATCGTGCCATGCCAAGCGTTACAAGTGGGCTAACTACGAGCTGAGCTGCACCAAACTGGCACATGCCATGCCGTGTCATGCCGGGCGCTACAAGTGGGCTAGCTACGAGCTGAGCCGAGCCTCACCTAACCGGCCCGTGCCATGCCATGCCGCGCCATGCCGGGCGCTACAAGTGGGCTAACTACGAGCTGAGCCGAGCCTCACCTAACCGGCCCGTGCCATGCCATGCCGCGCCATGCCGGGCGCTACAAGTGGGCTAACTACGAGCTGAGCCGAGCCTCACCTAACCGGCCCGTGCCATGCCATGCCGCGCCATGCCGGGCGCTACAAGTGGGCTAACTACGAGCTGAGCCGAGCCTCACCTAACCGGCCCGTGCCATGCCATGCCGCGCCATGCCGGGCGCTACAAGTGGGCTAGCTACGAGCTGAGCCGCACTGATCTAGCCCGTGCCATGCGGAAAGTTACAAGTGGATTAACTACGAGCCGAGCCTCATCGAAACTATCTATGCCATGCCGAGCCGTGCCACGATCCACCCACCTCAGTGACGTAGTTGGCTAACGCGCTGGTTTTGTGTTAAAATAGATTGCCGAGGTTGGAGAGATTGAAGTTCGAATTTTGGTCGGGTGAAATGGGGGTAGTTTTCACTACATGATTTCCCACTCTACCTCCAAGCAAATGTGGGCTCACTTCCTTTAAATTCAAACTTCCCAATTCCTAATCCATTAGCGTAACTAGTACTTAAGCGTATAACCCAAATGGGTAGTAAGACGTGGTGCTAAATAAATAAATAAAATAACCACGAGTTGAGCCTCACCGAACCAACCCGTGCCATGCCGTGCCATGTTGGCCGCTCCTAGTGGGTTCCCTCCCTAAGCGTTTACACATTTATATTGTGAGATTACATTCTGCTTCAAATAAAAGCAATTACACTTCATTTCAGTAGCAGTACACCTAGTAGAACTAAACCAACTAGCAACATAGCCTCCACATGCATATAAAATATAGGTAAATATAAAGGAGTGTATCCAAGTTCATCCAAAAGTTGATAGTAATAATAAAACAGAGAGTCTGAATTAGTCCTAAAAGGGATATTTTGATCCTTTATAAAAAAAATAGAGTTTGGATTCGTTGAAAGAGAAAAAAAATAAAAGTAGGTAGTAAGAATATGTTTCATTTTTGTCTTTATAGAAAAATGAACAGATCTTAGAAAATCATATCTATAAATTCATATTTCTCCATAATTTAAAGTTATATGTTTTTGCATTTTCCGCTGTTTCACTACCATCATATTATTAATTATTTTCACTGAAACTGAAGAGTTGTGAATCTTTATGTACACTTGAACAAAGCCTCTACTGTTACTAAAATGCTATGGTGAGCGTTGCTGTATTGTCTTGAATTCAAATTCACATTAAAATATTCACAGCAGATTACAGTCCTTTGAGACTCACTATTTTCAGCCCAAACGTTTGGAGGAAACTTTGTACCCTTCTTTAATATAGGCCTAAGTATAATATACATATCCTAATCTATGAACTTGTAAACTGCTGTGCCTTGTGGTTGACATGAATTAACTCCTTTAACAATAAGAACTTACCTCTTTCTTCCGGACCAAATAGCTCACTCCAAATAAGGTATATACTTTTTCCAAGTCTACATTTTTCACAATTAAATGATGCTGAGAGTCACAATATTTGCAACTTACTGTAACACGACTGCAGTAAATGAATCCTGCAATATACAATTCGTGAATCTACAAACGTGATATATTCAACAACTATATGTATTGCTTACTTGAAGTCAATTGTGATGAGCTCAGATTCCCGAACTAGCCCATTTATTTCAAGAATTAAGACACACCGTTAGAAAATAAGGTATAACCCAATTTGACCATTAGGCCTTTTAAACGCACTCTAATAAAACTTCTATACATCACTCATTAATAAAAGTACATAATTAATAGCTTTGATACATTATATGTGCTTCCTCCTTCTTCCTAAATAAATTTCTGGGTGCACTACTGATTCCTCATGGGGCACCAAACTTTAAATACTAAATATCTACACTCCTTACTAATATTTTAATTTATGTTTTCTAAACTATTACATTAAGAGTGACCTGGTGGTCTAGGGGTAAGGTGTCAGACTTCTGTGCTGGGAGTACGGGGTTCAATCCTCGGTCTCGGCACAGATTTATCTGATTTCCAAACCCTTCTTTCACCTCTGACAAGACGTGTATTAATCACAGCTTGTAAATGTGTGGAATTCCAGGCCTCCACCGTAGTTTGGATTCCACGTTAAAATCTAGGTCCTCCATTTCATCTCACAATAACCCTACCATTACAAATTAGCGTAGTATGTATAACCCGAACGGTTAATAAGACGCTGTGATGATAATAATAATAATAAAAATAATAATAATGATAATGATACTAATACTAATAATAATAATAATACATAACGTAATATACTTGATTCTAGCTAAATTTGTTTACCCTCTTTCTTTCAGAATGCCGTCATAATGGGTCTTGGCTTGTTAGCGCTGTCAATTAATGTAGGCTATATTCCATTCACGGTAGGAATTACTCTCTGAAAGGTCTTTTTTCCTACCAATATCCTACTTTATAATAGCTTTCTGGTAGGGAAAAAGGCCTTTCAGAAAACAATTCCTACGGTGAACGGACTTTACATTGCTTACATGAGGTCAAAGTACGAAGGCATGAGTCACCACGCCACTGTCACCAAAGATGGGAAAGAGACATTTGTTTAAAAGAAATCAAAATGGGAATGAGTTTTTTAGTGACATTAAATAAAATATTTAAGTTAGGGGACCGTAGGCTAAGGGTCCCGGGTTCAATTCCCACCACGGCCGAAAAATGTATCATTAGTGAAATATGGGATTCCTCTTTCACAATGATGAACTAAAGGCCAAGGGCTGGATGTTTTGTCTCTTCTAGATTTAAGTTAGTTTCGCGAGGCTTCGCGAGTTGTGTTTTTACGAACTTTTACTTAGCACATTAAAATTGCCATAGAAACATAATTAAACATCATTGTGGCATTTTTGAGTGAAAATATTAACGCGAAATAAAACGAAATTAAATCTATTTACGAAATTGATGATTTGGCCATTTAAACGCGAATTATGGTAATTTTTTTTTTCTATTTAAACTCGAATAAATAAAAAAACATTGCTGACATCGGAAACCATTCTAAGACTTGGACAAAAAATAAAAATAATACCAACTGAACCAATATAATTTTCTTTCAAAAGAAAATTTATTTCCCTCATCCAAAGACTTGCCTTAAAAAGTGTTAAAACTGGCTACTACAACGGCCATATTGGGCGCCAAGGCAAGTATTTAAAGAATTAGAGGCAAAAAACAAGGCCATGTCTAAGCTAGAGTGAGATCTATCTACACTTTGGCTTCCTGGTGACAGCACTACCATCAAGGTCGTTAGATATTGACATTGCTTTAGTAAGATCGTTTTTAACCTCTCCTCTATTTATTTAATATTTAAACATGCCTAAAGTTTTAAGTATTTTTTAAAGAGAGCGTGAGTTTGGAAAAGAAGGATTTTATATATTTGATAAAGTTAAAAAAATAATGATGTGCAAATTGTGCAACACACGCGTTGACTGGTTCAGAAAAGACACATGTTTGAAGCACATTAATAGTTCTTTGCATAAACGGAAAAAAAGTAATGTTTTTGAATCATCAAAACAAGCAACCCTTGAAAATTCTCTAATAGGCCCTAAAGTCTAAAAACTCAAAAGAAGACCGCAAAGAATTCATAATGGATACCACGAAAACATTTATGGAAGCTAATATTCCCATTGAAAAACTAGATCATCCTTCTATGCAATGTTGGATGGATAAATATGTGAAAAGTAACCATTTTGCAAGATTTTTTAAAATTTATTTTATTATTTAAAAATCAAAAGCAAATAAGGATCTATTATTTTCCGATTTTATTTTCCCAATGACAAAATAGTGGTTTTTTTAAACACTTTTGGCTATTTACTCATTTATCAAAAAAAGTATGAGATAGAAATATTTGATTTGGGTTATTTTTAAGATGTTTATCTTTAAGTACAAATAGTGAAATAGCCTAATAAATTAGTGTATACACACTTTGTCAACCAACATAGTCTAATATTAGTTCTATAAAAAATGAGTATGCCTACAATTCGGTTTTAGGTGGAGGAGACCTCCCTATGGCAGAAACTATAAGAAGTGTTTGGATCCCAGAGGTTAACCAAAGTCAAAAAGATAATATCAAGAATAATTAAAAAATCAGCAGGTTGCAATTCTTTGTGATGAGACAACTGATAGAAAAGGACAGTGTGTTTTTGTTATTTTGTTGAAAACATTAAGTGCTGATTCGAAGCAAAGCTTGTTTGTTGGTGCAGTTAAAGTTTTGCAGAACGCTTCAGCAACTGAATGTTCACGGGCACTTGTGGAAACCATCACCAAGTATGAGATTCCTTATGAAAATGTAGTTTGTGTTGTGACAGATGGTGCACGTTACATAACGAAATGTGTGACTTATTTGAAAGTTCTCTTATGCGATGATTTTCTGCATATACAGTGCTGGGACCACAAACTTAATTTGGTTGAAAATTATTGGTTAGTAGAGCTGCCAGAGCTGAATGAGTGTGTAGCTAAAGCAAAGGCCACATTTCTGAACACTCGAAAGAGAAAACATAATTATCTAGCATCTCTAAATGAAAAATACAGTAAAGGTGAAAAGTCTGCTAAGCTATTTCCAAACCCAGTTTTAACGCGATGGAACTCTTGGTTTTGTTCAGTGGTGTACCTCTGTGAATATTTGGTGGATCTAGTGGAATATTTTTCCACATTGGAGGAGGTGACAGCAGCACTTAAGTACTTACAGGATATGTCCCATTATAAAGTAAACCTAATGTTGATTGAATGCCAAGCAACATTTTTAATTGAACACTGTTCTGAATTGGTGGAATTAATTACTATACTCGAAGGTTCTACCTATGCCTTTAGTCATAAGCTGTATGGTAAAGTGACAGAGCTACAAAGTAATTTTAAACTGATTTCTGACATGAACTACGAAGAAAAAACACAGGAAAAATTGAAAATTCTTCCAACTCTAAAACAAGCAAATGTCAAAAGTCAGTTTCAATCTTTAGGACGGCAGTGCCTTACAAAGCTGAATTCACTCCATCAGTCAGACCCATCCAAAACATTTTTTGAAAACATTGGTACTCTTTTTTACACTCGCTCGATTGGTACAAAACAGGTTAATTCTGATCTCTTCCAATCAGCTCGGAAAATACCATTTTAACATCCTGCTCTGAAATTAATTTTCAAAGAGGATACTGTGCGCTGCAGACACAAGTGAGAGCTTTGCAAAGCAATTGTAAAAAAGTTGACATTTTGAATATATTGTGTGGACTGAAAGAAGACCATGAAGAGTTTGCCATCAACAGCTTAAAGCAATATGGATTCCAGTGTCTAATATTGACAGTAAACGCGCATTTTCAGCATATTCCAACATTATGTCAGACAAGCGCACTAACTTGAAAATCGAAAATTTGGAAACAATGTTGTCTTTGTACTTTGGTGATTGGCGTGAAGTATGTTGAAAAAAAGTATGAACATTTCTGTCTTATAAAATAATTCAGTTCAAGTACCTTCTAAGCTATTTGAGTTAAATTATTACCATTATCTTAAAACACCTCATAAGACTTTTTATACCGAAAATCAGGGTCTTACCTTTTATTTACCGGAATTCAACTTTTTATTTAACGAAATCAAGTAATTTTATTTACCAATTTTATTTACCAAAAATCATGGTTTTACCCTTTTATTTACCGACTTTTTATACCGAAAACCAACTTTTTATTAAACGAAATCTAGTGGTTTTATTTACCACAAATCAGGTTTTCTACCCATAGCCGACCTGAGACGGCGGCTATGCCCCGAGACCATCACTAATGAGCCTCAATTAATTGTCACCGGAGCGCTAAAACCCCTACTATTCTACTAACAAACGCGGGCAATGTTCGATCCTAATATGTCTTCTGTTTCTTTGCTCGTCACGCATGCGTCTGCCTCTCTTTGGCGGCCACTTCTTCTAGCACTCTCTTGATGCGACGTGATTGGCTGAAATCTCCCACCTTCCCCTCTCTCCTGTATTGGTCCCAGTCGGGGTGTTTGTGTGATTATTTTGGGACGAGCTAATTTATTAATAGACAGAACGTTTTATTGTTTGGAACATACCGGTTGTCTAACTCTTGGTTCTCTACATATATATATAGCAGCACACCGTCAGGGCTGGACCTTGGGCGCTATGGCGTCAAGGGGAGATGAAACCAGGGGCAGCTGGAGCTAGCTTCCACTACAGCTGGTTTGCTATCATCATTCCTTCGATTATGGGTGCACTATACGCGATTGTATTACCCTACCGCCAGAATTAGGATAAATAACTACTGGCATGGAATTGTGTTTGGTTCCAGCCGACAAATGGGCTAGTTTAACTGTACTTATTTGACGGTGCTATAGTTCAAGTCTAACTTACATCGCTGTACTCTATGCGTAGTATTTGGTAAAGTTAAAAGAGTTGACTTTTGTTTAGGTATCATTGTGATTTAGCCAGGCATGCAAATAAATTATTAGATACCTAGTTCAGCTCCCCCAGTGCCTATCGTTTATTTTTTAGAATGTATGTAATGTTTAGTTAGTTCAATGAGGATGCCTAACATAATAACAAGAACCAGCAAGGATTAGTTGGTTGCGTGGACCAAGTTTTGTAGTTTGGATTAATGAGACTAAAATTGATGTTCTTAATATTCCGGCTCGTATCCTTTTGTGAATGGGTTGTATTATTAGGATGTACTTGCCATGTTTAGTTTAATTTAGTAACGCTATAGCGTTTGATTAAGTATGAGGCTTCCTTTACGATAAGATAGCTGAGGATTATGCGAGCTCGCAGTAACTGCGAGTTACCAGACATGATTAATGACCCAATTGGGTTGGCCGGGCCTTTTGATGAGCCCTATTTACCTTAAGTTATTTATTCTTAAAAAACATTATAAATGGTAATAAGGAACGAATACACAATACAAGATTAATTCATTTTAATAGAATGGGGATTGGTGTCTGTGTCAAGTAGATACAATTAAAGAAATGACAAATGCATAAATATGAAATCTATACGAACATTAACATCAGATTTATAAGAAGTTTTACTACTTCAAAAAAGTCAAGTTAAAACATAAAGAATAAATTTATGTATGAGATAGCTATGTGAGCAAACAAGTTATGTTATACTGAAAATTGGTAGTTAGTCTTAAGACAAAGATCTTATATTAATATTGTAAACAATGATAAAATATGATGACCATTATGATTATAAAATTATTAGAATGTTGTTAACATGTATAAAATGTTAAAGGCAAACTAAGTAAATGACTAGATTGGTTGATAAGACCATATCTGAATAAATATATGATATTGAATGAACAATATTTATAAGAAGTTTTAAGACTTCATTAAAAGTCAAGTTAAAACACAAAGAATAAATTTATATATGTGATAGCTATGTGAGCAACAAGATATGTTATATTGAGAATTTAGGTACTTAGTCACAAGACAAGGTTTTACATTACTATTGTAAACAATGATAAAACATTCTAAACATTACGATTATAAAATTATTAAAATAATTATTAAAATGTTGTTATCATGTATAAAATGTTAATAGCAAACAATGTAAATGACTAGATATGGTTGAAAAGATATAAACAAGGTATATTTGAATAAATAAATGTTTTGAATGAATTTGTTTAAAATTGAATTAATATAAAATTATTTAATCCCTTGTTCCTTGTAAACTTTCCATAAGTGGAATGAGCTTATTTGTATACATGTTTCAATACACAATCGGCATCATCTTCAGGACTATTAAAAAGAAAAGAAAAAATCAATTAATATGGCTCAACCACGCTCTTTTTAATATACGAATATAACCTAAAACTTGAATTGGAAAGAAAATATAGTAAGAGTTCGATAAATGAATTTCATATTTACCATGTTGCAGAATAAATGTTGAGTTCCTGATTGATGGAAAATGTAAACTGAGGTGAAATAAATTAACCGTGTGTATATAAAATGAGACTCAATCGGACTAGAAAAATTGAACTGTGAAAGTCAAAGATATTATGACAGAACGGAACACTGCTATGATCACGGAATAGAAATTTTTAATATAGATAGATCTTGAATAAAATGAATTCAGTGAGATGAGGGGGTAAGAAAAGAAATGACAAAATAAGGAAAAAGGAGTAGGTACAAATCTTCTTGACACTGGCCTGAACAGCTCTTTATCTACTATGGATGGATGGGCAGGTGAGAACAGGATTAAATGCTAGGTTGTTTTTTAATTTTGGTGTGTTGAGGTAGTTTCCTGAGAGTGTTTATAAGTATTTGGTTTTCAAAGATTATCTGTTCATTTAAAACTTTTTTATTGTTTAGAATTGCGGTTTGAATAAAAATATTTTCGGCGGTGTTCATAGTTGTACCTTTGGATGTGTTGAATATAAGTTTCATACTGTTTTCCATTGTGGTTGGTTGGTGTCCGGAGATTTTGAGATGTTCAGAAAATTTGGATTTGTTCTTATCATGTTTAAAATCACTAATATGTTCAAAAAACCTGGTTGAAATTTTTAGGCCCGTCTGGCCTATGTAAATACTGTCACATTCACAAGTAAGTTGATAAATGCCATTTTTGTCATACTGGTTAATTTTGTTCAGATTGGAATTACTAATATGTTTTTTAATATTATTGTTTGTGCTGAATGCAATGTTTAACTTATGTTTTTTGAAAATGTTTGTTATTCTATTAATTTCTTTTCCAGTGTAATTGAATTTTATCCATTTGGTTTTGTTATTAGATTTACTATTTGAATTATTGAGGGTGGATTTATTTTTGAGTTGTGATTTGTGTTTTTGAAGAATTCGGTATATTATTGAGTGAGGACAATTGTATTTCCTTTATCAGATTTGACATTGATAATGTTTTTTTCCTGAGTTTTTATTGTGATTGTTGAGAATGAAGTGTTCTTTATGGTTTGTTTTATTTATATGGTTGTTCGCAATGATTTTCTGTATTTGATTGGCAACCAGATGTCTAGATTGGTTTTTAATATTTGGATCTAAGTATTTTATTGCTTCTTCACTGTCTATGATGTAAGAGTGGACTTTTTTGGTGAGATAATTTTCATTACAATTGAATTTGTAGCCTTTAAGAAGTGCTGCTTCTTCTTCCTGAGATAATATAAAGTAGGTCAGGTTTAAGATACGGGGGTAGAATTTGTGAGCTTGAGAGGTGGTTGATGTTTTCTTAGGTTTTTGAAGTTTAATTAAATTATCAAGTTTATTTTTGAGAGTTTGGTTTTTATGAGTTAGTATGTTGCTGACTTTGTCTTGAATGTGATTTGATATTTCATGCCAGATAATTGGGTGAATTGAATTGCTAAGTTCAAGGTGGAGTTGATAGGCTTCTAGCATTTCGGATAGAATTGTTAAATTTACTAATTCTGAAATTGTTGAATTTAAATTTAGTTACAGCATATTTAGGTGTAATATTGTTGGCGATGCATTGATGGTTGAACCATAAATTGGCAGTGGTCTTTTTAAGGTTGATTTTGGTATTGATGTATTTTCTACCTTTACTTGCTTGGGTAGCATTAAGATTCTTAAAAAACATTATAAATGGTAATAAGGAACGAATATACAATACAAGATTAATTCAATTTTAATAGAATGGGGATTGGTGTCTGTCTCAAGTAGATACAATTATAGAAATGACATATGCATAAATATGAAATCTATACGAACATTAACATCAGATTTATAAGAAGTTTTACTACTTCAAAAAAGTCAAGTTAAAACATAAAGAATAAATTTATGTATGAGATAGCTATGTGAGCAAACAAGTTATGTTATACTGAAAATTGGTAGTTAGTCATAAGACAAAGATCTTATATTAATATTGTAAGCAATGATAAAATATGATGACCATTATGATTATAAAATTATTAGAATGTTGTTAACATGTATAAAATGTTAAAGGCAAACTAAGTAAATGACTAGATTGGTTGATAAGATATTAACATCATATCTGAATAATTAAATGATATTGAATGAACACTATTTATAAGAAGTTTTAACACTTCATTAAAAGTCAAGTTAAAACACAAAGAATAAATTTATATATGTGATAGCTATGTGAGCAACAAGATATGTTATATTGAGAATTTAGGTACTTTGTCACAAGACAAGGATTTACATTACTATTGTAAACAATGATAAAACATTCTAAACATTACGATTATAAAATTATTAAAATAATTATTAAAATGTTGTTATCATGTATAAAATATTAATAGCAAACTATGTAAATGACTAGATATGGTTGAAAAGATATCAACATGGTATATTTGAAAAAAATAAATGTTTTGAATGAATTTGTTTAAAATTGAATTATTATACAATTATATAATCCCTTGTTCCTTGTAAACTTTCCATAAGTGGAATGAGCTTATTTGTCTACATGTTTCAATGCACAATCGGCATAATCTTCAGGATTATTAAAAAGAAAAGAAAAAATCAATTAATAAGGCTCAATCACGCCCTGTTTAATATACGAATATAACCTAAAAGTTGAATTGGAAAGAAAATATAGTAAGAGTTCGATAAATGAATAATCATATTTACCATGTTGCAGAATAAATGTTGAGTTCCTGATTGATGGAAAATGTAAACTGAGGTGAAATAAATTAACCGTGTGTATATAAAATGAGACTCAATCGGACTAGAAAAATTGAACTGTGAAATTCAAAGATATTATGCCAGAACGGAACATTGCTATGATCACGGAATAGAAATTTTTAATATAGATAAAGCTTGAATAAGATGAATTCAGTGAGATGAGGGGGTAAGAAAAGAAATGACAAAATAAGGAAAAAGGAGTAGGTACAAATCTTCTTGACACTGGCCCGAACAGCTCTTAATCTACTATGGATGGATGGGCAGGTGAGAACAGGATTAAATGCTAGGTTGTTTTTTAATTTTGGTGTGTTGAGGTAGTTTCCTGAGAGTGTTTATAAGTATTTGGTTTTCAAAGTTTATCTGTTCATTTAAAACTTTTTTATTGTTTAGAATTGCGGTTTGAATAAAAATATTTTCGGCGGTGTTCATAGTTGTACCTTTGGATGTGTTGAAGATAAGTTTCATACTGTTTTCCATTGTGGTTGGTTGGTGTCCGGAGATTTTGAGATGTTCAGAAAATTTGGATTTGTTCCTATCGTGTTTAAAATCACTAATATGTTCAAAAAACCTGGTTGAAATTTTTCGGCCCATCTGGCCTATGTAAATACTGTCACATTCACAAGTAAGTTGATAAATGCCATTTTTGTCATACTGGTTAATTTTGTTCAGATTGGAATTACTAATATGATTTTTAATATTATTGTTTGTGCTGGATGGAATGTTTAACTTATGTTTTTTGAAAATGTTTGTTATTCTATTAATTTCTTTTCCAGTGTAATTGAATTTTATCCATTTGGTTTTGTTATTAGATTTACTATTTGAATTATTGAGGGTGGATTTATTTTTGAGTTGTGATTTGTGTTTTTGAAGAATTCGGTATATTATTGAGTGAGGACAATTGTATTTCCTTTATCAGATTTGACATTGATAATGTTTTTTTTCCTGAGTTTTTTATTGTGATTGTTGAGAATGAAGTGTTCTTTATGGTTTGTTTTATTTATATGGTTGTTCGCAATGATTTTCTGTATTTGATTGGCAACCAGATGTCTAGTTTGGTTTTTAATATTTGGATCTAAGTATTTTATTGCTTCTTCACTGTCTATGATGTAAGAGTGGACTTTTTTGGTGAGATAATTTTCATTACAATTGAATTTGTAGCCTTTAAGAAGTGCTGCTTCTTCTTCCTGAGATAATATAAAGTAGGTCAGGTTTAAGATACGGGGGTAGAATTTGTGAGCTTGAGAGGTGGTTGATGTTTTCTTAGGTTTTTGAAGTTTAATTAAATTATCAAGTTTATTTTTGAGAGTTTGGTTTTTATGAGTTAGTATGTTGCTGACTTTGTCTTGAATGTGATTTGATATTTCATGCCAGATAATTGGGTGAATTGAATTGCTAAGTTCAAGGTGGAGTTGATAGGCTTCTAGCATTTCGGATAGAATTGTTAAATTTACTAATTCTGAAATTGTTGAATTTAAATTTAGTTACAGCATATTTAGGTGTAATATTGTTGGCGATGCATTGATGGTTGAACCATAAATTGGCAGTGGTCTTTTTAAGGTTGATTTTGGTATTGATGTATTTTCTACCTTTACTTGCTTGGGTAGCATTAAGATTCTTAAAAAACATTATAAATGGTAATAAGGAACGAATATACAATACAAGATTAATTCAATTTTAATAGAATGGGGATTGGTGTCTGTCTCAAGTAGATACAATTATAGAAATGACATATGCATAAATATGAAATCTATACAAACATTAACATCAGATTTATAAGAAGTTTTACTACTTCAAAAAAGTCAAGTTAAAACATAAAGAATAAATTTATGTATGAGATAGCTATGTGAGCAAACAAGTTATGTTATACTGAAAATTGGTAGTTAGTCATAAGACAAAGATCTTATATTAATATTGTAAACAATGATAAAATATGATGACCATTATGATTATAAAATTATTAGAGTGTTGTTAACATGTATAAAATGTTAAAGGCAAACTAAGTAAATGACTAGATTGGTTGATAAGATATTAACATCATATCTGAATAATTAAATGATATTGAATGAACACTATTTATAAGAAGTTTTAACACTTCATTAAAAGTCAAGTTAAAACACAAAGAATAAATTTATATATGTGATAGCTATGTGAGCAACAGAATGTTAATTGAGAATGTTTATTTGTAGAAATTAGTTTTACATATATTGTAAACAATATAAATTAAATTAGAATGATAAAAATTATTGTAAATATTAAAACAATATATAAAATTTTAAAATAATTGATAATAATTCAAAATGTAATTATAATATGTATTAAAATAATTAATAGTAAATGATATACTATGTTATGTAAAAATATAATATGTAATGATAATATTTTCCATGGATTGAAAATAATATAAAATTGTTATTGATGAATATGTAAAGCTAGATGAATGTAATGAGGTGAAATAAATTAACCGTGTGTATATAAAATGAGCCTCAATCGGACTAGAAAAATTGAATTGTGAAAGTCAAAGATATTATGCCAGAACGGAACATTGCTATGATCACGGAATAGAAATTTTTAATATAGATAAAGCTTGAATAAGATGAATTCAGTGAGATGAGGGGGTAAGAAAAGAAATGACAAAATAAGGAAAAAGGAGTAGGTACAAATCTTCTTGACACTGGCCCGAACAGCTCTTTATCTACTATGGATGGATGGGCAGGTGAGAACAGGATTAAATGCTAGGTTGTTTTTTAATTTTGGTGTGTTGAGGTAGTTTCCTGAGAGTGTTTATAAGTATTTGGTTTTCAAAGTTTATCTGTTCATTTAAAACTTTTTTATTGTTTAGAATTGCGGTTTGAATAAAAATATTTTCGGCGGTGTTCATAGTTGTACCTTTGGATGTGTTGAAGATAAGTTTCATACTGTTTTCCATTGTGGTTAGTTGGTGTCCGGAGATTTTGAGATGTTCAGAAAATTTGGATTTGTTCCTATCATGTTTAAAATCACTAATATGTTCAAAAAACCTGGTTGAAATTTTTAGGCCCGTCTGGCCTATGTAAATACTGTCACATTCACAAGTAAGTTGTTAAATGCCATTTTTGTCATACTGGTTAATTTTGTTCAGATTGGAATTACTAATATGTTTTTTAATATTATTGTTTGTGCTGAATGCAATGTTTACCTTATGTTTTTTGAAAATGTTTGTTATTCTATTAATTTCTTTTCCAGTGTAATTGAATTTTATCCATTTGGTTTTGTTATTAGATTTACTATTTGAATTATTGAGGGTGGATATATTTTTGAGTTGGGATATTTGTTGTTGAAGAATTCGGTATATTATTGAGTGAGGACAATTGTATTTCCTTTATCAGCTTTGACATTGATAATGTTTTTTTTCCTGAGTTTTTTATTGAGATTGTTGAGAATGAAGTGTTCTTTATGGTTTGTTTTATTTGTATGGTTGTTCGCAATGATTTTCTGTATTTGATTGGCAACCAGATGTCTAGTTTGGTTTTTAATATTTGGATCTATGTATTTTATTGCTTCTTCACTGTCTATGATGTAAGAGTGGACTTTTTTGGTGAGAGAATTTTCATTACAATTGAATTTGTAGCCTTTAAGAAGTGCTGCTTCTTCTTCCTGAGATAATATAAAGTAGGTCAGGTTTAAGATACGGGGGTAGAATTTGTGAGCTTGAGAGGTGGTTGATGTTTTCTTAGGTTTTTGAAGTTTAATTAAATTATCAAGTTTATTTTTGAGAGTTTGGTTTTTATGAGTTAGTATGTTGCTGACTTTGTCTTGAATGTGATTTGATATTTCATGCCAGATAATTGGGTGAATTGAATTGCTAAGTTCAAGGTGGAGTTGATAGGCTTCTAGCATTTCGGATAGAATTGTTAAATTTACTAATTCTGAAATTGTTGAATTTAAATTTAGTTACAGCATATTTAGGTGTAATATTGTTGGCGATGCATTGATGGTTGAACCATAAATTGGCAGTAGTCTTTTTAAGGTTGATTTTGGTATTGATGTATTTTCTACCTTTACTTGCTTGGGTAGCATTAAGATTCTTAAAAAACATTATAAATGGTAATAAGGAACGAATATACAATACAAGATTAATTCAATTTTTTTAGAATGGGGATTGGTGTCTGTGTCAAGTAGATACAATTATAGAAATGACAAATGCATAAATAATGAAATCTTGAAATAATGAAATGTTATACTGAAAATTGGTTGTTAGTAATAAGACAAAGATCTTATATTAATATTGTAAACAATGATAAAATATGATGACCATTATGATTATAAAATTATTAGAATGTTGTTAACATGTATAAAATGTTAAAGGCAAACTAAGTAAATGACTAGATTGGTTGATAAGATATTAACATCATATCTGAATAAATATATGATATTGAATGAACAATATTTATAAGAAGTTTTAACACTTCATTAAAAGTCAAGTTAAAACACAAAGAATAAATTTATATATGTGATAGTTATGTGAGCAACAAGATATATTATATTGAGAACTTAGGTACTTAGTCACAAGACAAGGTTTTACATTACTATTGTAAACAATTATAACTATGTAAATGACTAGATATGGTTGAAAAGATATCAACATGGTATATTTGAAAAAATAAATGTTTTGAATGAATTTGTTTAAAATTGAATTAATATACAATTATTTAATCCCTTGTTCCTTGTAAACTTTCCATAAGTGGAATGAGCTTCTTTGTCTACATGTTTCAATGCACAACGGCATCATCTTCAGGACTATTAAAAAGAAAAGAAAAATTAATTATTATGGCTCAACCACGCCCTGTTTAATATACGAATATAACCTAAAAGTTGAATTGGAAAGAAAATATAGTAAGAGTTCGATAAATGAATTATCATATTTACCATGTTGCAGAATAAATGTTGAGTTCCTGATTGTTGGAAAATGGAAACCAGGGGGTGTTGACAAACATAACCACTTCCGTCCCGTTAAAGATTTATAAAAAATATAGTAATAGTACTACTTCCACTCGCTAGATCATGCCACATGAAATATAACTAAAAACATGTAGCCAACAACTACATACTGTCCCAACAACTAAACAAGTGCTTAAATTATTTTAAAAGTATTTTAAATAACTAAACAATTTTTATATTTGATCAATTAAAAATATTGTATTTTATTTGGTATTTTTTTAAAAATTTAACATTAGTATTTGATGTTTAAACATTTTTATTATACTGTGTTTTAAATTTCTGCTGTTAGTCAAACTAGTCTTCGGACTAAAGCTGTCGATTTTGTTAAGGTGTGTAAACGATCTCAATTAAATTTAATTATCATTTATTGGAATAAATTAGAGAATCTTCAAAACTGTCGTAAGTGTATTGATTTATTATCATTTAAAGAAATAAGTCTTTAAGACTTTTAACTTAAAAACCGCGTCGGTATGTAAGATTCGAGATGGCATCACGAACACGTGCTAGAAGGCGTGCTCATTAATTTTAAAAAAATTGAAATTGAAATTTAAAAATGAGTGATTTTTACTTATATTAAATATATGTACATTAGGTACTTTAGTTGCGTTTTCTTCTTTGGCTTATTAAATGAATTTTCATTTTCTCATTCCAAAACTAATTAAATTTTACTTTTACTTTATTCTGAAGACCTAATTTACAGAATATAACTAATTAAATATACAATATTCAATACATTTTGATAAAGCAATAGGCAGTTAGCCCCCAAGTTTCCAATTGAGGCAGCGAAAAATATATTGTGGTCGTCTAAACTTGTTTTACTAACTCGGATGAGCTAAGAGTTCTATAATGCCTAGGCCTACGGTGACTAATCTAAAAACAACCAAAAATCCTTTTATTATTTAGGCTTTCATAACTAATGCCTATTAAGATCTGGGTTGGCTTCAATAAAAAAAAGTCTACTTTTTGTGTTAAAATATAATTATGTAGATATTAACTTACGGGAATATTAGAAGCAAGTTATAGGCCCATAGGTTGTGTACACTGATATTGGTTTTAATAATTAGTGAAGTATCATTTTAAATATGTTCAAAAAGTAACAATTTATTATAACAATAGTAGGCCTAAATTCTTGCAGTAGTTTGTAACCATTCAGGAACTTAGGTATGGTACCAGTAACAAATTAATGACGGTAGGCTAGGTATGTTATTTATTTTAATTAATGCATCTGAGATTATATTAACATTAAAAAGAATGGGGATACTATTGTATTAGACTGTACAACCATCGAGGGCGAGTATTATTATTAGCACCGCGTCTTAATACCCGTTCGGGTTACACGCACTTACGCTAATGTGTAATGGTTGGGTGATTGTGCGATGAAATGAAGGACCTACAGTTTAACGTGGGATCCGAACCACGGTGGAGGCCTGGCATTCCTCACATTCACAAGTTGTGATTAATACACGTCTTGTCAGAGGGGAAGGAAGGGTTTGACAATTAGATAAATCTGTGCTGGGACCGAGGATTGAACCCCGGACACTCAGCACAGAAGTCTGAAACCTTACCCCTAGACCACCAAGTCATCTGAGGGCAAGTAATTATTGGCTACTATTACTCAATGTGCATGTACAAAAAATTTATTTAAAAAAATAGAGTAAGAGAAATGACAGAGCAATGACTTTTATTGAAGTTTTACATGCACACATTCATTCAAAAATCATTACTTGTACATTTAAGATATTTCACTTGTATTTTCAGGAGATGGTGAACAAATGTTTTATGTCAGGTTCCAGGGTGTCCTAGCAGAGCTTGGAAAAATCCTAAGCTTTCTTTTTTTAAATTTCCAAAACTAGAAAACAGGTAATAGCAATAACTTTACAGGTTATCTTTGAGCCTCTCTTCATACAAATCCTAGTACATTTCCTGCGATGTAGCCTATGAACACTTTTAATCATAGAATTTTTTAAATACTAATTAGGCCCTGATAATGTGTATAGAAAGCCTACTTAAGGTGGGCGTGAAATAAATCAAGGACTCATAGTGAAAGATGGTTTGGGCTATCACCCCAGATATATTTATGACATTAAATAGTAAAATAATAAATACTGTTAAAATGAAGCTAAGATGAGGTTGTTATTTTTAACTATAGGCCTATTAAAATTATAATATGTTGAAAAAAAGGTCAAGAATCAAACTAAGGACCTTTGACTTGAAACTCAAACATTCTAAGATCTCGAATGTGATTTGAGTTGTTGTTTTGTGTATAATATATTTTATGCTTGTGGATCATTCTACCTCATTTGAACAAAGAAAAAAAAAGTGTTGGAACCCATGTTCTCAGATTTTGATTAAACTTGGTATAGCCTACTCAATCAAAATCTGAAAACATGGGTGTCATGGTCTGGTTGAACTGACATGGAATGATACTTATGCATAGCCAAATCTTGAACTTTGTATTTGGTATCCTAAATAATTACCAGCACTTAAGTTATATAAAAAACATGTTGGCCTTAATAGCAAGAATTTGGTAGTGAATAAAATTTTTGATATAAGATAAGATAAAGGCATTATTAATTTATTCTCTTAAGATAGCAAATGTCAGTTTGCAAAATATAAGCATGAAAGTAAAGTAATTTTTATTACATTATATTCACATTTTTTTACTTTGGTCTCAAGTATGTTTGGAATTTCAGATGCAGAGAATGGATCCAGAGAAATGACCCAACATTGTCTACCAAGCCACTTTCACAAGTAAACCAGTTTCGTGTCTGTACAGTCCATTTTCCTGATGATCAATTTATGAATATTCACCGTAACAGTCTCATTCATTGTGCCATCCCTTCATTACTCCTTCCTGTAGTCATGTATCACGTTGAGGATCCAGCAACTTCGACAAGGGAGCCAGTGCCGGGCACGTCAAGAGGAGAGCCAGTGCTGGGCATGTCAAGAGGAGTGCCAGTGCTGGGCACGCAAAGTGGGGAGCCAGTGCCGGGCACGCAAAGTGGAGAGCCAGTGCCGGGCACGCAAAGTGGGGAGCCAGTGCCGGGCACGTCAAAAGGAGAGCCAGTGCTGGGCACGTCAAAAGGAGAGCCAGTGCCGGGCACGCCAAGAGAAGAGCCAGTGCCGGGCACGCGAAGTGAAGAGCCAGTGCCGGGCACGCGAAGTGAAGAACCAGTGCCGGGCACGCGAAGTGGAGAACCAGTGCCGGGCACGCGAAGTGGAGAGCCAGTGCCGGGCACGCGAAGTGGAGAGCCAGTGCCGGGCACGCGAAGTGGAGAGCCAGTGCCGGGCACGCGAAGTGGAGAGCCAGTGCCGGGCACGCGAAGTGGGTAGCCAGTGCCTGGCACGCCAAGAGAAGAGCCAGTGCCGGGCACCCGTAGTGGGGAGCCAGTGCCGAGCACGCCAAGAGAAGAGCCAGTGCCGGGCACGCGAAGTGGGGAGCCAGTGCCGAGCACGCCAAAAAAAGAGCCAATGCCGGGCACGTCATGAGGGGAGCCAAAGCAAGACACGTGAAGTGGAGAGCCAGTGCCGGGCACGCCAAGAGGGCAGCCAACGCCGGGCACGCCAAGAGGCCATTCTGTTTCCATGGAATCAATTGATGTTACATCTACAGATGTTTTCACGCCATCATCAAGCAGAAAAAGAAAAGGTATTTCTAATAGTTTTTTTTCAGGCTCAGGACTTGTAAGTATGCAGAAGAAGTCGAGACGCCGCTTGCTACAAGAATTGAAGTTTTTAGAGATGAAATTATTCCTAGGAAAGAGGATTTTAAATTTCACCCGAAAGCTCCAAGATAAATTTAGACAACTTAATAAACGGGTGAAATCGACACGTGGTAAGATGGAGTTGTTAAAAATTCAAAATTGTAATAGTATGAAATTTTTTTTGCATCACGATGTTTCTCCTACAGCTGCTGTACTGGTATGTGGAGATGCACACAATAGGTGTAGGAAGCTCAAGTCGCGTCTTTGGACAAGGCAAGAAAAGTTGTTTGCTTTGGCATTGTACAGAAGGAGTCCCAAGGCATACAACTTTTTGGGCGTCACAGGCGTCAGCCAAAAAGATTCGAATTTTCAAACACATATGAATAGTTATTTTAAAAATAATTTTATATCAAATGGTACTGTTTCTTTTGATATGCATTGATAAACATAGGTGTTAATGTTGTTTATTATTTACATATATGGTTTGATAATAATCAAAGTCACGTGGAAAGTGATTATTGAAATGTAGTGGCGATGCTTATTATTTACATGTACTGTATGTCTTGATAATACTCAACATCACATACTTAGGGCCAGTTTCATAGTCAGATTTAGTACGCCTAAAGTGCGAGTCGATACTAAATACAGGACGACACCTACCTAGACCAAAATGGAATGGGCCAGTTTCACATATGAAACTGGCCCATTCCATTCAATTTCAGGTAGGTGACATCTTGTATTTAGTATAGCGCCGCACTTGAGGCGTACTAAATCTGACTATGAAACTGGCCCTTTGTGTTTATTGAAATGTAGTGAGAATGCTATATTTAGGGCCGTGACGATAGTCGGGGGACAACAGTCGCCTAGCAGTCAACCGTCTACACCTTCCTTAAAATCACAAAAGAGCTCACGAGAGTCGCTTGCGGGATGACTGTTGTCCCGTAGGTGTCAACAGCGCACACGCTAAAATCGAATGACCGTCCGACCTCATTCCTCGGCCTGCCAGCTACACAAGATGGCCGACTATTTCCCTGTGTTTTTGCGCGAACTTGACGAAATAGTGGATATAGTTAATGAAATAGAAGATATTGAAGAGGAAGTACCAAATCGGCTTCCTAAAAAATATATAAGGAATGTTCAAGATCCTTTTATTTTGTACAGGGATAAAGAGTTCAAGACAAGATATCGTTTCACGAAGGAAACTGTGCGAGAAGTGTTGTATCCTTTCGTTCAACACCTAGAAAAAAATAATAATCGGGGGCTACCATTGTCTGCAATGACAAAATTACTGCTCTCCCTGAGGTTTTATGCGACTGGCAATTTACAGGTAAGTCTTGGATTATATTTTACTTAAATAATTAAGTATGATTTTGATCATGCATTATAAAAAATGCATTAAGCCTACTATATTATTATTTCTAATTATGATTTCTTTAGCAGTAGCGTATACAAATATTAAATTGTATTTAATAATAGCTTATAGATTTACCTTGTCAATTAAAATAATGTCAAGTGTCTGTAAACAAAATAATAGTTTAAAAATGTTTAGCTTTAGATTTCCAATCACAAATGTTTAAACATCAAATTCATTAAACTTACTTACAGTGTGGATAATCATAATAAACACATAAGATAGGTAGGCCCTACTTCACATGTCAATATTATGACTAGGCCTATTTCGTACCAGACAAAAATTTTAAACTTGTGAGCATAATAAAATACCTCATTTGCATTTGAACATGTTGACTATCAATTCCTTTCACACATTGGTAATCAATGACAATGTTGAAGAAAAATATAGACTATACTACCCATCCCCACTTTATTTAACCTCTATCCTACATTCTTTGAGAAATGTGGGGTTAGGAATGTTACTTAGGGATAGCTTATATTTAATAACATATGCCTATAAATGAATTATAATCATTATAGAATGAAAAGGGTATTTTAGTTAAGTACTTATAGTTTTTAATTTTCTTGACTGTACAGTGAATCATCAAATAAACTTTATAGCTGAACACCTTGTTAAGAAATTATAGTTTAATACATTAAACCAATAATCATAATACAATTAGGCCTACTTTAATGTTTTTATTGTGATTAATAATGCACTTTGGACCGGTTTGAAAAAAATAACCCTTGTAGGCATAATGAAAAAAAAAGCCCCAAGCATTCATAACCTCAAACTTTTATATTATTTGTGAATGTGAGGAATGCCAGGCCTCCACCGTGGTTCGGATTCCACGTTAAACTGTAGGTCCTCCATTTCATCTCACAATCACCCTACCATTGCACATTAGCGTATGTGCGTATAACCCGAACGGGTAGTAAGACGCGGTGCTAATAATAATAATAATAATTTTATATTATTGATTTAAGGAACAGTACAGTACTTAGATGTTTACAAAATACTGTAAAGAATTAGTAAAGAAACAACCGTGTGTAAATTTGGAATAATTACTTTTATGATCATTACAATACTAATTATATATTACTTTGTAGCTTGTGTGTGGAGATCTGTGTGGTGTAAGCCGTACCACCGCTGGTGCAGCTATTCACACAGTCACAGAGGTAATTGCTGGCAAGTTGCGAGAGTACATCAACATGCCTTCTACCCGCGCTGAAAATGAGGCAGCCATGCAGTGGTTCAAGAGGACAGGTGGATTTCCTGGGGTTTTAGCAGCGGTGGATGGAACCCACATCCCTATTTTGAATCCTGGTGGTGATCGGGGAGAGGTGTATCGCAACAGGCATGGTGTCTTCTCCATTAATGTTCAGGTCAGTTGGAAATAGTTGTGTTACTGTTTATACATACACACACACACATTTTGAAAGTAAGCCTAAATTTAAAGTTTACTGCTGGTGAATAAATAAACTGTTGGGGTAGGTCCAAGTCAAGACACATTTTACTTGATCAACATTGGTATGCAAGTTGGGGTTGGAATTTTTCTAGGTGACCGGGAGCTGCCTTAAATTGGATAGCAAATAATTTATTTTGTAATAAGCAGCTAGTGTAAAACATTCAATATCATAATTAAAAAAGTCATTTTCAGACTCTAACTCGGTTAAGAAAACCACCTTATAATTATATTAACAATATATGGTTAAAATATCTTTTTATTTTAAGCTTTTTTTTTATTTTAAAGACAAATGTTTGTAATTTTAACATATTTTAAACTCCTATAAACTTTTGGAATTAGTTAATTGCCTATCGAAATTTGATTTGCTATATTTAAAATGAAATAAACATTAAAATTGTGAGACACTTTCAGATATTAGAATCATTATCCTATTAAAACGATTTGAAGCTATTTTAAATGTGTTTGTGCTCGTAAACTTATTTTAGCTTCATGTGGTAGAGAAAAATTAAAGTTTCTCTTCTTGATTAGCTTTTGATTCTCTAAATATTCATTTTAATTGTTAATACCATTATAAAATTATCAAATTTAAAAATAAATGTTTAAAACTAATTTATAAAAAAATTTAAGTTATTTACTGGTATATAAAAATGAAAATAAATATCATTCATAAGCTAAATAATTGCATAACTTGTTTATTATTTTTCATTAAAAAATATAACAGTTTTTAATATTTTTATTTGCCCGATCTCAAAAGAATAATCAAAATAGGTTAGGCCTAATATTTCAAAATAATTTCATCTTCTTTTAAATTAATAGCTAAAAACACTTTTTTCTATTCATATTTCACATAGAAAAAATGCACAAATTGAATTATCTAATCTATACCTACTCATTAGCAACTTGTAAGACAAGTAAATTGTGAATATGATCTTAGTTTATTTGTTTTTAAAAGAATTATAAACAATTTTCTCTCGGTTATGTTAATGTACAAAAACAATATTTTAGTCTTAACTAATTGGCTATTAAAATATGTTTATTTGGCATTATTCTCAATTTCAATGCAAACCTTTTAAATTTGATGTCTGTAATGTCTTGAAGTCTTTAAATTTTGGACACACCAGAAATAAGTAAATTATTTGACAGGATAGCAATATACATTTCTCTCTACTTTACCTAAATAATCCTTCACATGAGAATGCAGATATCAATGCCCGTCATGTTTAAGGAAATTCCACCCTGGATAATATTAAATTAACCCCATTACTCAATAACTATACAAATAATTAGCTATTAATCAAAGTATATAAAATAACTCCTTCACTTCACACAATCAACACATTCTTCAGACTACCTCTAACTCGGAAGCCTAGTTTAGACAGAGTGAAAATATGTTTCAAATTTAGGACCCCTCAGCCCTCTTTTACTTCTCAGTTTAATTCTTTACTGTTTTTGTAAAGAGTAATGGAGTTGTTTACAATAGGTACATGTTTTCCATATCATCCTGTTTGTTCCCGGTGAGCCTTTGATACAAGGTGTGCTTTTTATATGAGGTTTTTCCTTGTGTGCTTTTGATGGTTTCCCAAGCTAATTTTTTAAGGTTTTCTGTTATGATTCTGGTTCCTTAAAAAAAACTTTGTTTTTGGTTCTGGTTCCGGTTTGACTTCCTGGTTAAAACAAAACAAAGCTTATTGTTTTCTATTTATTATACATCTATAAGGGGTTGTTTTCATTATATGCCTATACATATTTACTATGCTCAGGAAGCATCTATGAGAGGTCTGTTTTCAGACTGTTATCCATCAAATTCTAAAATAAAACATTAAATTATACCTTTGAGCACAATATAAGCCTATTTGAAAGCTTTTAGGTAAAGGCTGATTGTTAACTTTAAAACTAGGCCTATTTTTTTGCACCGCATCTTACTACCCGTTTGGGTTATACGCTTATGAGCTAATTATGCTAATGTGTAAGGGATGAGGAAGGTTGAATTTAGAGTAAGTGCATCTGCATTTGCGTGGAGTGAGTGGAAAACCATTATGAAAAACTACCCTCAGTGCACTCGACCGGGATCGAACCACAATCTCCCGGTCCTCAGCAGGCCAGTGAAACACATTAGACCACTCGGCCACCAAGGCAGGTTAGGCCTAAATCGTAAGGTTTGTGTAATTTATCCTTCAATTTGATATAGAAGAGAATATAATTTATATCAGAAACAATTCATATTATCAAAAGTTGCAAGTTTTGTCCAGCAATCATACTTCATCTAACCAATTTACTTATAAATACTTCAACATTTTTTTTTCTTTATCTCGTATAAAAGTATTTCTTGTTTAGTAAATTATTTTCCACACATTGAGTCAGGTTTACAAAGCTATTTGCTAGTAATAAAAATACATTCTTACTACTAATGATTCTGTTATGTGCAGGTAGCTTGTGGAGCCAACCTGAAGATAGTTGACATTGTTGCCAGGAGAACGGGATCATTCCATGATGCGACAATATTTGCGGGGTCTGGTCTGCGGCATTGGTTTGAAAAGGGGCGTTTTGAAGGAATTCTTCTGGGAGACAGTGGCTACCCTTGCCTGCCATATTTATTAACACCACTCCTTAATCCTCAAACAGAGGCAGAGCAACGTTACAACGCTGCGCATATAGCTACTCGAAATCCTGTTGAGCGGCTTTTTGTAGTTTGGAAACGCCGGTTTAGATGTCTCACAGCTAGATTAGAAACCAAGCCCCACAATACTGTGGCTATCATCGTCGCGACGGCAGTTTTGCACAATATCAGCATAAATGTGGACGATACATTCCCAGTTGATGAAATACCCTGGATAGAAGAGGAACATGGTCCCTTGCCTCCATTGCCAGCCAATCTCAACATCGGGCATCATGTGCGAGAGGATTATATAAGGCACCGGTTTAATTTTAAAAAATTCCACCATAAAATAAAATTTGTTATTTTCACAATTTATTTTTTAATTTTGACAACAGTATTAATGAACACTTAAACTTGATTCCTAAATGTAATTATTTTAAGAAATACACATGTTAACTTTTTATTGTGATAATTACTCCATTAATTCTCACGTAAATTATATTTACATAATGCTCTACAGGTTTCTTGATAGCTCTTCCTGTATAGTCTAATCGAGCTATCGGATCACTCAAAATAAAAAAAAATTTACCACATTTTGTGTGAACTATTGAATTATTCCCACATCTCACAGTTCAACATAAGTAGGATATAGTGGAATGCAATTGCTTTGTATGAAAATATAAAGAAAGTAATTTGAAATCGAGCCCTTCTGATTAATGTGGATTACGAACTACAGCTTTCCAGCTTTTAATTTACATAATACATTTGAGTTCACTTGGAATTTTTTAAAGGAAGTACACGTGGAGTGAGAGTGGAAAACAATATAGGAAAAATGCTCTGATTTTAAGAAAGGACTTCGCACACTCCTAATTTTAGGTAAAGTTGAGGGAAAATAAGATAGTTTTATAATACGAAGTAAAGAAATCTTTGTTTTGACAAAGTCCCACCAAAACATTTATGTGTAAAACCCTTCAACACAAAAAAATCCTGTAATTATTCATCCTCGACAAGACGTGAAATATGAGTCCCAAGTTCAACTACATGCAATGTATTTCCAAATAACTTGTCATGTATCTTTAAGTCTATTTAAGTGTGAAAATTTGATTTTAAATCTCTAGTTAAAGTGTACATAAAAATTATTTTAACATTAAAATGGCATTATTGAGATCTCACTTCTTTTCGAGGCTGAATAATTTAAGTATTTTTGTGATGTTGAATTTGATATAAATATTTAGTTGGGATATCAATACTTTTGTAAAGATTGGGCATAAGAATATGTTTATTGAATATATATATTTTAATGGCTGATCATAATAATCACTTTTGAATTACATATCCTATAGAAATGAAACATGGTTATAGAAATTTACTTAAGACTAGAATAGTTTGTCATAACAAGATGTCAAATTGTTTAGTTCCTATCATACTTTGGAGGGGATTAAAGGGAGGGTTGGGAGTTAATGTGACTCAAGTTGTATCGTGTTAAAAGTATACGTCATTTCTGGTGCACTACCGTGCACCCTGATTTTTGCTATAAGTCAAAACTCTTGCCCTGTGATAACCAATTATGAGAAACAAATAATATTGTATATGGGCTGGGGAAGTCAAGAAATATGCAGCCCACATTTGTTATAAACCCAAATATTCAATTTTTAAATATATTTGGTTGTGTTACTGTGGTTGCTCAAGTATCTATCCACATAGAAACAAGCATTTTTATTATTAATATTGATAAAGCAAATTTAATAGCTAGTTTGATTAAAAAGTAATACCATTTTTTCTAGACATTTTAGAAAATTATTTTTAGGTCAACAAGTGAAGCATTATTTTTTACAAACACATAACAAAATGGCAAGGAATTTAACCATGTTAATTTATTGAAGTTTACGCCATACACTTAAAACCAAATGCCTTGTACATAAATATAAAACCCATTGAATTCTCAGAAGAAGAAAAAAAACAACAAAAGAATTTAACCGTTCCCACTTATTTATCACCCTGAGATTTCTTTATGTCCAGCTCCTTCCTCTCCACATCTAGTTGAGCAGCCCTCATAGCCAATTTGGCTTGTTCTGTGGTATACCGCTCACGTTCAGCGATATACCTCTCACGTTCCAGAATCACTTGCTCCTGCTCCAAACGGATTGACTGGAGCTGTTCTTGGTGCTCCAGAAATCTTTATTCACGTTTGGCGCAGGCTGCACGCAGCAAATCTTTTTTTTCCATGTTCTTTTTGTGAGCTTCCCGCATTTGTTTCAGCTCCTCCTCATACCTTTTGAACCTAAACCCACGCTCCGCCTCTACCAAACTATCTGCAGATGATGAGTGGCAGGATTTCGCTGCACGCTTCAAAACTGTAACACAAACACACGCCAGAAAAATTATATATTGTCAATTCATTCACTGATTGCAAATTACAAAATATGTATGTGGTAAACCACGTCATGTGCATACAATTAGGATTCAAACCCATATCAACTTGTAATGGTAATCAAGTATACTCCATTCACGGTAGGAATTACTCTCTGAAAGGTCTTTTTTCCTATCAATATCCTACTATATAATAGCTTTCTGGTAGGGAAAAAGGCCTTTCAGAAAACAATTCCTACGGTGAACAGTCTTTATATATAGAGGATTCAAACCCATATCAACTTGTAATGGTAACCAAATGTATATAGAGGATTCAAAACCAAACCAACTTTTAATGGTAACCAAGTGTATATAGAGGATTCAAAACCAAACCAACTTTTAATGGTAACCAAGTGTATATAGAGGATTCAAAAACAAACCAACATGTGAGTCTGTTGCTTTCGGCTGTTCAGCCTACAATGAGAATGTAAAATAAAAAGCTCGCAATGAGATGTGCTTGGCTTTACATAAAATACAAGTAGTGTCTCATTAGTTGCTTACTACACCAATTGTGGTTCAGAATCCACTCCAGGAGGTTCCACAAAGTCAAAGACCCGTAGTAGTCTATCTCACTCTAACTTTAGACTGGATTGTCGGTGAAGAGTAGCTCATGGTTCAAATCCCAACAAGTTTTAAGGGTGGTTTTTCATAAATGTTTTTCTAACTTTCTTCGCAAATGTGGGAATATTTCTTTTAAACACTATTTTCCTAATTCCCTTCAAAGTAGTGTAAATATTAAAGCAGCCTGAACTGGTGGCAAGACCAAATAAATCTAGGTCAGTTTTGGTCCTCTAGAATAAATTAATAAAGCACAATAACACTAAACAATTTTAAAGTGTTTTACATGTTGACAATAGACAATAGTAGAACTCCGGTTAACAAAGTTAACCAAACTTTACTTAACTAAAACACCTTTTTTTAGTTGTTATTTATGTAGCTACATAGAATAACTAGAGAACTATTACTATTGAAATGCTTATGGCAAGAAATCCAAACAATTTTGACTTTTATAATAATTCGGAATTAGGCCCTACTTATTGTATAAATTTTCTTATCAATAAACCTTTTTTTGAATTAACGTATATCCTTACCAGTACATCTCAAATTTATACATCCAAAATCGTGTCAGCCCCTTTTATTACGGATAACCAAGGTTCCACTGTGTGTGTGTATATATTATATATATATATATATATATATATATATATATATATATATATATATATATAAATCCCTATTACATAATATGACACAAATGTTTCATTAGTGTATGTTATTGTGGTCAATTACAAAATCCTATTACACAAAGTTAGATGGTTCAAACTGATATTTATTTTAGAATAAAAAGGTCTATCACATTTTAGGGTTAAACTACCAATTTTTGCTGTTCGATGATAGATAGGACTTATAGCTTTTGACATTCCAGTTAAATAAACATGTACCACAAATTGAAGTTAGTCATAGCACCAAATTAGAGACATATTTTTAAAAAGTGTTACAAGCAAAAAAACCTATTAATTTAATTTAAAATATTACATTATTACCTTTAGGCGCTCTGCGTATAGGCGGTGTTAAGGTCCTTAATGATGGAGCTGATGCGGGATTCTCACAACTGGAGAGCTGCGTGCTCTCTGGAACATGAGGTGGACTGCTTTGGGATGAGGGTGGGGAGGGAGAGTATGGGATAAAGAAAATGTCTTCTGGGGCTGTGGAGGGACCAGGAATAGATGGGATTGAGGTTAAAGGGGTGTATGTAGATGATGGGAGAGTTTGGATGGTGGTGGATGGTCGAGGAGTTTGTAAAGGGATGGGGTTGTGAGGGCTGCTTAAGATTGATGTGGAGGTGCTATTCTCAGGGTGAGTAATAGTGAAAACTGAGGCAGCATCTTGCCGATGACGATAGTCGCTGTCCCAGGGTGTGTCAACCTCCTCATCCAACCATGGTTGGATTGACAACACCTGAGCAGCAAGCTCGTCATCAGCAGGGGAGGTTTTGAGTTGTTCCCCTCCCCCTGTCTTCATCGAATGCTGCCTCTCCAACTGCTTTTGTTTCCGGACCTGTGATTTAAATTTTTCCCAGCATCTGTGAACATATCACATTAACAATTATAAGCACAATTAGTCAGGGACTTTTTGCATAGCTACAAAGGAAAGGTTAGCAAATTCAATTTAGTTAGAAAAATAAAACTCTCATCAACTGTTCAATGTGAATATGATAAAAGGTACCGTAACATAATATAGCTTCATGGGCCTAATCAAACTTTAAAAATCGTTGTATTATTCTATTTGCAATCTTCTTGAGTGTTTATTAATATTATTAATAATAATATAACTTATATATATTATAACAAAATAAAGGGAAAAAATGTTATATGCTCTATAGGACTAGGCTATATAAGGTCGTAGAGTTTTGTTCTCCCATATAGTTGCAGTTTAGTTTTCTCTGACAATGAAATTGAAACCATAATTTCTGTGGGTGCAATAATAGATTGTTTATTTACTTCACAAAAAAGAAGCCACAACAATAATTTGTTAACCTGATAGACAAGTAGGCCTACCAATTACAATAGTTTACAAGATTAATTAAAGGAACAATAACATTGGCAGCTTGATGTATAAAATTTATAAATATAATCTTTGGCATATTAAGAACAGTGGTCCGAGCTAAAAGGAACAAGGATTTATAATACGAATGAAGTGATTAGTCTATTTCCAAGAACAAAGATTTCACTACTAAATTAAAACTATTTTCAAAGTATAATATGTTAAGGTAGTCAGACTTTGTTTTGAATGAACATATTTCACAAAATAATCACAAAACAAGTATAATGGTTTGATGATAAGAATTTAAATACAATTACCTTTTTAGCTGGGTTTCATCACGTCTGGAAACATTGAAGTTGGAGTTAAATTCTTCTGTTATTTTCTTCCAAGCTTCCTTCTTCTGAGAATTCGAAGATGCGTCTGTTTTTTTATTCTCAATTATGTTTTTATATTTATGTACAAGGTCTAACAATAAAGCTTTTTCCTGTGGCGTGTACGGGGCAAACTTCTTGTCCGACATTTTTGAAACAAACAACCGCCAAAACTTGTAATAAATGACGATGTTAAACAAAACGCGTTCTAAAACTCTACGAAATTATACAAAACCGTGAGTCAAGCCGGGTTGAATCGCGCGGCGTTGCCAAATATCTTCTTTCCTGGTAAAGAACTAGTACCCAGCAGTCAGCTGCTTGGCAGTCTCTTTGTGAATGACTATAATCAGGTCGCGTTAGAGCATCGAAAACAGTCTGCCGGAGGGATTACTCACAGGAGTCTCACAGGAGACATCCGTCCCGCGACTATCGTCACGGCCCTTACTGACATGCGGTGTCTATGTTCCTTTTAAATTTAATGGTAGTCAATGTCTAATTATATAGTTTCTGTTTCAGTTCGAGGGTTATTTTTCAACTCCTTTGTACCCACGTCGGTATGCTTACAGTCCAAATGTCTGGCTCATTTAGTTTAGTTTGCTAGTGACACATCGGTCAGGATTCAAATCTTCCTCATCCCCACCCCATAATCAAACAATATCTGTGTCTTTTCAATGCAGTTTTCCAATCTTTCCAGGCAGATGCAATTACATGCCCTCACCCATCTCTGTGACCGCACGGTCTAACGCGCTAATCTCATGTTAGACTAGACTTCTGAGGACATGGCGATCAGGGTTCAATCCCGGTCAGATGCACTGAGAGTGGTTTTTCCTAAATGTTTTCACACTCTTCATGCAAATGTGGGTGCACTTCCTATTAATTACACCACCTCATCCATAACCCATTTGCTATAGCCCTCACAGGTAGTATGACCCTATGCTGTGCCTAAGTTGCATATATTGCATAACCTGAACCGGTAGTAAGACAGTGTACTAAAAGTTTTTATATTGATTCTATTTGTGAATTTAATGAGTTAATTAGTTTTTTAAGGACTTTTTGGAATTGACTAGGTGTGCGCATATAATTTTTTAATATCTAATTATCCGTTTACAAAGATCTTAGGAAAACCAATATGGAAACACTGTGCAATAATATAATTTAATTGGTAGAGAAGGGGCCTTCCTGGTTATTTTAGGCCTTGATAGAAACAAATGTCTATAATATAAATAACATTTGTTTCTATCAAGACTTAGCATAACGTTATTTCGGCTTGGCTTCCTTCCTTATAAATTAAATTACATTATTTTTAAATTAGTGTCAACTCCATTATTTTTCCAATCAGAATCTGGGGTAAAATTATGAACCTCAGTGAAAATAAAAATATAATATAAATTAGAAATTTTAGAAAATAGTAATTGTAAATAAATGTTAACATATTTACTTATCCATTCCTTATAACATTCATACAATCATTAATGTGTTAAATTACTGATCTGATCCCTGGTTGTTTAGTTTTTGTAGAATTATGTTGGTTCTGGACCACCAATAGGCAGTATTTGAGGTCCAAACAAATTTCAAATTAATAATTGAATATATATATATATATATATATATATATATAGGGTTTGTGTTTCAAATCCTATATATATATATATATATATATATATATATATAGGGTTTGTGTTTCAAATCCAATATTTTCTAAAATCCTAGAATCTCCTTAAGGATTAAAGGGTCTATTCCTAATTATAATAGTGTTTCCACACATGTATTTCCAAGCCATTAATCAAAAACTAAATTATTTATAATAATAATATTAATACAAATTATGAAATATTTTTGTTGAGTACAAGTTTGTATATATTTTTTAACAAAAATATTGCTGGGTACACAATTCGTAACATTTTCAGATAGTTTAATGATCTCAGTCAAATAAATACCTCTTGCACACATCTACTAATAATGTTTTGTTATCAAAACCTTAAGGTCCACATAGAACACATGTAATGTGGCCATAAGACAGTCCCAAGCCTGTTCAAACACAGAGGGAATTATTCTTATACCTGTAGCCTTGTAGGGCTAGTTTCATAGACTTAGTACACCATAAGTGTAACCAGATAATAAATACAAGGCAACACCTACCTTAACTCTAATGGAATGGGCCAGTGCTGCATATGAAACTGGCCCATTCCATTCAGGTCAAAGTAGTTGTCCTTTATTTAGTAACTAGTACGCACTAGAACATATGCGGAAAAACTGGGCATTCGAAAGAGTAATATGGTGGGCGACCTTGAGTTCTAACGAGTCCACCACATATTCAAAGGAAATGTCAGAAAATTTTATCAAGTTTCTAAAAAAAAAATACATATTCACTAAAAATATACACAACTTTTATTTACGATAATCAAACTAACATTTTTTTTCACCCTGTGAATCTCTACACAGTTGAACATATTAATGTTGATTCTCAAAGTTTTTATCTAATTTTAATATTGTCTTTTCACCACTCCACTGCGCATTTTAGACAAAGTTGAACCATGGTTGTGCGCTTATGTAGGAACTTGATTATGTTATAAAAAGAAGAAAATATTATTATTATTATTATTATTATTATTATTATTATTATTATTATTATTATTATTATTAGCACCGCGTCTTACTACCCATTCGGGTTATACGCACTTACGCTAATGTGTAATGGTAGGGTGATTGTGAGATGAAATGGAGGACCTACAGTTTAACGTGGGATCCGAACCACGGTGGAGGTCTGGTATTCCTCACATTCACAAGTTGTGATTAATACACATCTTGTCAGAGGTGAAGGAAGAGTTTGGCAATCAGATAGATCTGTGCCGGGACCGAGGATTGAACCCCGGACCCCCAGCACAGAAGTCCGACACCTTACCCCTAGACCGCCAGGTCACCAAGAAGAAAATAAAAAAAAGTAATGTCTCATAGGGGTGTGCACAGTCCACTTTTCCAATTCGAAGTGAACTCAAACCAAATACATGAAAAATTATCGAAGTTAATATTTTCTTTTAGTTGTTTTATGCTTGGAAAAATAATATACTGTAGTTATATAAAACCTAATGCACTAAAATTACTTGGATGTTATTTTACACCACTGTAATATTTTGTGTTAATCTGACAAATCAAGCTATTATCACAGCTTACAATTCAATTACTTAAGTTTTTTCTATATGAAAGTTTGTAATATATAAACAGCTCAGAATTATCATAGTTAAAAATAAATTAAGTATTTTAGTCATCAATATTTTTATTTTTATTGAAGCTGATGTTTGTTTCGAAGCCAAGTCGAAGCTTCGCATACTCCTAGTTTCTCACAACAGTTTGAACTCTAGGTTTTTTTAAAATATATATTCTTAGCATATGGGTATATTCATGTTAGGGCACAAATTGAGCCCAAACAGTGAACCAAAAAAAAATTAAATTTTTGGCAATGTAGCAAGCCATCTTAAGTTAGCTTATAGCACAACAATAACTATCATGGTTTGTGTGTCAATATTTTTAGTCACTTGGCTCCAAATTTGTAGAATTTGTTTTAGTTTTGGTTTGTATAACAAACAATTTTCTCTTTCTCTTAAAGGTTTCATAAACGTTTGAGTCGGATGCCATCCTGTAATCAGCTCCGTGTAACCTGCATTCTTCTTGTTGGTTTACTAATGTTAGACTCCTTGACTTTTTTACTATTAAAGACGTTTGAAGTTGCATTAGTTTACTCGATATATAAAGTGTTTTAACATCGAGGTTCACTTTAATGTAATTTTTCGCAATCAATTGGACAAAATCTCATGCTATGTATTTTTTATATCCATTTTCTTTTCTTATATCATATATTTAAAAAAAAATTCTCATTAGTTTAATTCATAAAACAGTATGGTAAATAAATATTTCTTTCTACACCAGATTATAGGTCAAGATTTATATGTATGACTATATTTATTTGATATTAAAAAATATTTTTTTATTCAAAAGTGTTTGTTTTTCATTTTTGATCACTTGTACTATGGCCATTCATTGAAATTGTAATGCCTATTTAACTAAGCTATTTATGGAGAATCATGACTTTTATTACATCAGAGAAGTTTGAACCCTATTTGAAAAGTTATAATAATTCTTGAAATAAAAGGTAGGATTTATAAATAAATTTATTTTTGGAAATGTTTATATTTTTAGTTCAAGAATGGAAAGTTTTCACTTTTCATTACTAGGGTTATAATAAATTTTCAATTGTCTTTTAAAGATTCCTGGTTATAAGACAATCATTAAACTTTATCAAAGTGAGTATATCCTGTTTCTGATAGGAATGAAAATCTGAGAGGCCTTTTTCCCTACCAAATTACTACCTTATAGTAGAATTTTGGCAGGGAAAAATATTTCAGACACTCATTCCTGCCAGAAATAAATAAAAAAAATTGTGGAGCAGTAGTTAAGTATTGCTCCGCTAGTATGCTAGTAACAAATCTAGTTTATAGTCTGGCTAATAGAGGGCTCTTACATATGTAGTTTAAAGGTCAGCCGCTAGAATTCTCGCTCAATTAGTACTACTTCCACTCGCTAGGAGCGGGCTGTTTCACGGAAGACCTTTAACCTGGTCGTCAACAATCTCAAATAATCTCTGATGGAAACTGAGGTGAAATAAATTAACCGTGTGTATATAAAATGAGACTCAATCGGACTAGAAAAATTGAACTGTGAAAGTCAAAGATATTATGCCAGAACGGAACATTGCTATGATCACGGATTAGAAATTTTTTATATAGATAGATCTTGAATAAGATGAATTCAGTGAGATGAGGGGGTAGGAAAAGAAATGACAAAATAAGGAAAAAGGAGTAGGTACAAATCTTCTTGACACTGGCCCTAACAGGTCTTTATCTACTATGGATGGATGGGCAGGTGAGAACAGGATTAAGTGCTAGGTTGTTTTTTAATTTTGAGTGTTGAGGTAGTTTCCTGAGAGTGTTTATAAGTATTTGGTTTTCAAAGTTTATCTGTTCATTTAAAACTTTTTTATTGTTTAGAATTGCGGTTTGAATAAAAATATTTTCGGCGGTGTTCATAGTTGTACCTTTGGATGTGTTGAAGATAAGTTTCATACTGTTTTCCATTGTGGTTGGTTGGTGTCCGGAGATTTTGAGATGTTCAGAAAATTTGGATTTGTTCCTATCATGTTTAAAATCACTAATAAGTTCAAAAAACCTGGTTGAAATTTTTCGGCCCGTCTGGCCTATGTAAATACTGTCATATTCACAAGTAAGTTGATAAATGCCATTTTTGTCATACTGGTTAATTTTGTTCAGATTGGAATTACTAATATGTTTTTTAATATTATTGTTTGTGCTGAATGCAATGTTTAACTTATGTTTTTTGAAAATGTTTGTTATTCTATTAATTTCTTTTCCAGTGTAATTGAATTTTATCCATTTGGTTTGTTATTAGATTTACTATTTGAATTATTGAGGGTGGATTTATTTTTGAGTTGTGATTTTTTTTTTTTAAGAATTCGGTATATTATTGAGTGGGAATAACCATTGGAAGTTGCTAATTGTTTGATTATATTGAGTTCATTTTTGAAGTTCTTTTTGTTCAGAGGGATATGAAGTAATCTGTAGATGAGACTATTGAACACAGCTATTTTATGAATTGTGGGGTGATTAGAGTTGTTTGGGATGATGATATCTGTATGTGTGGGTTTCCTGTAGATTTTATATTCAAATTTATTTAGGTTATTTTTTAATATGTTAATATCGAGGTAGTTAATACTGTTGTTGATTTCATGTTCTATAGTGAATTTCAGATTGGGATGGATATTGTTTATCTCTTGAATTATATCAGGTGAAGAAGAGTTGGAATTTTGTTCATAAATGTTGGAAATGAAGTTCATGGTTTTAGAAATATAATCATTTTGATTCATGAGGACAATTGTATTTCCTTTATCAGCTTTGACATTGATAATATTTTCTTTCCTGAGATTTTTATTGAGATTGTTGAGAATGAAGTGTTCTTTATGGTTTGTTTTATTTGTATGGTTGTTCGCAATGATTTTCTGTATTTGATTGGCACCAGATGTCTAGTTTGGTTTTTAACATTTGGATCTAAGTGTTTTATTATTTCTTCACTGTCTATGATGTAAGAGTGGACCACTGCCAATTTATGGTTCATCAATGCATCGCCAACCATATTACATCTAAATATTCTGTAACTAAATTTAAATTCAACAATTTCAGAATAAGTACATTTAACAATTCTATCCGAAATGCTAAAATTAAAAATGAAATATCATATTTATACAAAAAACAACAGTTTCTTAATATACAAGCTTATCAACTCCACCTTGAACTTAGCAATTCAATTCACCCAATTATCTGGCATGAAATATCAAATCACATTCAAGACAAAGTCAGTAACATACTAACTCATAAAAACCAAACTCTCAAAAATAAACTTGATAATTTAATTAAACTTCAAAAACCTAAGAAAACATCAACCACCTCTCAAGCTCACAAATTCTACCCCCGTATCTTAAACCTGACCAACTTTATATTATCTCAGGAAGAAGAGGCAGCACTTCTTAAAGGCTACAAATTCAATTGTAATGAAAATTCTCTCACCAAAAAAGTCCACTCTTACATCATAGACAGTGAAGAAGCAATAAAACACTTATATCCAAATATTAAAAACAAACTAGACATCTGGTTGCCAATCAAATACAGAAAATCATTGCGAACAACCATACAAATAAAACAAACCATAAAGAACACTTCATTCTCAACAATCTCAATAAAAAACTCAGGAAAGAAAACATTATCAATGTCAAAGCTGACAAAGGAAATACAATTGTCCTCATGAATCAAAATGATTATATTTCTAAAACCATGGACTTCATCTCCAACAACAATATCACTGAACTCAAAAATGACCCCACTGTTAAATACCAAAATGCAATAAAAACCTCTTTAAAAAATGCACATCTACTCATATCTCCCAAAGATACGTTCAAATTCATCAACATGAATCCAAAGGCGCCCAATTTCACTTCTTTACCAAAAATCCACAAACCTAATATTCCTATAAGGCCTCTTGTCAACTATCAGAACGCGCCAGCATTTAAAACAACTAAATATTTAGCCAAAATACTTCTAAATAACTTACAACTTCCATACACATATAACGTAAATAGTTCTTACGACTTAGTCGACAAACTTAAAACTATCTCTCTAAATAACAATTCTAAATTCCTTTCACTAGATATTTCCAATTTATATACAAACGTTCCTGTCAATGAAACCATCAATATCACCAAAACCATATTAGCAAATAATAATGCCTCGTCTGATTACATCAAGCAAATTACATCTGTCCTCAAATCAGTATCTGAACAAAACTACTTCCAATTCACCAATAAATTCTATTCTCAAAATGATGGTTTAGTAATGGGTTCTCCGATATCCTGTTTAATGTCTGAAATCTTTTTTCAACATCATGACAACAACATAATAAACAAACTCAAATCTATTTTAAACATAAAATTCTATTGTAGATACGTCGATGACATACTTGTAATTTATGAACAAAATTCCAACTCTTCTTCACCTGATATAATTTAAGAGATGAACAATATCCATCCCAATCTGAAATTCACTATAGAACATGAAATCAACAACAGTATTAACTACCTCGACATTTACATATTAAAAAATAACCTAAATAAATTTGAATATAAAATCTACAGGAAACCCACACATACAGAATCATCATCCCAAACAACTCTAATCACCCCACAATTCATAAAATAGCTGTGTTCAATAGTCTCATCTACAGATTACTTCATATCCCTCTGAACAAAAAGAACTTCAAAAATGAACTCAATATAATCAAACAATTAGCAACTTCCAATGGTTATTCCCACTCAATAATATACCGAATTCTTAAAAAAAAAAAATCACAACTCAAAAATAAATCCACCCTCAATAATTCAAATAGTAAATCTAATAACAAACCAAATGGATAAAATTCAATTACACTGGAAAAGAAATTAATAGAATAACAAACATTTTCAAAAAACATAAGTTAAACATTGCATTCAGCACAAACAATAATATTAAAAAACATATTAGTAATTCCAATCTGAACAAAATTAACCAGTATGACAAAAATGGCATTTATCAACTTACTTGTGAATATGACAGTATTTACATAGGCCAGACGGGCCGAAAAATTTCAACCAGGTTTTTTGAACATATTAGTGATTTTAAACATGATAGGAACAAATCCAAATTTTCTGAACATCTCAAAATCTCCGGACACCAACCAACCACAATGGAAAACAGTATGAAACTTATCTTCAACACATCCAAAGGTACAACTATGAACACCGCCGAAAATATTTTTATTCAAACCGCAATTCTAAACAATAAAAAAGTTTTAAATGAACAGATAAACTTTGAAAACCAAATACTTATAAACACTCTCAGGAAACTACCTCAACACACCAAAATTAAAAAACAACCTAGCACTTAATCCTGTTCTCACCTGCCCATCCATCCATAGTAGATAAAGACCTGTTAGGGCCAGTGTCAAGAAGATTTGTACCTACTCCTTTTTCCTTATTTTGTCATTTCTTTTCTTACCCCCTCATCTCACTGAATTCATCTTATTCAAGATCTATCTATATTAAAAAATTTTATTCCGTGATCATCATTGATCTCTATACTATAACTGGATGGACATCTGTGGCTGAAATTTTCGAGCTGTCGTCTGCATACCATTGGGTAAGAGAGAAAGAAACTTTCGGGTATCTCTTTCTCTCTTTCACCCATTAAAGGCAATGTGGCATTTTGACATCGTTCATTAATTTGATTGAATATATGAGATACATCAATGTGAGAGTGGTTAAATTAAATAAATATGTTAGTTAAAGCTTTGAAGAACATATAAAAGTTAAAAACTGGTTAGTTTTTTATTTAAATAAGTTGATGTAGCCTAATATGTACGATGATTTTTGAAGGAAGCTTACTTTTAAGGCTTTATCTCGTACCAGAATCCTACCATACATTTGTGTTTAGTTAGGATAAAAGACCTTCCAGAAGGAAATTTCTACTTCTGTTCTAAATTGCCGTTCATCAAACCAAAATATTATATAAATGATAGTATTCTGGTACGAAATAAAGCCTTACACATTGGGATTATTACTATAATCAGGGTTTAGTAGATACTGTACTTTCTACAAGCCAATAACCTAAACTATCATTTGAACGTAAGACTTCTACACAAAGTGTGTCATTCAAACAAATGTAATACAGTTTTTAGCTAACTTGTTTTATAATAGTTATCAAAATTTCAACATAATATGGTTTCTGAAATATATGAGCCAACTTAAAAAAAACAGGTATTATTACAATAATACTTTCCACAAGCCTATAACCTAAGTGATAGTGTGAATGCATGGCAACTATTCAAAGTTTGTCATTCAAACTAATGTAATCAAGATTTAAGATACCTTGTTCATTATATTTATCGAACTTTCAATATAATATGGTTTCTGAAACCAATATACAAGCTAATAACCAACTTTAAATATAAGTGTTGTCGTGGCAGACTGTAAACAACATTGATGATAACTACATAAAAGTTGAAATATCTAAGGTTTTATTCGTATTTGTAAAGAATTACCTGTAAAACTGGATTGTACATCCTTTAATGTAAATGTTTCTTCAGGAAATTATGGTATAATACTTCACTATTTTCAAACAATAACACTTTTATTCATCAGAGACATTTTTTCGCATAAGAACATTTAAAGAAACCGTTAAATCTTTCCCCCCTCAGTGTAGCAGACGATACACTTGAGCGTCAATTTTTTGTCCTTGGAATGTGCATGTGTATGTCCATCCAGTTATACTATAGAGATCAATGGTGATCATAGCAATGTTCCGTTTTGGCATAATATCTTTGACTTTCACAGTTCAATTTTTCTAGTCCGATTGAGAGTTCCCAGAAGTCCGCCACAACCACAATAAACTATCCGTTTTTAGCCAACATTTGAAAAAAAAAGACACTAAGCTAAATTTTAGTCCCAAAACTTCTAAGAGAGAGCGATAGAATCGAGAATTAGTTCCAAAACCTCTCATAGATAGCAATAGGGTAAAAATTTAGTTCTAAAACAGAAAAGAGAGCGCAGTACATATATAAATATAGCTTCAGATGATATTGTAAATAATTAAATATGATAATATAAAGAAAATAAGATCCGTTGGAGATATATTGAGAAGGAATAAAATAAATAAAAACAGGCTACAGTAATCTACGTAGGTGTGGTACACAGATCTGCCAGATATTTGAAGTAAATTACCTTTAAATTGGAACGAGCGTGTTTAATAGCACTATGATGACTCTATTTTAAGGTGCCACAACTTGTATATTTGAAAATGCCCCACGACCACACATGGTGGCGATTACACTCATAGGTGCCACCAACTAATCTACATAGGTGTGGTACCTGGGTCTGCCGGAAATTAAGAGTAAATTAGCTTTAATTCGGAACTTAAGTGTTTAACAGTGCTAGGATGACTCTAATTTAAGGTGCCACAACTTCTATATTTGAAACTGTTCCACGACCACACATTGCGCGATTACACTCATAGGTGCCTACATTTAATCTACATTGGTGTGTTATCCGGATCAACCAGAAACATTGCTTCAATGGGCCCTAATTTCGAAGATTCGTTTTAAATATTGCCTGACTTGTCTCATTTAATGTGCAAAACTTATATATTTGAAACTGCCACACGAACACACACGGTGGGCAATACAGAATAATGTGTTCGAATCATTAAATCCATCTTAAATTTATTTAACCTAGTAGTAATTGTTCCTTTGGTAGACGACTACTTTCTTCCAGAAAATATTTAATCTAATATTAATAATTGATACAAATAACAAAATATACTTTAACCTGAAATTTTTAATCCTTATATATTAATTAATGCATGTAACAAAATTAATTTTACTAGCACCCGCCTCCGTGGCGTAGTTGGCTAACGCGCCAGTCGTGTTGAGCCAGACCACTGAGGACGAGGAGATCGAGGTTCGAATCTCGGTCGGGTGAACTGGGGGTGGTTTTTCCTAAATGGTTTTCCACTCTCCCTCCACGCAAATGCGGGTTCACTTCCTCTATATTCAACCTTTCCAATTCCTAATCCATTAGTGTAATTAGTACTTAAGCGTATAACCCGAACGGGTAGTAAGACGCAGTGCTAAATAAATAAAAAAAAAAATGTTACTAGCCTAGAATGTTTAATTATTTAATCAATAATTAAACTGGAATTTTTAATTTTACACATTTTTCTTCACATAACCTTTTTAGGACTCACACATTCTTGTGAAGGACGTCATTAGGGTCCTACAACGCTCTACTTTGGAACACAGCACTGATAACTCCTTCAATAGCCATTATTATCAATAAAATAAAACAAGATTGTTGTTCTCTGAACGGCTATCGCCTGGTTACCAAGAGATATTATTTGACAAGTAGAATCACTTAACGCAGTGGTTATCAAACTTCTCAGTCACGTGGACCCTCTAACCAGGGAACAGCTGATTCGTGGACCCTTAAATATATGATAAATGTATAACAAAATTATAATCATAAGTTTTTAGTATATAATAGGGATAAATTAGTCATAATATACTTTTTATGTAAACATAATTAGGCCTAATATAAAAATGGAAATAAAATAAATGTAGGTATTATATTTGTACATCTTTAACATAAAATATTTTTTTAATAAATGTAAAAAAGAATTACAACACAAATGAAAAGAAAATAATATATATTATATTTGTATATTTATAATCCCCGATAATTTATGTTAAGAATGGAACTGCTTGTGGGACTTTAAAATATCAATGAAATCTGTAGCAATCTTAGTGACCATTTCTTAAGTCTCATTACACACTAAGGCCATTTCATTTCACATTTTTTCACAACACAAAGAGCATAAAGGCTTGCTAACACAAATAAGTTATTGAAAAAGGCATCAAATGTTTCAGTGCTTTTTCTATATTTAGTGCCGAATTTGTGCCACAGCTATATCTTACTCTTATAATTTGTGCTACCATAGTTTCTATGAAAACACCTTAAACGATAAACTGTTTTAACATCACGTTGTACTGACCAGCCCTCACTTCAAGGCCGGTCCTAGTTTCTCCCGCCTGTACACCGTGTGACGTCATAGTGGTATCCAACTGGGTCCCACGAGAATTATTATTCGAGGTTGCATCAAAGCTCGGATGAATAGAATTATGAGTGCCATATATTTATGACCATAGATGAACAAAAATAATCTAATAACTTTAATATAGCTGTTCAATATAATTATGAAATCTTTTTATTTTGAATAGCTAATGTTGATTTTTTCAAAGTTTTAAAACTATTTATAAAAAGGATACCATTTTATTTATTATTTGTAGGGATGATAATTGTATACACTTAAGACTATATGAAGACTAATTTGAGGTACTGAATTCCTAGATGTTATAGTTTGCAACTAAGCATTATTTTTACCATTATTATACTAAAATATATGTTTAAAAAAAGTATTTCTTTACCATCGGTATGGACCACTATATATACATTGCAAATGCTAATACACAGCACTGTCATGTGGTGAGTTTGTGCCACAATGCTCATATTATGTTCTACCATAGTTTTCGTTTAAACACATGAAAGCTTTGAGCGCTGCTAAATTCTAAAACCTATGCAAATATGTAGTGCTCAATTTGTGCCAAAAATATATTACATTCCCATAATTTGTGCCGTAAGCCCATAATAATGTTCGTAAAAATATTCAAACACTCTGGGTGCTGCTAACTTCGCATAGCATTATCACTAAATTAATGGCACAAATTTCTAAATCTGTGACCTATTTCTTAGTTTTACCATAAAGACATAAAGGCATCCAACTCCTGAAGTTTGTGACCTCATACTTTTCTGGAAAATATTAAAATACTGTGAATGTGGCTGGGAGCACCATCAACAGTACAAATTTTGAGACCTATGCCAACAATGAATACCAAATTTGAGTCGTAAAGAATATCACACACCTATTATTTGTTTCACATAGTTTTCATGAAAATACCAGTAGCCTCACATTCAAATTAAGGAAGGTCGTTTAGAGGAAGTGCACCCACATTAGCATGGTGTGTGTGTGTGTGTGTGTGTGTGTGTAAAAGGGGTGGGTAGATGTGACTAATCATAATATGTTCAAAACAACCTGGCTAAGATTATTGCTTTGACCTCACAGTCAGCGGCAATCAATATAATTATTATCATGAGGCTGACTCCTACTAAACCACGCGGCCGCTGATGCAGATAGCCCCTCTCTTTAAAATAAGCTTCTAATTATTTGATATCACCGCCTATGTTACACATTTGAGAAACACGTATGGATATTTAGTGCTGAACTAGTTTTTTGTGTGAATAGTTGGCATTTTAATAGTTTTCGTGAACATAACAGAAAACTTTGGTTAGCTACCAGCCGCAGTTTAATACCACAAATTACGAAAATGTTGCCAGTAATATTTGCTGAATTTGTGCTTCAAAAAACCCCATTTTTATAGTTGGTGATGCCTTAATTTTCCATAAAACACTTTAATGTACTACCGCCTATCACTACTTGTAAAAACTAAATCAAACAAATTCTTTAATACAAGTCACAGGATATTATTTACTATTCCATAGGCTGTGCCACATAAATAAATCAGTTTTATATAATGTGCCATAAATGGTTTTGGAGAAAAGAAGCACAAAACTGCTAAGTGAAACATGCAGCACCAACATTTAAAAACTACAAATAATATTTTAACAAGACTAGCATCACAAATTAATAAGAAAATCTAGTTTAGTTGTGATAATATTCTTAATTATTTAAAATATAATGAAAATAATATTGCTTAATATATTAGTATAACCTCATATTTTCTTACGTATAAGATTGTGGCTCTGTGTGTGTGTGTGTGTGTGTGTGTGTGTGTGTGTGTGTGTGTGTGTGTGTGTGTGTGTGTGTGTGTGTGTGTGTGTGTGTGGTGTGTTTACACAAGATGCACGAGTCGACACATTCACACAAAGAACTATTGATAACCGCTTAAGGGGTGGCTACAGATTGAGGCAGAGAAATACATTCGGCAATCCTTCGAGAGATCTCATGTACCCCAAAAGGAAGTTTGATCTATTTTATTTACAAAACCTTTTCAATTATAAAATATACTTTTGGGATGTAACTCTCACAATAGACCGAACCAGCGATGATGGGGAAATCAGGGTTACGAATTTCAGTAAGGTGTATTTAGGGTGTTTGTTTCTAAATATTTTTTTTACACTCGCAAAACAAATTCGGATACACATCCTATAAATTCAACCATTCTCATTCTTAACACATTAGCGCAATTAGTGTGGCCTACATACGCATATAACCAGAACGCGGTGCTGATAGTAAAATAATATTAATTATTATTATTACTATGATTTTAATTTCCTTTATTATAGTGCTGGCCAAAGTCACAAGAGCTACATACCACCCGGTCCGGTGACCGCGTGGTCTAATGCGCCAATCTCGTGTTGGACTAGACTGCTGAAGACGGGGAGATCGGGGTTCGATCCCGGTCGGGTGCACTGTGGTGTTTTCCTTAAATTGTTTTCCACTCTCCCTTCACGCAAATGCAGGTACAATTCCTCTAGATCTAGCCTTCTATTTCCAATTAGTGTAATTAGTACAAAGGTGTATAACCTGAGCAGGTAGTAAGACGTGGTGCTAAAAAGTTACATAACAGGCCATCACTGAATAATACACAAGTATTACATAGAAGTATAGCTGCTTAAGAATATAAAATAAACAATCATAGGTAATTAGAGATATGAGAGAGAAAATTTCCCAATTATTTTCCCCGGAAAATTTTCCAAATTTTTTTTCTGTAAAATAATTTCAACTGATTAAATGGATAGTAATAATAACAGTAATAATAATTAGTGGTAGTGGTATCAGTAGTAGTAGTAGTATTAGTGAAGAAACACCTGCTTCGGTGGTCGCGTGATCAAACGCGATACTATCGCAATAGAATAGACTGCCGATGACATGGAGATCGAAGTTCTATCCCGATCGGGTATCCTGAGGCCGGTTTTCCTAAATGGTTTTCCCCACTCTCACTTCACGCAAATGTGGGCGCAATTCCTCTAAATTAAACCTTCCTCATCCCTAACACATTGGCGTAATTGGTAAATAAGTGTATAAGCCAAACGGGTGGTAATACATGGTGATAAAAAAGTAGTAAAGAAACAAATGAATGATAGCCTTTTTAGACATACTTTGTTCATACATCATACTCCAAATTTTGGTCATCAATAAGTTAATTAAAATAATTTTAAGGTTGACCCGACATTCTTCTCCTCCCCCTAACCTCCGTGTTTCCTATCCACCCTACCCACCCCAATCCCTTCCCCCTTCTTTTAACACACTCGTCTCCTAAAACACCATAATTTGAAGTATAATAGGCTCAAAGTGTAAAATTTTAACCCCCCAAACACAAGCCGCCACAGCAGAAAATTTTCATCTCTATAATAGTAACTAAATAATGGCGCATTGACATTATTAAAATAACTGTAAGAAGAAAAAGAATAATATTGTAAATTTAGAACATGTAATGAGTAAATTAATCAAAAGAGCTCTCCTTTAATAATAATAATAATAATAATAATAATAATAATAATAATAATAATAATAATAATAATAATAATAATAATAATAGTAATAATAAAATTATGCGAAGGTCGTGGGTTCTAGCACGCTACTCTCGCAAAAGACTAGACTGCAGAGGATGGAGAGATCGGAGCTCGATCCCGATTGGGTGCACTGAGGGTTGTTTTCCCTAAATGGTTTCCTACTCTCTTTTCCTCTCTCTCCACGTAAATGCGGGTACACTTCCTCTACCTACCTCATCCCTATCCCATTAGCGTAATTATTAGATAGGCATATAAACCAAACGGGTTGTAAGAAGTGGTACTAGTAATAAAAATAAAAGTATGAACACTTTACCTCATCTGCCTGCCTCAAATAGTGTTGTATATCAGTCAGAGTTCATATAGTAAGTTACACAATTGCTCATCTTGCGTTTTTATAACATAATATAATGCATATCTTATAACAATATACTATAATAATTGATTCTATATGTTTACCTTCATGAATTCCAGCAGTTTATTATTTTGAGATAGGCCTGTCAGTTTCGGATTCAATTCTAGGTGTATGCGACTAGATTATACTATTGTATTCTCGATAGTTTATAACAAGGAAGAAAATGTGATAGAATTCGGGAAGTTGGCTTGTGTGAAAGTGTTGTGATAAAAAAAATTCAGGAACAATAATCTAAAACCGACATCTTAATTTATTGTGCTAATTTCTTCCCATACTCTTCACTTTTAACAAAAATATAAAAATTAATATAATCGGGTATATTGGAGAAAATAAAATTTGAAACCTCCCTACCAAAAAAAGCCATAATTAAAAAAAAATTGGTAGTTTTTTTGGCTGCTTTGTTGTAAAAGAAAATGTGTGTGCTGTTAGGTGGAATGACAATAATTCTGTGGTTTCAATGTCACTGGTGAAGCGTTATTCTACTGCAAATCATAGTAGCATTAATATTATTCAGCCTAGTGTAGCAAGATTATACAACCCCTACGTGGGAGGAGAAGACCAATTTGATACAAATCTTCCCACAGAATAGCAATGAGAGGGAAAAAATTGCACCACTCAATCCTATTTTTGACTACTAAATGTGTGATAAACTGATAATATATATCATATATCCCATTTATATGGCTGCAACTTTGATACATGCAATATTTGTCAGTCCAGAGATATTCACTAACTCTCCGATAAGGTAAATAGCTGAAAATTGGCACACTAATTATTGTAGTTACCTAACAAATGATTCAAACTTACATTTTTGTCTTCTTAGCAACGCCATAACCTAGATCAAAGGTGGTCAAACTTTTCTCCCCAAGGGCTACATGGACATCTGTAAGGTCTCTAGCATGTGACAAAAATCTAAATTTACTAAATAATAAAATTTATTTTCATACAAAAATACATGTATTAGTCATATAACTATATAACTTTGGTGCACAAAGAAAGTAGCAGATAAACTCTAATATATCATCACAAATAAATTTAAATATGTTATGACTGGTGTTGCTTCTTAGCCTACCTAAATGTTGTTTAATAACTACTCGTAGGTGACCTGGCGGCCAGGGATAAGGTGTCAGACTTCTGTGCTGGGGGTCCGGGTTCAAGCCTCGGTCCCGGCCATTGATCTCTATAATATAACTGGATGCTGTCGTCTGCATACCATTGTGTAAGAGAGAAAGAAACTTTCGGGTATCTCTTTCTCTGTTTCACCCATACAAGGCAATGTGGCATTTTGACATAGTTCATTAATTTGATTGAATATATGAGATACATCAATGTGAGTGGTTAAATTAAAAAAAGATGTTAGCTAAAGCTTTGAAGAGCATATAAAAGTTCAAAACTGGTTAGTTTTTTCTATAAATAAGTTGATGTAGCCTAATATATACGATGATTTTTGAAGGAAGCTTACTTGTAAGGCTTTATCTCGTACCAGAATCCTACCCTATAGTTGTGTTTAGTTAGGATAAAAGACCTTCCAGAAGGAAATTTCAACTTATGTTCTAAATTGCCGTTCATCCTACCAAAATATTATATATATGATAGTATTCTGGTACGAAATAAAGCAGATAAAGTAGATACTGTACTTCCTAAAAGCCAATAACCTAAATTATCATTTGAACGTAAGACTTCTACACAAAGTGTGTCATTCAAACAAATGTAATACAGTTTTTAGCTAACTTGTTTTATAATAGTTATCAAAATTTCAACATAATATGGTTTCTGAAATATATGAGCCAACTTAAAAAAAACAGGTATTATTACAATAATACTTTCCACAAGCCTATAACCTAAGTGATAGTGTGAATGCATGGCAACTATTCAAAGTTTGTCATTCAAACTAATGTAATCAAGATTTAAGATACCTTGTTCATTATATTTATCGAACTTTCAATATAATATGGTTTCTGAAACCAATATACAAGCTAATAACCAACTTTAAATATAAGTGTAGTCGTGGCAGACTGTAAACAACATTGATGATAACTACATAAAAATTGAAATATCTAAGGTTTTATTCGTATTTGTACAGTATTACCTGTAAAACTGGATTGTATAGCCCTTAATGTAAATGTTTCTTCAGGAAATTATGTTATAATAATTCACTATTTTCAAACATTAACACTTTTATTCATCAGAGACATGTTTTCGCATAATAACATTTAAAGAAACCGTTAAATCTGTCTTCCCCCCTCAGTGTAGCAGATGATACACTTGAGCGTCAAGCTTTTGTCCTTGGAATGTGCATGTGTATGTCCATCCAGTTATATTATAGAGTTCAATGGTCCCGGCACAGATCTATCTGACTGCCAGACCCTTCCTTCACCTCTGATAAGACGTGTAAGTTATTAATCACAACTTGTGAATGTGTGAAATGCCAGACCTTCACCGTGGTTCGGATCCCACGTTAAACTGTAGGTCCTCCATTTCATCTCACAATCACCCTACCATTCATTACACGTTAAGATAAGTGCGGATAAACCGAACGGGTAGTAAGACGTGGTACTAGTAATAGTAATAATAATAATAATAATAATAATAATAATAATAATAATAATAATAATAATAATAACTCAAGCTGTTTTCGTTAATGGGCTATGTGGAAAGACACAAAACATTAGGGAATTATGTGTAGAGATGCATTACCAAACAGTGTGTATTTTAATAGATTAAAATAAAAAATCATTATTTTTAAAGCCTCAATTTTTTTATATTAATTAACCAATCCCCTTGATCTATATACTTTTAGCACACTATTATATTTTGGTAAAAGTTTGTAAGAATTTACTGTACAACAGTACAATCAGTGTGAAGTCTTATGAAGAATCCGCGAAGGGACATGCGATGCGGACTTCCAGTGCCAAAAGGTTTCCCACCCCTGGGTTTAACATTCACTCAGAGACAGAGACGTTTAGTCAGCATAATGTATTGAGAGGGGAAAGAGAAATGCAGCGGCCTTCGAGGAGGGAATTACAGCGTGAAACAGAAGCTACAAGTGTTTAGGTGTTTGATTGAAAACTATCATGGCACAAATTTAGAGGATAGAATACTCCTGTGGCACAAATTCAGCTCTAAATATTGGTATTTCATAATTTGTGCCGTTGTTGGGATTTCCTCCATCTGAACTTACTGGAATTTGTCACAATTATATGTTTGGTTAATTCCATTCTTTTCCTTCGTTTCTAAGTGTTTGGAAGTTTCACAGAATCTATTATTTTTGTACTTAAATTAAATTTGGCACGTGCAAATAGTTGGGTACTGAATGAAATTTTGCATTTAAATACAAGTATTTCATCGTATGCGTAACATGTCAGTGTTCAATTTTGTATTGATTTTTGAACATGGCTTTTGTTTTGTAAACGTGAAAAACGTGGCTAAAAAGTGTAAAATGGGGGCTGAACAGGGTGGCATGGGAGAATTTCCCCCACTGGAAATAATCCCACTCTCCCCAACTGCAATAAAATCCCACCTTGTACATTTATTTCCCACCCTCGGATATTCTCGACTATTGAGCCGAAAAAAATTCCTTGTATCAAACTCCGTATAGCTTCTAGATGCATCCAAGTTTGAAATATTTTTCAGGGGATACTTACCAAATTTTGACAGCTTCTTAATTAGGCATCTTAATTACTCCCAACATTTAGGTCCAAGGTCTCTCTAAATATCTTCTAAGACCATTCCAAATATTCTCCAAGGGCATCCAAAAAACTACCTTTTATATAATAAAACAATCACAAATTTGCTATGAAACATAAACTCAAATAAGTCAGAACTAAACAGTAGTGTGCCCGGTGCCTCGTTCCACCCCTTCATACCGAAAACTGTCTATATCTAATGCCTTTAGAGCATTGTTATCGAAAACGGTCTATATTAGTGACGCTTTGTTATTGTAACCTGTATCCTGTTGTGACGTCACCTGTTGTTGTTATTGCAACTTGTATCCTGTTGCCCCCGCCCCTGCCCCCCGACCCCCGCCGTTGTGACGTCACCTGTATCCTTGAACATGTACGTGCTTGTCTGACATCCGTGTTGTTATAGCAAGCTGTGTGTTTGTCTGACATCCTCGTTCCACCGTGCTTGTGTCCCGGGTGTTACGCGTTGTTATTGTATCCTGTTGTGACGTCACTTGTTGTTGTAATCTGTGACGTCACCTGTATCCTTGAACATGTACGTGCTTGCTTGTGTCCCGGGTGTTACGCGTTGTTATTGTAACCTGTATCCTGTTGTGACGTCACCTGTTGTTGTAATCTGTGACGTCACCTGTATCCTTGAACATGTACGTGCTTGTCTGACATCCGTGTTGTTATAGCAAGCTGTGTGTTTGTCTGACATCCTCGTTCCACCGTGCTTGTGTCCCGGGTGTTATTGTAACTTGTTAGTTACCCCCAGGGCAGCCATTAGCTTAGGAGGACTTTAAAATTTTTTTTATTTTTTTTTATTTTTTTTTTATTTTTTTTTTACCACGCAGGACCGTTCATTCCAGTATGACCTTGAACATGTTGTTGTTATTGCAACTTGTATCCTGTTGCCCCCTGCCCCCCCCGCCCCCCGCCGTTGTTTGACGTCACCTGTATCCTGTACGTGCTTGTCTGACATCCTCGTTCCACCGTGCTTGTGTCCCGGGTGTTACGCGTTGTTATTGTATCCTGTTGTGACGTCACCTGTTGTTGTAATCTGTGACGTCACCTGTATCCTTGAACATGTACGTGCTTGTCTGACATCCGTGTTGTTATAGCAACCTGTGTTTGTCTGACATCCTCGTTCCACCGTGCTTGTGTCCCGGGTGTTACGCGTTGTTATTATCCTGTTGTGACGTCACCTGTTGTTGTAATCTGTGACGTCACCTGTATCCTTGAACATGTACGTGCTTGTCTGACATCCGTGTTGTTATAGCAAGCTGTGTGTTTGTCTGACATCCTCGTTCCACCGTGCTTGTGTCCCGGGTGTTACGCGTTGTTATTGTAACCTGTTGTGACGTCACCTGTTGTTGTAATCTGTGACGTCACCTGTATCCTTGAACATGTACGTGCTTGCTTGTGTCCCGGGTGTTACGCGTTGTTATTGTAACCTGTATCCTGTTGTGACGTCACCTGTTGTTATTGTAACCTGTGACGTCACCTGTATCCTTGAACATGTACGTGCTTGTCTGACATCCGTGTTGTTATAGCAAGCTGTATCCTGTACGTGTTTGTCTGACATCCTCGTTCCACCGTGCTTGTGTCCCGGGTGTTACGCGTTGTTATTGTAACCTGTATCCTGGTGTGACGTCACCTGTTGTAATCTGTGACGTCACCTGTATCCTTGAACATGTACGTGCTTGTCTGACATCCGTGTTGTTATAGCAACCTGTATCCTGTACGTGTTTGTCTAACAAAAAATGAGAGACTATAAATAGACTTCCATGTAATTACTGCCGATCATTATACTCACCGGTTGCAGACGTTCATCATAAAAAAAAAGAAGAGTTTTGACGAGCTTGAAAACTGGTTCAATTTCGGTAAGTTTTAAAAAAAAACTTTAGTATATTTTAATGGGTAGCTAATAAGTCTTCGGTGTACAAAGGTGTTTGCTTTTTTACAGACCCCCAAGAAGACACAACATCGACTCCCGCAAGCACTAGTCAAACGCCGGCTCGAGATCTGTTGGGGCTTTTTACAGACGATGGGATTTGTTTAGTTGAAAGCGGTTGTTCAACGGGTAAGCCCTCGATATGTTTAAAAAATTTCTTCCACACACACGCACACACACGCACACAGTGTTATAGTAATTAATATTTATTTATTTATTTAATTTCAGATTATTGGGATACGGCACCACCGCCCGTCACCCTGTCGGATGGTATACCGTTCCGTGATCGAACAGACACCGCAGCTGTCACCCCTTTGGACCATGGCACAATAACTGACTATAACGGCGATTTGGACGAGATAGATCGTCTAATATGTGAGTAGCATACGCCAAGTCATGTGATATGAAGTACAAATAAGTTTATGTCTCAAGTGTATTTATTTCACACACTTTGCGAAGGATCCCGGGCATAGATGAAAATGAGGGTTTAATCATACGTCAAGTCATGTGATATGTAATTCATGAATATTCATACGCCAAGCTATGTGATATGACATTTAAAATAGGCTTTCATTAAAAACCTGATGAATATTCATACGCCAAGCTATGTGATATGCATACGCTATTTTCAATCTACAATAAAGGGTTTTATTAGATACCTTGTAATCATAAACATACACTATTTGCTCCGGAAGCAAAAGGGAAACTTACAATGTAATATATCTCGATGTCTGTCCCAGAGACTACAGATGAAATGTTCAAACTTAATATTAAGATTGTGTATGATCATAACTCAGGATGGTTTTAGGATTTTAATTTCGACCCTTATTAACATCCTGTTGAATATTCATACGCCAAGTCATGTGATATGTAATTAAAAAATAAGTTTATGGCTCAAGTGTAATTATTACACACACACACACACACACTTTGCGAAGGATCCCAGGCATAGGTGAAAATGTGTAATCTTTTCACACACACTTGCGAAGGATCACGGGTTCGATTCCCCTGTCACAGGTGAAAATGTGTGTTTAACCTCTCATGGGCTGTATATATGTTATAGTTCAACTGGAAAACGGTGGCGCCGTCCTCTCTCCGCCGCCGCCGTTGGCCGTGGAACCCGTCGCAGGACCGCCGCTTCAGCAGACGGGGTCCCCGCAACCCGTGGCCGGCCCGTCTTCGGCACCCCAGACGGGAATTAGTGGCCCGGTAAACCAGGTAGGTGGAGCTTTGAACCAAGGCCTCCCTCTCCGTTTCGTCGCGGAGAGAACCAAACAATTGAGGCGTTTCTTTTACACCGGCAGAGAAGTTACCGTACATCTGGGTGCCCCTGCGAGCGATCGTGACGCCCTAAGCTGGCTCGAAGAGCAAATTACGGCTTTGCTCGATCGGCTGCAGGACCACGGTGTCAGTGCCGATGATCACGTCGGCTTACTTTTGAATAGCACGGACTCGACGTCGAACCCTGTGTACGTCTCTTTTAGACGAGCAGATCAGTTGGACGCTCGTGTCGTGCTTGATAACGTAAGTCGCGTGTTGCAAAGTAATAGTTTGTTCTTGAGTACGGCACCACTGTACGTTAAACTCAGCCATTTTAAGGAGCCTCGCGGGAGTGGTAGAAGATATTGTGATAAATTATCTCCCGCTTCCACATATAGCCGAAATAATAAAGGAATAATTACTATTCAAAATGGCGACACACTCTGCCTTGCCCGAGGGTTGGTGGTCGCCAAGGCTGTATGTGACGTTAAAAGAGAACCGGGATGCATGGATGTGAACACCTTTAAGCAGATCAAAAAGGGTCGTCAAATTCAAAAACTCAAAGCAGAGGAACTATGCCGTGACGCTGGTGTGAATATTTTGAAAGGTGGTGGACTCACCGAACTGAAACAATTTCAAGCATACCTCACCGAATACAAAATCACCGTGTTCAGGGAACGTCGGGGAAGGCAAGTCCTATATGAGGGGCCTACTCCCCCCAAACATTCCTTTAAGGGCTACCTTGATTTGTATTTTCACGACGATAAGCAAAACCATTTTGATGTCATAACATCTTTGACAGCCGCGTTTAAGTGCTCGTACTTTTGCCGCGAGTGCCGTGTGCCGTTTGATCATAAGAACGAGCACAAGTGCGAGTCCGCGTGCAAAAAGTGCTACGCTAAAGTGGTTTGTAGCGGAGGCCAATCTGTGACCTGTAAAGATTGCGGGCGTCGGTTCACAAATCAGCAGTGTTTTGATAACCATAAACGTCCCGGTTTTTGCCGAGGTCACATGTCGGTCTGTGATGTCAAAAAGGTTTGCGAGGTATGCGGGCAATTTTTCAGTCTTGAAAGAGCAGGATTTTCACACAGGTGTTATGAGACTTTTTGTAGAGTATGTGATTCATATCGTCCTTTTGGCCATTTCTGTTATATGAAGCGGGCCCCGTCCAAGCCGTCACTGGAAAAGAGCAATTTCATGTTTGTATTCTATGATTTTGAATGCAGACAAGAAACGCTTCTTCAAGGTGCGGTAAACACGTATTTGCACGAACCTAACCTCTGTGTCGTGCAGACGTGTTGCAAGGCCTGCCTTCATATAGATGCGAATGACAATCATTGCACTGAATGTGGGGGCGATAGGACTCGCATATTCAAGGGTGATACCACAATGGCCCAATTTTTCGGATTCCTAGAGCAAATTAAAGCTTCAAAATTCAAGGGTATCACCCTACTAGCCCATAATGCCAAGGGATACGACGGTAATTTCATTTTAAAATACATGATGGAGGTGAAAAAATGGACTCCAGACCTCATCATGAACGGTGGGAAAATCATGTCCATGCGTTACGGCCCGCTCCACTTTATTGACTCTCTGAACTTTCTCCCCATGTCGTTGTCCAAGATGCCCAAAACGTTCGGCTTGGACGAGTCTTTGGCCAAGGGACATTTCCCCCATTTTTTCAACAAAAAAGAAAACGCGGGGTATAGGGGTCCCTTGCCGCCGAAGGAGGACTACGGCATAGGCGAGATGTCTGCAGAGGGAAAGGAGCATTTTGAGAGGTGGTATGACGCGTTGGTCAAAGAAAATTATGTCTTTGATTTTAACCGCGAGCTGGAAGTGTATTGCGTGAAAGACGTAGAGATCCTACGGAAGGCCTGCCTAAAGTTTAGAGACATGCTTATTGAAAAAGCAAAGGTGGATCCTTTCAGAGAGGCGTGTACTATCGCTGGAGCGGCCATGTTGGTTTACCGCCGGAGTCACCTTAAGGAGAATACCGTCGGTATCGTCCCTAACGGTGGCTACCGGTGCGCAGACCAACAGTCGCACGTAGCTGTACAATGGCTCTGCTGGGAGGCCCATCGACGCCGTGTCTCTATCCTTCATGCGGGTAACGGCCGTGAGGAATATGTGTTGGGGCGACGTGTAGACGGCGTTGTTAAAGCTGGAGATACCACCACCGTCTTCCAGTTTTGGGGCTGTTATTGGCACGGGTGCCCTCTCTGTTATCCGGGCAGGACCACCCCTATCAAAAACAGCCCCCACGAGACCATGGAGACGCGTTATGAAGCGACCATGGCCTGCGTGGAAAAGTTTAAGAACGCCGGCTACACGCTCGTAGAGATGTGGGAGTGTACGTTTAATGCGATGAAACGCACAGACAAGGACTTGCAACGATTTGTACTCCGGCACGAGGTGTATGCCAAGGAGCCTATCAACCCCAGAGATGCATTCTTTGGCGGGCGTACAAATTGCATCAAGCTCTTCCACGAAGCGGACCTTTCTTGTGGGGAGAAGATCAAGTACTTGGACGTGTGTTCGTTGTACCCGTACGTTTGCAAGTACAAAAAATACCCCGTCGGCCACCCTAAAATTCACTTGGAACCAAATTGTCCCGCTATAGATCGAGTAGAAGGCATAGCCAAAGTTACGGTGACGCCTCCGCGGGATTTATTCTTGCCCGTATTGCCTACACGGATGCACGACAAGTTGATGTTCATCTTGTGCAGGAAATGCGGGGAGGAGAAAAACCAAGGCGCGTGTCAGCACAACGACAAAAAAGATCGCTGGTTGACAGGTGTCTGGGTGATCGACGAGATCCGGAAAGCCGTCGAGAAAGGCTACACCGTTGAAGCAGTGCACGAAGTGTGGGAGTACGATGTATCTGTTTACGACCGTCAGACACGTTCTGGCGGATTGTTTCACGGCTACATCGATACTTTTGTGAAAATTAAACAAGAAGCCAGCGGTTGGCCCGAGTGGTGCACCTCACGTGAGGAAAAATTAGCATACATTCAAAATTATGAGGAAATGGAGGGGGTAAAACTCGATTTCGGCTCTGTTTGTAAAAACCCCGGTCTCCGCACGCTGGCTAAACTCTTTTTGAATTCGCTATGGGGAAAGTTTGGGCAAAGACCCGATTTACCACACGTAGCCGTTGTCAACGACTATCAGGGCGTCCACAAGTACCTGACGGATCCGTACATCACCGTGGACAGCGTCATCGATGTAAATGACGAGGTTATGTTCCTCAACTACAAGGATGAACGTGACGCGTTGCGCCCTAACCCTAACACGAGTGTGGCGGTGGCGTGCTACACGACCGCTATGGCTAGGTTGCACCTATACGGCATCCTTGAACAGTTGGGGGACCGCGTTTTGTATCACGATACGGATAGCGTTCTATTCACGGAACGCCCCGGCGATTGGAGTCCACCGACCGGAGACTTTTTAGGTGACCTCACCGACGAACTTCAGGATTACGGTCCGGGAAGCTACATCGGCGCCTTTGTATCTGGCGGTCCCAAGAATTACGCGTACCGAGTTTGCGTTGGTGGCGATCCTGCCAAAACAAAAACGGTGTGCAAGGTTCGCGGGATCACCATAAACTATGGCAACCGGAACGACGTTAATTTTGACGTTCTGAAAGCTATGGTCACCGAACAAGCGGCGGAACGGTACATACAGATACCACACAAGATTGTAAGAAAAGGTCTTGCGACTGTATGTACCGTTTCGCAGCGTAAAGTCTACCGGCCGGTGTACACCAAACGGCGGATAACCGAAGATTATAACACGCTGCCGTTTGGGTATCAGAGTCCTTGCAAACGCGCTCGCCACGACTAAAAAGGTGATAATTTAGACGGGCCGAATAATCATCTTTTTTATTCTTTCACTCTAGACAGTTCCACCGACATACCATTTTTCAAAGATTTGAGATTTTTTCATAATTTTTTTCTGCATGAAAACAAGCATATTTTTTTATTGATTTATTTTATGTACCCGGGATACTTTTTTTATATTTTTTTATCCTCCAGTATAAATCTCCACCTACCTGATTTTTTTCTAGTCAATTATAATTAGTTGTTTGTATATATTTTAATTCTAGTCAAATATAATAAACTGTTTGTATATATATATATATATTTAAACCATCTTTAGTACCGAGGCCACTATTCCCAATATGTATACTTTTCACTGTTTATAAATAAATATTCATTATATACTTTTTGTGTATAAATATTCAATATGTACTTTTTGTAAATAAATATTCAAAACTTTTGTGAATAAATAATCAATATATATACTTTGTATAAATAAATATTCAATGTATACTTTTCATGATTGTAAATAAATATTATAAAAACTGTTTTGATTGTGTTTTAACGTCTACACCCCCCCGCTCCCTCCCATCCAATAAATACAAGTTCATTTAGCATATAAGCTCACTCTCAAACATTATGGACAAGTTGAAACATCCATTTTCGGCCATCATCAGCGGCCCTTCCGGCTGCGGGAAGTCACACTATGTTGCCGAATTTATCCGCAACTTGGACACGATGTGTGACGTTAAATTTGATAAAATCACCTGGTATTATGCTTTATGGCAACCGGGATTCGAACAAGACGGCTCAGTCATATTCTGTAAGGGTTTACCGGAAATGGATGACACCTGTTGCGACTCTCCGCAGCTGATTATCCTGGACGACCTGATGCGGGAAGCCAACGAGGTGGTCGTCGATCTTTTCACCAAAGGATGCCACCATCAAAATATTAGCGTCATGTACCTTACACAAAATATATTCCACCAGGGCCGGGGGCAAAGAGACATTTCCTTAAACGCGCACTATATCGTGCTTTTTAAAAATCCCCGGGATCGAGCTCAGATTCAACATTTTGCACGTCAAGTGTGTCCTGAAAACCCCCGTATTTTACAGGAGGCTTACGCCGACGCTACAAGTACTCCCCACGGCTATATATTGTTAGATTTCAAGCAAGGTACACCCGAATGGCTCAGATATAGAACCCGCACTAATGTCGGTTGTTGCGTGTACCTACCACGCAAAAACTAAAAAAACACCGACACGTCCCGCTTACAGATCATTTCATAACCATGAGTCCCAAAGTGTTGAAGCAAGCGCCCCTGCTGCGTGCGATGCATCGCATGAACCCGCAGCAACGTGTCGCCTTGCTGAAAACGGCCGACAAGAAACTGATCGACTCTGTTTGCGAGTGTGCCTACAACACTTTAAAAGGGCGGGTGCCGTTGAAAAATGCGCAGAAGATAAAGTTACGTGCTCACAAGCAGGTGTTGCGCAAGTTGGTCAAACGAGGAGAGGGCTGGAAGAAGAAGAGACGACTGCTCGTTCAGAAAGGAGGAGCGTTCCTGCCCTTACTTTTAGCCCCATTAATCAGCTGTGTCCTCGGTTCCTTGTTCAACAAGTAGACGATGGAACACACGAAAAAGATGATATTGGTGTCCCCGGAAACGTTACACCGCTACGAGCAACACCACCAACAAGCGGCGTCGGCCACAAATCTAGTGGTCTCCGAGCTGGACAAGGAAATGGAAAAAATCCTCGCTTCAAAACTTGACGACAAGTCTAAATGGACTTTATACCAACAAGTGCTACAGTGCTATCTGCACTTTAGTCAACACCCTCCACCGCCTGAAAATACCGCCACCACCACGACAGCCCCCGTACTTCCCATCGCGGCTGTACTCAATACTGTACCGGTACAGGCGCGTAAAAAAGCCGAGCTTTTACTAGAACATATTAATTCCAGGGGCGGAATCTCTTGGGACGAAAACGGGGAAGTGAGTATTCACGATACGCCTCTCCGTGGATCCAACATTGTGGATTTAGTCAACGATCTGGTCAGAGCGAGAAGACACAGCGAGCCGTCGGGGTGGCGAGAGTTTCTCGCAGCGCTGCAGAAAATAAACGTCCCGAAAGAATTTATTGTGAATCCGAAACGTTTGGTGCCCATTAGGGATCCGACGCCCGTACCACTTACACCGTCGCCGCAACGAACCAAGAAGAAGAAACTTAAAAGGGTGGACGAAAACAGGTGGCTGCCGTTCAGAGCTTAATGGACGACATCTACTACGACCCCGCTCATCCCGCGGGGTTTGCAGGGGCGGCGTCGCTCATACGAGCGTCCAAGAAAGATCCCGCCAAAGTACGAGAATGGCTTCGTGCGCAGGACGTTTATACCCTACACAAAACGGTGATAAAAAAGTTTCCACGCAATCGGTATGTGGTGTCAAACATTGACGATCTCTGGCAAGCCGATCTCAACGATATGCGAAGTCTTAGCAAATACAACGACGGTGCGGTATACTTGCTCACCGTCATCGACGTGTTTAGCAAGATGGCCTGGGCGAGGACGCTTCCGTCCAAGACGGGGAGCGTCGTGAGAGACGCCTTTCGGGACATTTTCGAGCAAAGCGGGCGCAAACCTCTAAGTTTACAGACGGACAAGGGGACAGAGTTCACGGCACGTCTAGTCCGGAAATTTCTCGAGCGAGAGGGCGTGCATTACTACACCACTAATAATCCGGACGTGAAGGCGAGCGTCGTGGAACGATTCAACAGAACTCTGAAAGGACGCATGTGGCGCTACTTTACCCGAAATAACACGTATCGCTAAGTAGACGTCCTCCAAGATCTCGTCGACGCTTACAACGGCGCAAAACATTCCAGTATCAAGATGGCGCACGCCGACGTTTCAGAAACCGACGTGCTTCGTGTCAGAGAAAATCTGTACGGTAAACGGGGTCCAAACTCGAATAGTAAGCCGAAACTCAAAGTCGGTGACACGGTGCGTATTAGCAAGGCCAAAATGTTGTTTGAAAAGGGCTACGAGAGCAATTGGAGCGAAGAGATTTTCAAAGTCAGCAGTGTCGTCATGCGACAACCAGTCGTCTACAGGCTGACCGATCTTGACGGCGAAGAGGTGGAGGGGAAGTTCTACGAACCCGAATTGCAACGCGTTCGTCTTCCGGAAATTTTCAAAGTTGATAAAATACTACGTGTCAAGGGCAAAGGCGCCAGAAAGAAAGTGTACGTGCAGTGGAAAGGTTACCCCACCAAGTTTAATTCGTGGATCCCTGCCAGTTACGTCAGTGCCCTACCATGAAGGACCAGTTTTACCTCACCTTGCCGAGCGACAGCTCTATGGGATATTTCCCGAAAAATACCCTCACGAATTTCACCACGCAACTACCCCATCGTCTCACGCTCGACGGCCTGTGGGAAGTCGCTCTCGCCGAATTCCAATATCCGTGTTCTTTCACCACCGTCCCGGAGGGCCAAAATATTGTATGGTTCAACTGGGTGGACGCCAACGGTGTGGAACAAATATTCAAGGATCACATCCCTCCTGGAAACTATAGCAATATCCAAGAATTGATTAAAGCCCTAAACGAAATAGACGCGTTTAAAGGCGATAAAGGGGTTGTGTTCAAGTACACTAGCACCAACAAAAAAGTGGACGTTGTTTCTTCTTCACCAAATATACAGCTGCTGGAACTATCTAGTCAACTAAGTCTACAGCTAGGATTCGATCCTCAGACGAATCTGATCAAAGTCCCAAAGTCACCGTACGCCGCCAACATTCTACTAGGCTTGCCCTCGCAAATGTACGTCTACACTGATATCGTCGATCCTCAACCCGTGGGCGATATCGTGGCACCTCTTTTACGTATCGTCGGTATCAACAACACAAACTATCTCTACGGCATACATAAGACAGTTAGCTACGATCCGATGCACTACGTGCCAGTACTTAGAAGAGAAATTGAAAGCCTGGAAATCAATATAAGAACCGACACCGGTGAACCTGTACCATTCGAGTTTGGAAAAGTGTGCGTGAAACTTCAATTTCAACGCCGCTCAACATGAACTGTCCCTATCAAAGATACTACGTCGACCAGGCTGGATCGGGGATATCTTCGATCTACCACGGTGTTCCCTATCAACGAGGGCACGGGATAGGAAGTTTTTTCAGCGGTCTATTCAAGAGCGTCGTACCGTTGCTGAGAAGCGGCGCCAGAGCCATCGGAAAACAGGCGCTTCACACGGGTATCGACGTTCTCTCCGACGTCGCCAATCAGCGTCGTCCTTTCAAAGAGGCTCTACGGCAGCGTGTCGGCGAGGCTGGAACAAATCTGAAACGCAAAGCGGAGCAGAAGATCGACACACTGATGACCGGATCAGGCTATAAGGGGCGTCGTAAGAAGCAACGACGTCAGTCTTCTGTCGTTGCCCGACGTAAAAAGGTCAAGAAAGAAGCGGTAGATATTTTCAGTTGAGATGTCGTTTCTACACCCCCAGTCCTGCGAGTGTGCCAGCAGTGAACTCGATCTATTTTCCGTCCCGCCAACGCAAACCAGTCTCGAAAGCGGGCAATGGCTCCAATACAAACCTGTCTCTTCCCTCACAGATGATTCACCCATCGAATTTACCGTCACTGGTCAAGGCGAGTTCTATATCGATCTCTCGCAGACTATGCTCTATCTCAGGGCGGCCATCGTGAAACCCGACGGTGGCGCTTTCAAAGAGACGGATCAAATCGCTCCCGTCAACAACTGGTTGCACTCGCTATTCACACAGGTGGATGTGTTTTTAAACCAAAAACTAGTCTCACCGCCCAGCAACACGTATGCTTATAGAGCGTACATAGAGACGCTGCTCAATTACAACAGCGAGGCCAAGAGAACGCATCTGACTTGCGGTATGTGGTTCGCAGACAGCCCCGGAACCTTCGAGGTGGTTAACGCCGTCAACAGAGGGTTTGAGGCTCGTCGCGGTCTCACCGCACAAAGCAAGACGGTGGATCTTTTGGGGTATCTACACGGTGACGTGTTTAAACAAGAGAAATACCTATTGAACGGCACCGAACTCAGAGTCAAGTTGGTCCGTTCCCGAAACGGGTTCAGTCTTATGGCCGTCCCTGAAATTCTAAACTTTAAGGTTCACATCGCTGAAGCCGGCCTTCTAGTGCGACGCGTCAAAGTGTCACCTTCTGTACTGTTGGCGCACGCCAAGGCGTTAAACGTCAGCCCCGCAAAGTATCCCGTCACCCGTGTGGAAGTAAAAACACTCACTATTCCCGCGGGCGTGCAAGGGAAATCACTGGACAACGTGTTCACCGGCCAGTTACCCAAGCGATGCATCGTGGGATTTGTATCGAACGCCGCGTTCAACGGAGACGCCACCAAGAACCCGTTCAACTTTCAAACGTACGGCATGAACCATTTCTCGCTGTACGTGGACGGGGAACAAGTGCCGTCGAAACCGTTACAACCCGATTACACAAACGGCAACTATGTAATGTCCTATCACACGCTGTTTTCTGGAACGGGTATACATTTCATGAACGAGGGTAGCGACGTCACACGTGAAGCCTTCGCTAAGGGATATCATCTCGTGGCTTTCGATCTCACACCCAATCTCTCCGCCCACATCTCGTCGCATTGGAATTTGACGCGGCACGGTTCTCTGAGCATCGAAGTGAGCTTCGCCAGAGCTCTCACCGAAACCGTCAACTGTATCGTGTACGGGGAGTTTGCCAACATCATCACCGTCGACAAGGACAGAAACGTCGTGACCGACTATGGGAGTTAATATAAGCGGCTTCCCGCCCCTTACACTCGTCATTTAAATCATGGACGTCGTCGTGGATTTCCAGAGTTTCATCGACGACAACAACGAGTTTATCGTCAAGGAACTGAGTGTATGCGGAACATTACTTCAACATTGGGTGTTAAGGCCCCCGTTCGCTATCGAGGAACTTTCAGCCGCCGCTAAAAAACAAGCCTACTATATCGTCAACCATCTGCACGGTATCCCCTGGGATAACGGTGATGTGGATTACACCATGCTAGAATCCCTCATCTCCCGCGCCACGACGCGCGCAGAAACCGTCTACGTCAAAGGAGCGGAAAAGAAAAAGTTTCTGGCCAGATACACGCCTACGCCCATCGTAGATCTGTACGACAGAGGTTGTCCTTCTTTGAAAACACTTAAATTGGGGCGCATCATGTGCACAGCGCACAGTTCTGTGCGGAATTTCTGTTCGGCCTCCATCGTTTTGGGACTTCGAGACTGGATGATTGAAGATGGACACGCACACCATAAGACGTGCGCTGAAAACAAGCCCGTGGTTCCGTTCTGTACGGTCGGGTGTTTTCCCCGCTGATCAACCACCCGCGAGAATAGCGCGACCTGCAGCTATCGTCGTCAACACCGATCCACACACCGAGCCCGGCAAGCATTGGGTCGCCATCTTTATCGACAAGAACGGTGCGGGAGAATACTTTGACAGCTACGGTTTTCCACCCCGTATAAAGTCACATCTGGCATTTATACGCAAAAACACTTGTCGCACGACTTATAACACGATACAACTTCAAAGCGTAGCCTCGGACGTTTGCGGACATTACTGTCTCATGTACCTTCTCTATCGCGCCCAGAACATTCCGATGAAAACTTTCCTCGCCCTATTCTCGCCCACCGATCGTGCCGCCAACGACGCTAACGTGTTGAGATATTACAACACATTTTTCAAGACTGTGGGTTCCTGCCGCCGCCGCCCTGCAAGAGGGTGCGTCCAATCGGCGTGCGCCTATAAAAGGGGCGCTCCGATGGCCTGCCGGGCATAATCATGGAAGGCCAAGACGTATGCGCAAGGCAGGTGAAGCCGCTCGCCGTCACCGGTATTTTCAACACTCTATTTCCGCTGGACGCGGTCGACGCCAAGCGAGTCATCGTCGGCATGAGCGTCCAGAACGACTTTACGCCCTATGTCCAGCTAGAAAAATGCGGCGGGAACTGCGCCGTGTTCAACCGTACAGAGTGGCAAGAACTGGGCGGCTACAAGCAGGTCATATCAAAGTTTTTCACCAACACGCATCCTCCGCAGAAGATCACTCTGACTAACCATGAAATCTCCCTGAGACGTATGTGCGGTAACCGTATGGTGGTCATCAGCGAAAAACAGGACGCGGGACTCAAACGGGTCGCCTATCTAGCACCTAGCTGGGCGCGTCTCTGCGATGTGTGGGACCTCATCGACGCAGCCGTCGACCGCAGGGATATGTGGTCGACACCTGTCGCGCGCTATTGCAACGATCTGATCGACACGCTCGTCGTAGATGTGTGCGACGAATCGACGGACGTTATCGACCTCGATCAGCCTACGGTGGAAACGCACATCAGAAACCTGGATCTCCTCAGTGCTACCTACTATACACGACAAGTCGTCGGTTTGGACTATTACATGCTGGATTGTGAACTGAAAACAATTTTACTGACACATCTAAGAGACACTGTAGAAAAACGCATGAACGAATATATGCGTCATTCTTGTAAAAGTGTATAATATGTCTGTAAAAACCTTTAATGTATAATAAATGTATGTTTTGTAATATAGTGTTTTATTCAAGCAAAAAAAAACACCTATTTGTTCCTTACGAGTCTCGACTTGTTGGGCTAGCAAACATGAACAGAGTCAATTAGCTCACAGTTTCAAGGTCACGACTTGTCTTGTCAACCCGCAACAACAGGTGACGTCACAACAGGATACAATAACAACGCGTAACACCCGGGACACAAGCACGGTGGAACGAGGATGTCAGACAAACACACAGCTTGCTATAACAACACGGATGTCAGACAAGCACGTACATGTTCAAGGATACAGGTGACGTCACAGATTACAACAACAGGTGACGTCACAACAGGATAATAACAACGCGTAACACCCGGGACACAAGCACGGTGGAACGAGGATGTCAGACAAACACAGGTTGCTATAACAACACGGATGTCAGACAAGCACGTACATGTTCAAGGATACAGGTGACGTCACAGATTACAACAACAGGTGACGTCACAACAGGATACAATAACAACGCGTAACACCCGGGACACAAGCACGGTGGAACGAGGATGTCAGACAAGCACGTACAGGATACAGGTGACGTCAAACAACGGCGGGGGGCGGGGGGGGGCAGGGGGCAACAGGATACAAGTTGCAATAACAACAACATGTTCAAGGTCATACTGGAATGAACGGTCCTGCGTGGTAAAAAAAAATAAAAAAAATAAAATAAAAATAAAAATAAATTTTTTTTTTAAAGTCCTCCTAAGCTAATGGCTGCCCTGGGGTAACTAACAAGTTACAATAACACCCGGGACACAAGCACGGTGGAACGAGGATGTCAGACAAACACACAGCTTGCTATAACAACACGGATGTCAGACAAGCACGTACATGTTCAAGGATACAGGTGACGTCACAGATTACAACAACAGGTGACGTCACAACAGGATACAGGTTACAATAACAACGCGTAACACCCGGGACACAAGCAAGCACGTACATGTTCAAGGATACAGGTGACGTCACAGATTACAACAACAAGTGACGTCACAACAGGATACAATAACAACGCGTAACACCCGGGACACAAGCACGGTGGAACGAGGATGTCAGACAAACACACAGCTTGCTATAACAACACGGATGTCAGACAAGCACGTACATGTTCAAGGATACAGGTGACGTCACAACGGCGGGGGGCGGGGGGCAGGGGCGGGGGCAACAGGATACAAGTTGCAATAACAACAACAGGTGACGTCACAACAGGATACAGGTTACAATAACAAAGCGTCACTAATATAGACCGTTTTCGATAACAATGCTCTAAAGGCATTAGATATAGACAGTTTTCGGTATGAAGGGGTGGAACGAGGCACCGGGCACACTACTCTAAACATAAAAAACCACAAGTACGCTAAGTTGAAAACTATGAATTTTTTATTTATTTATGTGGTACTGACATACTTTTCATAGTTTGTCATAGCTCAAAAAATTTAGAAAATATTATTCTCTTTTATTTTTATGCAAAGCTGACAAATGAACGAGTCTTCTACCCGCCTCGGTGGCCGCACGGTCTAACGCGCTAATCTCATGTTAGATTACATTGCCAAGGATGGGGAAATCGGGGTTTGATCCCAATTGGGTGCACTGGGGGGTTCCACACCTAAATTGTTTCCCACTCTCCAAGCAAATGTGGATGCACTTCCTCTAAATTGCACCTACCTACTCCCTGGACCATTAGTGTAATTAGTACATAGGCGTATAATCCGAACTGGTAGTAAGACACGGTGCTAAGTAAGGATTGTGTTTCTCTACTGTTATAACCCCTTATTCACTTCGTCCCTCTCAACAAAATAGCTTCATTGTAAAGGAAAATATTATATAATTCTTAAATAATAAATTAGTAGATATTTTTTATAGAAATCTAAATTTATAGTAGAAACTAATGTACGAGTATTTAAAATTTTCAGTAATAAATTAATTGTAATGGAACGTACCATTTGATGAATTTCGGTGAAAAAGTGGGGGGGAGGAAAGATACAGACGATATTAAGAAATTAAGGATTTGTAGTCTCCCCTTTTCTTGCCTCAATTACAATACCGCTGGACGCCCTCTTAGTTCAAGCATTTAAATCTGTCTCTTGGTATATACATTAATTTCAATAATGTTAAATTATCAGATAATGCATGGACACAATAATGTATTTGATAATACAGTAATACCTTATGCTTTTTTATATGTGTCCAATATATAGTATGATTTTGGTAGGAAGAACAGAAGTTAGTTACTAAAGTTACTAAAACTATTTTAATATATTCATACATCAAGTCATATTATCTGCAGCTGTTAGTTTGACATATATTATCAATACCGATAAATTAACACTAATAATATAGTACAATGTTGCCAATGTTGGCCACAGATAAATATAAATATGTTTGAATTTTTTCTACTTTTCTTCCAACCAAATAGAGGCTATAGACTGTGAAACAATTTGTCTAAAGCAGTGACGTAACCAGGATTTCATTTGGGGACGAGGGAGGAGTATTGGAAAGTTCCTCCTTCCCCAATTTATCGGCCTGATCGTACAAACCCGTCCTTGCATAGGCATCCTGATATTACAAATACTACTAACAATACCAACACTTCTTCCCCACTTACAAGAGCAAGTACAGTAGCTCCACGACTTATTTGGGGCTGGCTGACAGCTCACAGCTGACTTCTGACACTCAACATTTAGGTATATACCTAAATTTTGACTGTCAGAAGTTACAGCTGTTAAACACATATTTTTTGTAGATCATATGGTTCAACGTAGGGATTAATAATTTGGTCTGGTAACGTTTTGAAGCCGTCAGCTGTCAGCTGTGAACTGTCAGTCAGCACCAAATAAGTCATGCATAGGGTTTACACATTGAGATTGTGTTATATCACGGCTCACCTAAGTCAAACAAGCATACCATGGTCACGATAAACTATAGGTTATAGACTATTTTTAAGACCGTAGATAAATACAAAAAATATTATTTATTCAAATTAAAACATTCAAAGCACACAAGTAAAATTTTAAAATGAAATAAGAACAGGCTTAAGTAACTGTGGCCGCCTCTGTGGTCTAGTGGTCTGAGTATCTGGCTACAGATCCAGAGGTACCGGGTTAAAACCTTGGCGCTTCCAGATTTTATGTGAAACAGTGGGTCTGAAACAGGGTCAACTCAGCCTCGTGAGGTTAAATGAGGAGATACTTGAATTTTAAAAAAAAATAGCTGCTCAGGTCTATAAAGCCGTGTTTGAGGGCTGGAGGTATCGTGCTGACCGCAAGAGTTGGCATCATGACCCCCTTCAGACGACCGTTACCAGCTTCTCCGTTAGCAAATGATAGAGATAAAGGGGAGTTTTCACACACAGTCAAAGAACGGAAGCGTTGTTAACGGTCTAAGTTGCGGCACCAAGAATGGCTGTGTGTGAAACCCTCCATTTATCTCTAGCATTTGCGAACGGAATCGCTACCGATGGTCATTAGCATCGCCACCGAAGAGGGCATAATTCGTCAACCGATCGGCAGCCACTCGGTAGGTATAGCCCGATTTCGGGATGACGACATGAAACTACTTTTTATTTTAAGTAACTGTAGCCTATCAAGTTGGCAACAAACGGAGAGGACTAACGCCTGCTAACCAAGGTTTTGAGGGAGGGGGTCTGGACCCGCATGACCCTCCCCGTTGGCCACGTCACTGTCTAAAAGGAAGGAAATTTCAAATCGACTAATAATATTACATTTAATTCCTAGATACCCTCTTCGTTAGTTGAATGGTCTAACGCGTCATTATCGCAATAAACTGGACTGCAAATAACCGTGAGCTTGAGGTTCGAATATAGGTTGGGTGTACGGGTGGTTTTTCTTAAAGGTTTTCCACTCTCCCTCTACGCAAATGAGAGTACACTTCCTCTAATAACAAGTTTCCTCTTCCCTAAACTGTTAGCGTAATTAGTACATGTGGGTATACTCCAAACGGGTACCAACGCGGTGCCAATATATAAATAATTCCTAGAAAACAAAATGTACTACACCATCTATAAAAATATTTCATGTATGACTCATTTTACAGGTTCATTGGAGCACCTAATAATAGGAAAATAAATAGGGTCCATTGGAACCGAATAGGAAGCAAGTTGGTGAAGTTCCACCTTAAATCAATCATTTAGACTTTAGAGGACCACGATTTGAAGAACATATCGGATTCTCTTAGTAAGCCACATCTAATATATTGAAAAAAACCGATTCTGATAGCTGCTCAGGTCACTCTTTTCAGTATGAAGGATGAATAGATAAAACTATCGACACTAGAGATATCTAGCACTTTTTGTTTGGGAATAATTCACATTCAAACATAAAGGTTTCCACAAAATACATTTTCAATTAATTATAAACTATTCTAAAATTTACGATTTTATATATATGTAACCAAACGGCCTAATTTGTAAGAATTGTTTATATAATATTGTGTGTTATGGATTGCGAATGACAAAACGAGTGTTGCAGGCTGTTGTGATTAGCCTATAAACAAATATAATAGAGGAGCTGACCACATAAACATCGTCAACATTTCTTAGGTAGAAGCCAGGCCAGAAGACAGGATAGAGTGTATGGGATCCAGCCATCGTGGCTGAATAAACATCACAGTCTAGGAGTCATTCTGCCCGATTCGACAGTACGCGGGCAAAGACGCCAGTTCATCAGTATTCGTAGAGGTGGGCTACCGCTCGATCCCAGTGTACCAGTGTCCTGGGACCATGTAGAGACCACCTAAGAGTCAGACAGGCCATTGGGTATTCCTAGCAACACCTTGTTTTGTCACAAGATTCCGAATATTATTTAAGTTCTTTCACTTTTACATTATTATCAACAGCACATTTGTAATAGAATATTAATACTAATAAACCTCTTTAAAAACCAAGTCTAACGTCAATCACGAACCCGCACAAGTATACAGAATTACAGTACCCCATTCCTCGTCCATCCTGACAGATTCTAGGTACACGTCATTAGGACAGGGGGGAGGATGTAACATATTTTAAATTTTATTATAGAAAAATAGAATTATCTATACGATATTTAATAACTGGAACATTACGGTTTTAGTCTGGGACATTATTCCATTTTTATTCCTTATAAAATCATATTTATTAACAGTAAAAAGTATTATTACTTTTTAACATATTATTATTAAAATATAATATGGTTAATATATATATGAGTTCACTTTAGAATATTTAGTTTTGTGAATAAAACCATGCCACACCTATGTAGATAAGTTAAAACCACATATGAGTTTAATCACCAACATCTGTGCTCGTGAGGTAGTTTCATAAATAGAAAATGTGGCACTTTAATTTAGACGATTCATGGTGCTTTCTTAAACATACATTACACTTTAAAGGTTATTTAATTAAATTTATGAAAGATCAGGCTACCACACCTATATAGATCAGTTGCTGGCACCTATGAGTGTAATCGCCACCATGTGTGGTCGTGGGGCAGTTTCAAATATAGAAGTTGTGGCACCTTAAAGTAGAGTCTACCTAGCGCTATTAAACACGTAAGTTCTGAATTAAAGCTAATTTACTCTTAATTTCCTCCAGACCCAGGTACCACACCTATGTAGATTATTTGCTGGCACCTAAGAGTGTAATCGCCACCATGTGTGGTCGTGGGGCAGTTTCAAATATAGAAGTTGTGGCACCTTAAATTAGAGTCATCGTAGCGCTATTAAACACGTAAGTTCCGAATTAAAGCTAATTTACTCTTAATTTCCGGCAGACCCAGGTACCACACCTATGTAGAGTAGTTGCTGGCATCTATATGTATAATCGTCACCATGTGTGGTCGTGGGGCAGTTTCAAATATAAAAGTTATGGCACCTTAAAGTAGAGTATACCTAGCACTATTAAACACGGAAAATCCGAATTAAAGCTAATTTACTCTTAATTTCCGGCAGACCCAGGTACCACACCTATGTAGATTAGTTGCTGGCACCTATGAGTGTAATCGCCACCATGTGTGGTCGTGGGGCAGTTTCAAATATAGAAATTGTGGCACCTTAAAGTAAAGTCATCATAGCAGTGCTATTAAACACGTAAGTTCCGAATTAAAGCTAATTTACTTTTAATTTCCGGCTGACCCAGGTACCACACCTATGTAGATTAGTTGCTGGCACCTATGAGTGTAATCGCCACCATGTATGGTCGTAGGGCAGTTTCAAATATAGAAGTTGTGGCACCTTAAAGTAGAGTCATCATAGCAGCGCTATTAAACACATAAGTTCCGAATTAAAGCTAATTTACTCTTAATTTCCGGCAGACCCAGGTAACACACCTATGTAGATTAGTTGCTGGCATCTATATGTATAATCGCCACCATGTGTGGTCGTGGGGCAGTTTAAAATATAGAAGTTGTGGCACCATAAAGTAGAGTATACCTAGCGCTATTAAACTCGTAAGTTCCGTATTAAAGCTAATTTACTCTTAATTTCCGGCTGACCCAGGTACCACACCTATGTTGATTAGTTGCTGGCACCTATGAGTGTAATCGCCACCATGTGTGGTCGTGGGGCAGTTTCAAATATAGAAGTTGTGGCACCTTAAAATAGAGTCATCGTAGCGCTATGTAACATATACGTTCCACTTCAAAGGTAATTAACTCAAAATTTCCGACAGACCCAGGTACCACACTTATGTAGATTAGTTTTAGGCACCTATGATCCTAATCGCCACTATGTGTGGTCGTGTGGCAGTTTCAAATATAGAGGTTGTAGAACCTTAAAGTAGTGTCATCATAGTGCTATTAAATTTGTAGTTTCAAAATTAAAGCTAATTTACTCCAAATATCCGGCAGACCCAGGTACCACACCAATGTAAATTATTTTTAGGGACCTATGAGTGTAATCGCCACCATGTGTGGTCGTGTGGCAGTTTCAAATATTAAAGAAGTTGTAGCCCCTCACAATGATTTACCTATAGCTCATTTGTGTGGTAAATAAACTTTCAGATGCTATTTATCTTTTTAAAAATTCAGAATATTCAATATTAGCCTATCAACTTTCGTTTCAATCACGTATTGCTATACTATCATTAATATTAACGGCCAATAATTGGAATAATAGCAATACAATTAAAATCAACTGCCTCCATAACGAATATGTTTGTATTATATAATTTATGATATTTAATGTTTTGCAGTTTCTTTATATATTAAAAATAATAGATTAAAACATAAACTTCATTCAGTCCTTCTTAATAGATTAACTATTTTATTTTTTTGTTTGCATATTTTACTGAATTCATATAATTTTTCGTTACTGCCATCTATTATCTTAATATAATAGCCCGTTTTATTTATTCTCGATTTGAGTGCCCTCTAATGGTTATCTCAAAACTAATAGTTATATCTGGTTTCAAAGTTTGATGTTGTCACCCTGCGCATTGCTTGTTTTCCCCTAGAATAAACGTTTATGTGGCTGTGGCTAAGTTCAGTAAAGTCCGATAGAGTCTCATTTTATATACACACAGTTAATTTATTTCACCTCAGGTTCCATTTTCCATCAATCAGGAACTCAACATTTATTCTGCAACATGGTAAATATGATAATTCATTTATCGAACTCTTACTATATTTTCTTTCCAATTCAACTTTTAGGTTATATTCGTATATTAAACAGGGCGTGGTTGAGCCATATTAATTGATTTTTTCTTTTCTTTTTAATAGTCCTGAAGATGATGCCGATTGTGCATTGAAACATGTAGACAAAGAAGCTCATTCCACTTATGGAAAGTTTACAAGGAACAAGGGATTAAATAATTGTATATTAATTCAATTTTAAAAAAATCGTTCAAAACATTTATTTATTCAAATATACCATGTTGATATCTTTTCAACCATATCTAGTCATTTACATAGTTTGCTACTAACATTTTATACATGATAACAACATTTTAATAATTATTTTAATAATTTTATAATCGTAATGTTTAGAATGTTTTATCATTGTTTACAATAGTAATGTAAAACCTTGTCTTGTGACTAAGTACCTAAATTCTCAATATAACATATCTTGTTGCTCACATAGCTATCACATATATAAATTTATTCTTTGTGTTTTAACTTGACTTTTAATGAAGTCTTAAAACTTCTTATAAATATTGTTCATTCAATATCATATATTTATTCAGATATGGTCTTATCAACCAATCTAGTCATTTACTTAGTTTGCCTTTAACATTTTATACATGTTAACAACATTCTAATAATTTTATAATCATAATGGTCATCATATTTTATCATTGTTTACAATATTAATATAAGATCTTTGTCTTATGACTAACTACCAATTTTCAGTATAACATAACTTGTTTGCTCACATAGCTATCTCATACATAAATTTATTCTTTATGTTTTAACTTGACTTTTTTGAAGTAGTAAAACTTCTTATAAATCTGATGTTAATGTTCGTATAGATTTCATATTTATGCATTTGTCATTTCTATAATTGTATCTACTTGACACAGACACCAATCCCCATTCTATTAAAATTGAATTAATCTTGAATTTTAAGTTATTTAGTCTTTTTATTGTGTCTCCTTTAGGCTTCACTTGTTTACGCAAGACCGTATCGGCAGATCACTTAAGTTGGCCCCCCCACCCCATCAAAATTAAAATGTACCATCGTTTTGCACCCAAGTATTACGTTTTGCACCCTAACCCCAGAGACGGTACGACTGTTTATGTGTAGGGGGGGCCAAGTTAATAGTAGCACCCCCACTATCAAAATGTTGGATTTTTTTTATGCCAGCTTAAAAGTCCTGTTTTGCACCGTTTTTCACCCAAGTCTGGCGTTTTACACCTGAATAGTTTTGCAAGAAAAAAATATTTAAAAGGGAAAAAGGGGGGGGGGGGGGGCAAGTTAAGCGTAGCCCTCCCACTCATTAATTTTTTTTTTTACTATGCCAAATTAAAAGTCCTGTTTTGCACCATTTTGCACCCTAAAAGATTAGCGAGAAAAAAATATTTAAAATACAAAAAAAAAGTCTTTGAACCCTCCCTCCAGCCCCCACACCTCAAATTAAGATTGTAAATATGTCATCGTTTAGCACCTTTTGGGCATCGTTTTGAACCCAAGTACAAAGTTTTACAAACCAACCCCAGAGACATTACGATTTTTGTTTGTGGATGAGGGCCACAATATTAAAAAAAAAAATCAAATTTAAAAGTATTGATCTGTACCGTTTTTCCCACAAGTATGACGTTTTACAGCTTAATAGTTGTGTAAGAAAAGAATCAATAAAATTAAAGATCAGAATTAATCAATGGGCCAAGTTCAATGCATGCCTTGTTTCCCCAAATAAAAATTGTGATTTTCTTTATGATAACATAAAATGTATTGTTTGCACTCAAATATGAAGTTTTAAACATTAATAGTTTAGCCTACAGAAAAAAAATTAATTAGAACACAAGATTATAGTGTCTTATTATTTTCATGAACTTCCAAGATTTATAAATGTTTTTAGTTTCAAACTCTTTCTGCCCAGTGTTTTACACCTTAATAATTAATTTAATTTAAAATATAAATAAATATATTGTTTTGATGTCTTGCTTGGATACCGTTTTGCACACTAGTTTCTTTTTTTGACGGTTGATAACTTTTTACACTGCTATACATGTGCCTTATATTTGAGTTTTGGTGTCATCATATTTGAAAATTATTGCCTTGTTAATGACATTTCTTTTATCTATGGACAAGGCTGCTGACCTTTTCTGACGGGTGACATTTACTGGTAGCATTTCTCATCGCTATGTTTTAAAATTCTTACTGTGCAACTGTCAGTCCCAATAGTTATCTAACCCATGTAGTTAGTTTATAATAACAGAACTACCCTAGTTGGGGTACAAAGTTGAAGAATTTATCTTGGGGTACGTAAACGAAAAAGTTTGAGTACCATCGGAATAGAAGTACGCATTATTTAACTGTATGTGGCTTTTGTTTGATGTGATGAAGTGGACCGGATTAATTCTTACTGTAGCAATCATACCTCCTTATAACTTTTCGTTTTACAATGACGATATAAAAGAATGGATCAAAAACCCCTAATGTGAACAGGCGTATCATAGCCATATTTATTACAATAATAAACTAGATTTTTAACTAATCTATCCTGTGTACGTTTTACAAATAAACTTGTTTTCACAAAAAGGGGATACCATAAAGTATCCTAACTTTACATGTAAATCTAATTTAATTTTATTATTTCAATTCCTAAAATAGCTCTCATGCCAACTATAACCACAAATAACTGTTGGAAAAAACAAAGCATAAAACTTTGAAATCATAATTTGGATTATATAAAACATTATTTGGCTGTTAAGGTGCGGCCGAAGGGAGCGCAAGTGTTTTTACAATTTTTATAGCATTACACTTTTTTGGCCAAAATAAATAAAATATTTCTCCAGTAGCAACATATAGTTTAGCTTTCTGCACATGCTAATATCAACAGATCTTAAATATTGGTCAAGGGTGTCCTGGAATCTTGTCAAAATGTGTTCTCTTTATTTAAAAAGTTTTTGACAAAATTCCAAGACACCCTTGCCAGATATTCAACATCTGTTAATATTAGCATGTTCAGAAAGCTAAACTCTAAGTTGCTACTGGAGAAATATTTGATTTATTTTGGCCAAAACCAATTAATGCTATAAAAACTGTAAATTACTCGCACTCCCTTCTGCCGCACCTTAACTGAATCTGTTTTATCTGCTTTATGCAGTGTGAATGTAGATTATATTAATTCAATCTAGATTAACTTTAGGCATAACCTTTCTTTCAGCTTGAAACACAAAGATACTGATTAGAAACTACAATGTTAAATGTATTCATATTTTTTATAACACTCATATTGTAATTATTATTAATTGTTCAAACCATAAAAGTTCTAACTACTAAGACCTCACACTTATTGATATGTTTAGTGAGTATATCACCTGACTGCTTGTCTATAAGAACTTTACCCAAAATATAATAAAAAGTGTTAAAATTTACACATACAACTTTTTAATGTGAAATTGCATTTTTATATTAAAAACTAATTTATAATATGTACATTGTAAAGAACGTTCTAGTTTTGATAAGGTATTTTAATTTTATATAATAATTTCTTTTTTTAATCTAGATATTATATTATCAGCATTTTTAAATTTGCATTAACCACTTACAAGCAAAATTGATCTCTTTGTGTATCTGTAAAATATTAGTCATATTTTTATAATATTTATGTCTTATTCAACAATAAAATAGACTATAATTTCCTATGTTTAATGCTTTCACAAAAGCTAATAGATTTAGGGGTGGTATGTTGTTGCTTTCGAGTGCATTAAAAATCAGATGGCTTGAAAAAATATTAGCAGTCTAAAAAAAACTTAGATTTTTTTATCACATTTCAGGCAAAGGAAGGAATAATACATACTTTTCAAATAAACTACAAACTTCATTGAGAAATAACTATGGTACTTTAGTGCTAATTTTGCATCTAAGACACCAAAGCCTTTCTTAGCCACGCTCATATTAACTTATTAAAAAAAATTCGGACTAAATCATAGAAGTTTAAAGTATATTTTGGTAGTAATTAACAACTTTCTCTTAACATTAAATAATATTTATCTTCTACGTTAAAATTGAAATAATTTTCCAATATTACATATTTTTTATAACTAAGCTATTGGATAGTAAAACGTTATAGAAATATTAAAAAAAAAATTTAAATGTATACATTGCTTCATTGAAAGTATATTCATATTTAAGCCATTTTCAGCTTTCTTTGTATGTTTTAACAGGTTAGGTATGTTTTTGTGCAAAGCTGCTTAGTGTCAAATCACCATATATGTGTGGAAAGCAATACATTTATATTGGCCAAGAGAAAAAACCCATGTATCTGATGTATAAAGGACTACGATTAGCTTTATCCCCTTCTCCCGTCACTTTTTATCAGTATGTTTTTTCTTGAAATATTATAAAGTTGCAAAACAAAGCTTATAAATTAGAATTTTAAAAAATTGGGGAATTTTACACTCAACTTATCCCCCTCCCACCAAATAAAAATAGTCGTAGCATCTTTGGAGCTGGGGGGCAAAACACCATACTTGTGTGGCAAATCATGCAAAATAAAACAGATATACTGACAGTAACAAATAAATATTACTAAGCTAATCTTAATTTTTCTCACATGAATTTTTTTTGTAATCTCTAAGACATTATGTCGCAAACTGAAATACTTGGATGCAAAATTGTGAAAAACAAGACATTTAGTTTGGCATGAAAAACAAAAAAAAATCAAATGTGGAGGGTGTGTCCAGACTACCCTTAACATGGCCTCCGCCTTTTTTTAGACTAATTATTATTTCCTTGCAAAATTATTTAGGTGCAAAACAATGCAAAAACAAAAGGTTATATTGGCACTGAAAATTAATTCAATTTTGGGAGAGAGCTACAATGAACTTGTTCCCCCCTTTCCCAAAAACGAATACAGTCGTATTGTCTCTGGGGTTGGTTTGTAAAACTTAGTTCAAAACGGTGCCCAAAAGGTGCTAAATGATGACATATTTACAATCTTAATTTGAGGTGTGGGGGCCGGAGGGAGGGTCTGACTTTTTTTTTTTTTAAATATTTTTTCCTCGCTAATCTTCTAGGGTGCAAAACTCCATACTTGGGTGCAAAACGGTGCAAAACAGGACTTTTATTTTGGCATAAATAAAACCCCAATTAATGAGGGGGGGGGGGGCTACGCTTAACTTGGCCCCCCCCCCCACCTTTTTCCCTTTTAAATATTTTTTTCTTGCAAAACTATTCAGGTGTAAAACGCCAGACTTGGGTGCAAAACGGTGCAAAACAGGACTTTTAAGCTGGCATAAAAAAAATCCAACATTTTGATAGTGGGGGGGCTACTATTAACTTGGCCCCCCCTAAACATAAACATACCGTCTCTGGGGTTAGGGTGCAAAACGTAATACTTGGGTGCAAAACGGTGCAAAATAGGTGCAAAACGGTGGTACATTTAAATTTTAATTTTGATGGGGTGGGGGGGGCCAACTTAAGTGACCTCGTATAGGGTGGGGAGGCCAACTTAAGTGATCTCGTATTGGCTCGCTGTGTCGTTTGCAATTCTATCACTTTAGACGGGCTTCTTAAGCCCAGAGCTTGTAGATGCTGTACTTTATTCTGAGTACACCTTTCTTGTAAAGGTTTGGTCGTGAGCCCAGCAATAGTCTACCACGGCTTTTACTGTGGTGCTCTAATTGGGGCATATTATTTGTACACTAGTGGAACGTGGTTAGCTCCTCTGTATCGTGGCTGTAATGTTCGTGCAGTATAAAATTTATTTTTTGAAAGGCAATACATTGCTGGTTTAATGATAAGTTCTAGTCTGAACTTTTATGCACTTAGGTGACAAAGAGCGGTATGAGTTAATGAGCTAATCTTAGAGAGCTTGTGAAGTCAATCCCACTTGTTGTGGTATTTATCATAACCTAGCCAAACTCAGTATTCGATCTCTATGAACCCTATTGACTGGTTGGTTTCTTGCTGCCTACTACTTATCTTAATTGATTAGCAAATTTCTAATTGATTAACGCTAATCGCCTCAGGCGATTAATTGAAGGGATTATTCATTTAATCATAGTGCTCAAGCCAAAGTACTCAGCGAGCTAGCAGTCACCTTAGTTGCCAGCAGTCTAATGTTTGATTGTCTCATTTATTTAGATACTCTTGTTCCAATGTAGGCCTATATCTGATTAATCAAACAACTGAAACCATATGAACTGCCATTTATTATGCTTATGTATTTTTCTATGTGTTATTTAATAAACTGTTATTACCTTTGTAGGCCTATTTCATTCTATGTGTTTATGCAAACCCTCCCTTGGTTACAATAGGTCGTGTGCTAAGATAATCAGCCTAAGAGTCCTCAAAGCTTGACTTTTAACGATAATTCAATTTTACCAGGCAATCAACAAGGCGAAGATGGACCAGTTAAACGTGATGATCTGTAGCCTACATTATTAATTGGTTAACCTTGCACATTGATCAAATTACAAATAAATGCACAGATAATGATTTATACAGTGAATTTTTGTGTATAATTAATATACTGAGTGATGAAAACATTATACAAGTAGTCCCATGGGTACAGTCTAATTTTCTTATAAAAAACCTTTTCTGACTGCCAGAAAAGTTACTAGATCTACTTTCACGTCTTAATACATCGAGTTATGTTATCTGTAGCTGTCACATTTGATAGATATTAACAATACCTATAAATAACAATAATTGAGTCAAATTGTATCAATTTTAGCCACAAAAAATATGTTTGAATTTTTTTAAATGCTTTTTCTATAAAAATTGGACTCTATAAAATACCTACAGTAGCTCCACGACTTATTTGGTGCTGACTGACAGCTCACAGCTGACTTCTGACACTCAACATTTAGGTATATACATACATTTTGACTGTCAGAAGTTACAGCTGTTAAACACATGTTTTTTGTAGATCATATGGTTCAACGTAGGGATACATAATTTGGTCTGGTAACGTTTCAAAGCCGTCAGCTGTCAGCTGTGAACTGTCAGTCAGCACCAAATAAGTCATCCATAGGGTTTACCATACCATAGGAGGACATTAAATGTCTACTAAAGTACCCTTGGTCTATTTTGATTAAATTTAGTTCAAGCTCATTTTATATGAAAAGTTGAAGTTGTAAATAATTGAAAATATTCCTTAGCCAATATTAAAACATGTTTTATTGTTATTTGCTTGTTGATTGATGTTAATTACCTAACCCATCGAAAGAGTTAGGTATTGCTGTACTTTCAAGAGGCCACATCAATAATATTACTAAATAAACAAATATCAACAAAATAAACACTCTTCGAATGGAAGGGTAGGAGGGTTTTCTACCTGCATGGAGGTGAAGTCTCCCAACAGGAGAAAATAAAACTCTTATGTTTGTATAGATGCAACATTTTATTTATTTTGACCAAAAACAAATTTACTACAAAAACTGGATAAAAATTGTCTTTTCTCACGTTTCTTACATCTCCACCATAAGTCTCCCTCACTCCTACTTCGACACCCACAATAATCTACGAAACATTTTGAAGGAATTCTTACGAATATTTGACAGCTATTAAAAGTTACCATGTATATTTTCACATATCCATACATCAATTCATGTTATCTGCAGCTGTCACTTTTGATAAAAGCTATCCGCCTCAGTGGCGTAGTTAGCTAACACGCTAGTTTTGTGTTGAGCTAGACTGTCGAGGACGGGAAGAGTGAGGCTCGAATCTCGCTAGGATGAACTGGGGTGGTATTATCAAAATGATTTTCCACTCTTCCTCCACAAAAATGTGGGTTCACTTCCTCTATATTTAACCTTCCCAATTCCTAACTCATTAATGTAATTAGTACTTAAGCATATAACCCGAAAGGGTAGTAAGACGAAGTGCTAAGAAAGTATTGATAAATGTTATCAATACTTATAAGATAACACTAATAAAATAGTAAAATGTTATAAATGTTGAACACAAAATATATGTTTGTATTTTATAAAAGGTGGTTCAAATGCATTTTGTAAGAAAATCAAGGTATAAATTAAAATAAAAACTGGAGACTGGCCTTAATGTGGGTCACACACTTGTCTAGCATATGAGAGATGATTGTTTTTGGCAGATTCCAGATGATAATTGCGAGTGCGAGTTAGAGCAACCACTGCACATTGATCTGTCATGCCAGTAATGAAAATGTTCTCCTCAGGAGAAGATGTACGGGATTGTTGGCCGAAGTTCATCAGCAAAGAAGAAAAAGACTATTCAGGCAGTAGTGGGTTCATACCTTCAATCCGACGAAATTACTAAATAGTTTAGACAATATTGTCAGTTACGTAGATGATCCTAACAAATTTGAAACATTTTATTGTATGTCAAGGAAGTGTGGCTGACAGTGACACTTCACAGGAACACCATTTACTACAACTATGAATATTATTGCTGGCTTCGCAGATTGACGCATGCACAATAACTTGTATGAGCATATCGCATGAGATTCCTATGAGACAAAGTGGCTGGCGTTTGAAATACATGTGTACATTATATTGATCCAGCATAATATCTAGCATGCAAAAGGCCTGATTAGCATTTGCAACTTGCAAGTGCTCGACAAGTGAGTGGCCTCACTTACTGTGAATTTACATTTGTAATTCAACCTGATTATTCAAACTGTATTGGTTAGAGATTGATTAACTCATTTTGTCTAACTTGCGGATCAATTAGTTCATCTAAAGGGTGTACACCATTTCATTTGTTTTTTGTTTCGTTTGGCTCTTGTAGACTAAGAACTACAGACTCGTGTATAGCCCGAGCAACGTAGTCAATGTTTTTACTGCCAATGCCACATATGTTGATTCGATCACTTTCCAGCATGTAGATGTGGTACTTTTTAACCATATGTTCCACTTGCTTGGCTGCAAAAAAACAAATATATACATAGTCTTGTTAGGAATGGGAATACACAGCTCTATGAATATTTAGAAAGCTTACTCACAAAATGGATAAAACAAACCAAAAAACCTTTATGGCGTCATCCCGCAATCAAGCCATAACGACCGAGCGGCCATTGTCGGTTGGCGAAGATAGTTCCGACTTCTGGAATTGGAGGGTGTCATGTGATCAGCACAACAAACCCTCCTGCTATTAATCTTAGTTTTCATTCAAGTAACTCATTTGTCCTCATGAGGTTAAGTTTACCCCATTCCAGAACCACTGCTTCACAGAAATTCTGGAAGCGACAGAGATTGAACCAGGGACCTCTGGATCTGTATCTAGTAAATCTGACCACTAGACTACAGAGGCAGTCAAAATCAACAAACCTATTTAAATATTGAAACTAACACTTGGTATGGATTGCTTGATGTTCACAAGCATTGGCCGATAAATTGTATCAAGTCATGAAAATTGAACCTTACAACTTTAGTCCAGCGTGTCTTAAAATAAATTATGTATAGTGTTGTGTCATGAAATGTTATCAGGGTAAGCAGAGCTTGTTAAAACTGTACCTGCAATATGCTATCATCCAATCTGACTCGATTTGACCAATTGTATATATTCTCTATTCTACATACCTATTATGGACAAATATTTCCTTTAATACCTGAGCAAGGAGTGTTATACTGAGTGATAACAGTTCACAGGTACAGTTTAACCCAACCTTGCTGTCTCTGGCAACAATTCACAACACAAGTGATGTCTGAATTCCAGCCTTGGGACATACTTGGTTAAATCACTTGTTGAGCATTATTACATCAAAGCCATAGGTCTAAGGTTTGATTTCAATGTCTCAAGTTTCATTTTTTCGATTAATATTTGAAAAACACAGCTAAGTAAGATTCGATAAAACGTTAATTTGTGTAAGTTTAGTACCGTAACTATAAAGTGAAATATCCTAGAATATTTAAAGCTTGTAAAATACATTCTAGTTTAAATAATACTAATCATTAAAACAAAAAATCGCCTATGTCAAAATTATTGCTTTTTCCGATTCACACACAGTTTGTAAAAAAACAGTAGTGGTTCTGACGCTTTTTACTTTCTCTCTATCTTACAGGTAGAGAAAGTATGGTGATCGTCAAAAAAATCGAAATCGAGATTTTGATGAATTTTGACGTTTCATGACTTCCTGAATCCGAAAAAGTGGTTTTTGAATTTCCGTCTGTCTGTCTGTCTGTCTGTACCTCCAACTAGAGCCTAAACTATTTTACCGATTGAGCTGAAACGTGATATCTAGGGTTTTCATAGGGTTGCCCCGAGGGGTTTTTGGAATTGGATATCTACCCCTAAAATTAAGGGTAGTTTACTGAAGGGAAAAAAGAGAAAAAGTCGATTTTCTCAAAATCGGCTCTAACGATTTTGATTAAATTTTATTTATGAACATTAATAAATATTCCAAACAAAATGGCTACTCTCAATATTTCGGCAAAATGGCTTTAAGGGCTCCGGTCTGATGCGTAAATTAACATTTTTTATAAAAGCTCCGAAACTATTTGAGATATGAAATTACTTAGCATTACAAATATGTATATATATTTATAATACAAATATTTTATTCGAAACATATTTTTATAAAATCAATAATTTTCAATCTATACGCAATTATATATATATATATATTTTGAACTTTTTGGACATTAAAGCTTAAGTATTGCGACCGTAAAAAAAACTAACATGAAATGTTGATGGATGTCGACGTCTCATGACCCCCCGAACCCTAAAAAATAGTCTTTGAAATGCCATCTGTCTGTGTGTCTATTAAAACTTAAAATTAAGTGTAGTTTACTGAAGTGCAAAAAGAGAAAAAGTCGATTTTCTCAAAATCACCTTTAACGATTTTGATTAAATTTCATTTATAAACATTAATAAATATTCCAAACAAAATGGCTACCCTCGATATTTCGGCAAAATGGCTTTAAGGGCTCCGGTCTGATGCGTAAATTAACATTTTTTATAATATCTCCGAAACTATTTGAGATATGAAATTACTTAGCATTACAAATATGTATATATATTTATAATACAAATATTTTATCCGAAACATATTTTTATAAAATCAATAACTTTCAATCTATACGCAATTATATGATTTTTTTAACTTTTTGGACATTAAAGTTTAAGTATTGCGACCGTAAAAAAAAACTAACCTGAAATGTTGATGGGTGTCGACGTCTCATGACCACCACAACCCTAAAAAATAGTCTTTGCAATGACGTCTGTCTGCGTGTCTATAAAAACTTAAAATTAAGGGTAGTTTACTGAAGGGCGAAAAGAGAAAAAATTGGTTTTCTCAAAATCTGCTCAAACGATTTTGATTAAAATTCGCATCTAGGCGATGATTAAGATTATAAATAAACTGGCTATTTTCATTTTCCTATGAAAATGATTTCTAGGGTACTTTACAGAAGCGTTAATTTCCGTATCTCCACAACTATTTGAGAAACTAAACAACTTATCATTGCAAAATTGTAGGACTATTAAAAATAAAAATACTTTTATTTGACATATATTTTTATAAAAGCAACAGTTTCTGAGATATTTGCAAATATATTAATACAATTTTGTGAGCTTTAGTTCTAAAGATTGAAATGCTCTTAGGTGGACAAAGATGCGCCTCTTTTCTCATTTATTATATATCATTGTATATTATTTTATGCGTGTTCTTATGTGGAGTGGTGATGATACAATGTACATTATTCCGTTCAGAAATCTTACGAGTTTATACAAAGAGAGAGAAAGTATGTGCGGTGTGCCGTACCATTTATTTTTGTGTTACTTTCCCAAATACACAACTCTTTAATTCTTGTTACCATCTTGCCATTAATGCTTAAAATTAATATTTCAAGTTAAGCACCTTAGCTCAGTGGGCAGACTGCCCACTGAGCTAAGGGTCCCAGGTTTGATTCCTGGTATGGCAGAAAATGTATCATTGATAAAATAGGGGTTTACCCTTTCACATTGATAAATTAACAGCCGGGGACTGGATGTTGTGCCTGTCCTAATCTTAAATTAGATTATAAGACATTTGAAGCTACGACAGGCCTAGCAAGCCGGTAGTGGAAAATAAATGGCCTGAATAAAAAACTGACCCAGGCTGGAAACAGTAATGGCTATAAATTTCAAGTCAATGACTTAATAAATGTATTCGAGATATTTTTTTGAGACATTTACTAATAACGAATCTCTAATCTTTCGAATACCATAGGATTTAAGGGGAAATCTACAGCAGTGTCTGCGTACATCAATGGGATCTATTTTTCGGCTCTCAAAATGAACATTTCCGTCAAAAACAAAACAACTTACGTGTCAGTCCTGTGTAAGAAAACATTCCTATCTGCTTAGTGATGTGATTCCAATTGCCAGGTGTTCCCAAACTTTCCAGTCGCTCCTGTAGCTCGCAACGAACTCTCTTCACCCGCTTCGCCATCGTCGAAATATTCTCAATCCTGAAACATGATTTTTAACTCACAGGATCAGTGGCGCAGGAACTAGGGGTACGGGGGTAAATTTTACCCCCCCCAAAAATTGAGGGAGGTAAAAAGTATCATTTTTACCCCCCAAAATAATATAGTAAAACTTTTAGATAATGTAAACATCTTATTTAGGCAAGATAAAATGTTCACACTATGTCAACAAATTAAAAATAAAATGTGCTTGGATCATACACTGAAGAGATTTTGAAAACTCTGATAGTAATACCAGCTACATCAGCTACTGCAGAAAGAAGTTTTTCAATTATTGGATGCATTAAAAACTATCTTCGCTCCACGATGAGGCAATGTAGACTAGATTCCCTGAGAGGCTCAACAAAATTGAAATTGCAAAACTGGTTGGTGGTTTTATAGCTAGTAACAAATATAGGACAAAGGTGTATGGAAATCTACTTTAATTTTCAATGTTTCATAATTTGTAGTTAAGCTGCATCAGATAACATTTTTCTTAATATGTTTTGTATGTATTAATTCTATTGTTCGGAATAACTAAAATAAATGAGAAAAATGCACAGTGGGACCATTAAATAAGGTATCCCTCGTTATACATGATATCACTTTACGCGTTTTCGCTATAACACGATTAAAAGAAATACAAAAATAGTGCATGGTCAGCTGGAATTTCGCAGTCATCCTGTGCTGTGGTGGTGTGACCTTGTGTACACACATTCCAATGAAAGCGTTGATCTTTATTGTAAAGTTTGGTGTTAGGGGGGTGGTATTGACAACATTGGATATGCATGTGCAGAACAGTCCTGTATGAAGGTAGTTTGGAAAAATGTTTGGCCTGAAGTTTCTGATTCTCATGATTTTAATCCTGACCACGAACTTTCCAATTCAAGACATGACATTGTTGACATAGCAATATGTTGGATTTGGGGACATAGATAAGGTAAATTTGGATCAATTGTTCCAACCCCATTCAACAGAACTCACCAATGAAGATCTTCTAGAAATGTAGAATGGTAAAAAGAATGAAGAGGAAGAGCCTTATGTTGTTGAGCCTATCAAACAACTTTCAACAAAACCATTTGCTGATTTATTTAAGCACATTGACAGTGCAATTAGAATCATTGAAGATAATGACCCTAACATGGATGGAAGCACCAAAGTTGCCAAGGAGATCCAGAGTTCTTTGGCTTGCTACAAATAACTCTATAGAAAGAGGGAAAATGCTGCCCGTCAGTTGAGTCTTACCATTTCATCAAAGAAATTGAAAATCGTCAGCCTAAACACCCATGGCCTTCACAACAGCAAAAGCTTACCATTTCAGGGCCTTCAAGAAAGCAGGAGCGTACAGTCCAAGGGTCTTACGAAGAGCTAAAGCCTACCATCCAAGGGCCTTCAAGAAAGCAAGAACCTACCATCCTAGGGCCTTCATGTCAGCAAGAGCTTACCGTCCTAGTGTCTTCATGCCAGCAAGAGCTTACCATCCAAGGGCTTTCAAGAGAGCAAGAGTCTATCGTCCCAGGGCCTTCAAGAGAGCAAGAGCCTACCGTCCCAGGACCTTCAAGAGATAAAAGCCTACCATCCTAGGGCCTTCAAGAGAGCAAGAGCTTACCATCCCAGGACCTTCAAGAGATCAAGAGCTTACCGTCCAAGGGCCGTCAAGAGAGCAAGAGCCTACCATCCCAGGACCTTCAAGAGAGCAAGAGCTTACCGTCCCAGGACCTTCAAGAGAGCAAGAGCTTACCGTCCCAGGACCTTCAAGAGAGCAAGAGCTTACCATCCCAGGGCCATCAAGAGAGCAAGAGCCTACCATCTAAGGGCCTTCAAGAGCTTACCGTCCCAGGACCTTCAAGAGATCAAGAGTTTACCGTCCCAGGACCTTCAAGAGAGCAAGAGCTTACCATCCCATGACCTTCAAGAGAGCAAGAGCTTACTGTCCAAGGGTCTTACAAAGAGATAAAAGCCTACCATCCTAGGGCCTTCAAGAGAGCAAGATCTTACCATCCCAGGACCTTCAAGAGATTAAGAGCTTACCTTCCAAGGGTCCTCAAGAGAGCAAGAGCCTACCATCTAAGGGCCTTCAAGAGAGCAAGAGCTTACCGTCCAAGGGTCTTCCGAAGAGATAAAAGCCTACCATCCTAGGGCCTTCATGTCAGCAAGAGCTTACCGTCCCAGGACCTTCAAGAGAGCAAGAGCTTACCGTCCCAGGACCTTCAAGAGAGCAAGAGCTTACCATTCCAGGACCTTCAAGAGAGCAAGAGCTTACCATCCAAGGGCCGTCAAGAGAGCAAGAGCCTACCATCCAAGGGCCTTCAAGAGATCAAGAGCTTACCGTCCAAGGGTCTTCCGAAGAGATAAAAGCCTACCATCCAAGGGCCTTCATGCCAGCAAGAGCTTACCGTCCCAGGACCTTCAAGAGATCAAGAGCTTACCGTCCAAAGGCCGTCAAGAGAGTTAGAGCCTACCGTAAAGAGTAAGATAGTGATAATCCAGATTTGCCAAATTCAGTTATTTTATCATGTGATTGAAGATTAACAGTAAGTGTACCTGTATCATTGTATTAATTAGATACATTGATTAAAAATTGTGTTTACAAATTTTAGGGGATTGAAGATTGACAATAGGTGTAGGCTACCTAATGCATTGTACTAGTTATATAAATTTAAAAAATGGCATTCATTTACAAGTTTTAGGTTTTTATTTCTTTTGGAGTAATCCCTATATCACTCATGTTAAAATCATTTCACTTGCGTTTTCGTGTTACGCGATTATTTATCAGAACCAATCACTCGCGTAGTGTGAGGGACAGCTGTATTACATTTTCCTGTTCTTTTTTAATCTCAAAAATGTTATCCCCTATAAGAACACAGGGTTATTTTTACCCCCCCAAATAAAAACGTTCCTGCGCCACTGCACAGGATCTATGCTGGTGAGTGATCAAACATTTATTTGGCTCGATAAAGTAGAGGAAGGAAATTTAGCATTTTCCGCTCTGTGCTTCAGTCTTAGTTGCCGACCTGCCACCTCTTAAAAGAGTTATCAGTTTTTATATAACTAGGATTGGAGTCTACTAAAATTGTGGAGGTTCCCAGTTGCTAAAAAAATAATCATAATATGTACAAATAAAGTGGAATGGAAGGGATCACAATTTAAAGTTTTTTATTTTTGCACTTTTATATCAAAAATATGTTTGGGCAAAATAAATAAAATATTTATTTAAATTTTTTAATTTAAAGACATAACCTGTTATTGAGTAAACTGGTTACTTAAACCTTAATTTCTACATGTAGTGGATCTTAAAAAGTTCTTGAATATTTGTCGTGGCATTCACTATCAGGAACTTTTTAAATGAGGTGAAAAAAAATTCACGATTTTTATAACAAATATTCAATATTGTTGATTTTATTATGTGGAAACAATCAAACTAAATCAAATTATACACTGATTTTTGTAAGAAGTCCGTTCTTTAAGTTCTTTTCCCCTACCAGAATCCTGTTAAATATTAGTGTCTTAGTGGGGAAAAATAACCTTTTAGAATGACCTCCCTACAAAAATCGATATGTACTGAGGAAATATTTGACTACTCTGTCAAAAAAAGAGTGTTTTTTTTTCAAAAATTGGTCACATTTACTCACTAGTCACTCATCTACTCACGTTTATTTTCATCCCAACTTAATTTTAATTAATTAAATCAAATGACTGCCTATGTATTCATAATATTATTTAAAAAAATGAATGATTGTGACCAGTGCCGAGTCAGAATAGCTGGGAACACGGATGGTCACCCATGCTACCAGTGTCCTTTAGAGTTAGACCTCAACTGGGGCTGTTTTTGTGACATGGATGGCCGTTCCCTACCCTAAGGTAATAATGAATAAATGGCCAACTGTAGATGGGGAGATCAAGGTTTGCATCTTGGTCGGGTCTACTGAGGGGGGTTTCCCTAAATGGTTTCTCACTCTCCTCTCACACAAATGTGGGTACATTTAAAAATGTTTCCTTCCTCATCCCTAGAAATTGAGTAAGAGAACTACAGGTGGAAAGCTATTGAAGGCTTACAATGTATAAAAGCTATAGTTTATTTTCTTTTACCAATTTGAAATTTTTGGGGCACTTTTATTATGTATAATAGTAGACCTACACCTTTTGAATTTCAAGGCATCAGCCCATTCTTGAAATCTAAACTAAGCGTTCAACAAGTCCTTAGTACTCTATATAATATAGCCAGATTGCCAAATGACAAAGCTTTTAATCATCATCATCATGAACAGTCTCCAGCTACTGGCCGGGTTTGTTTGGAATATAAGCCTCTCCAAGCTTTTAATAAGATATCAATATTAAAGTTAGTATATCTAACATTGACCAAAGTTTACTATATGCATCTTAGATCGGTCGAAATTGGTACCTTCTGTCAGAAGTGACAAACGTAGAAAAAAATGGGTATGTGAAAGTAGATTGAGAAACGTTATAAAATTTTAAAATAAGATTCTTTAATAGCGATTTGATTATAGCTATACTTCATACTTGAGCTTTTATTAAAATTATTTGTGATCTTGAGGGGAATGGTAAACGCTTCACCCCCATCTCTCCTTATATTTTTTTTAGCACCGTTTCTTAATACCTGTTCAGGTTATACGCTTATGTACTAATTTATCTCTTCCTTAAGCCCCGTTGACACGATTTTGGTTGACTAATGCAAGTACTATAATTTGGCTGCGCGCGCACAACTTACACCGTGTAAACAGACAAGCAAGCTACTAACAAACAAATCCACTTGCAAGTGAAAAATTTGATCACCTTCCAACTTAACTAATGCAAGTATACAATTCAAAATGGCAGCAACTAAAAGATTGTTGTGCGGAAAACACTTATTTGTGGAATGTTATGAAAATAATGAGTTTTTGTGGAATTTTAAGCACCAGATTTATAAAGATAAGAATGTGAGGGATATTCCACTAGAGGATATTGTAAAGTGATATCAGGCGTACATATTCTCAAGAAATGTCCAAAGTAAAATGTAACGTAAATATTGCAAATGTGCCTTGTGAGAGATATTATTTAAAATCGATTAGCAAATGTTATAAATAATTTTATCAAACCATTATTTCCTACCAATCAACGTGGCATGTGTAATTTTTTTTACATAAAATCACAAAATATAATAAAACATTGTAGTACCTTGATTAGTTCCGGCAATATAATATTCGTGTTATCGGCAAGTAAGATATGAATGGCTGGCGGATTTCACGCGAAATCACCGGCACTCTTTCCAATTTACGTATTTGACACTTTAACCAATCTTTATAAGTTTTAATTAATAATGTTCAGCCCATACACTTCAAACACTTTGTAGTAATGCTTTGGACACTTGAGTAGATATACAACATTATATTATTGTCTCATAGCAAGCCAGATAGTTCATATTTAAACCAATCTACAAATAATTTGTTATTATTATTAAGGAAAATTTAGGCCTAGCTATCATTTAACAAGATATTTTGTTATTAGTATACCAACATTTAAAAAAAGGTTGAAAAAACCTGGGTTAGGCCTATTTATAAAAAATGTCCAACCGAGTTTGGTTGTATTGGAATTTATTGACTTTATTTGAGTTTAATTTTATTGATCATGTATGCCAAGTGAGTTAACAAATCAAACAAAATTATAAAATAATTATTTGGGATCAACTGAAACATATTTTAATGTATTAAGGAATTAATAAATATTAAACATACTAATCACAAACGTTTTTATGTTATCTATATAAAACAATTTTTTAAATAGGTCAACTAGTTATGATACATTGCGTTTACTGAAAAATTGTAATTTATTTGGCCGCCCATTCTTATTCTAAATTCACCCTTCCTAGCTCCTAACACATAAGCGTAATTATTAGTATATGCGTATTAGTAACCCAAACGAGAAATCAGACGCAGTGATGAAAAAACTGGCTCCAATAGAGAGACCAGCTAGCACCACTTCATTTTCAGCCATGTTTTTTTTTAGAAGCGATGCTAATACAAGTGAAAAATGCGTGTCAACACAGCTAGCATGCTAGTAAGCTAATACTAGTAAACTTGCATTAGTCCACTAACACTACATCAACGGGATTTAGGGACTTACTGAGTACAGTAATTGACAGCCCTGTGTATTCCATCAACGCGACTTTTTAAAAAACATATCCTCTTTCATTTGGCAATGCCGCGGTTAAACCGCAAAGTGGATAATCTTCCCGCGGATAGTCGGGAGTTTACTGAATACATTTCTTCTTAATGGTATTAGTTTATTTGAGATCAAGTTAACTAAAAGTGGGGTAACTCTGAGTTCCAGGAAAATAATGAGCACATTTTTAGACAGTTATATTAATTTTGTTTTCGTAGAGAAATTAGAAACTAATAATCGTTAGATCAAAGAATAAACCCTACATGGTTACATAACAAAACAGCACTCACAAGTTAATAAAAATACCACTTGATTATTTTTTTTCAATTCTTAATATACCTACATATTATGCTTATACTTTTGAAATCATATTTGTATCATGTAATTTTCAAATTTATTTTAAGATGACCGCCTTGGTCAGCGAGAAAGTATCAATCACTGTGAGGCTTCATGGCTTAACACACAATTGTTTGTGTTGTTTTCTGGAACTACTTTTCTATTCTAAGCTTATACTTCTTTTTGACCCTCACTTACAATCACCGTATATCATGTCAATAAGAAAGAGGAGAAAGAAAACCCAACTTATTATCTCAAGGTAAAGAGGTAAACTCGCTCTTAGTTCTCAAATATCTTAAAACTTTATGTTGTGAGCCTATAAAAAAATTACTGTATTTGTTAGAGGAAGGCTAAATATAAAGCACTTTTTCATCAAGCCTGGCCTCCTAACTCTGTAAATGAGCTTAAAAGATCATGAAAAATGAGCTCATTTATACATTTTCACGCATTTTTTTTTCTATTAATGAAACTCAAAATATAGGGCTGTTGGAATATTTCACCTTAATTTAGCGTGAATTATATTTGGAAATGGCGCAGTATAGAAATAAATATTGCAGTGAACATCTGTGCCACAATTTCTTGCTTAACAAGGTGGCCCCCTTAAGTACTTTTTAAACTTAAAAACAATTTAAGTATTTATATTTTTTCTAATTATTCTTTTTAATTAGAGTTTCTGATAATTTGAGATGGGTGCAATCTATATATAAAGCCTCGTACACACCGGCGAGTGGAATGGCAAACCAAACGCCGAATCGCGCAAACTGCTGCAACATTCCAGTGAACCTGCAACCTGCAACTTGTATTTTCCCGATCCACCCAATGTACCTGTGCCAGAGAAACTCCCTCGCTGCCGTGGTATAGGCCGGATGCTTAGGGGCTATCTACAGGTGCTCGGAGTGGCCCTGCGGACTGGTATGCCTCCGTTATACTACTTTCGTTATAAGTAGTACACAGAGCTGGGCTCCAAGCCCACATCGCGGACCGTGGCCTCGTGGGCTTGTTTGTGGGCCTGCGGGCTATGGGTCTTCGGTGGCGGCCCAGAAATGGGTTGGACTCTGTAGGGCAGTGAAGTTTAACCGATGGCGAGTGATGGCTTTGGCAGAGGGGTGGGGGTTGGATCTCCAGCCCGGGCTCTTTGTATGGTGCCGTGCTATAGGCCGGGCCCTTGATGCTCTGGGCTGGTAGGGACGGGTCCCACCCTTCGTTCAGTGAGCCGTTTTAGAGCTCCGGTGCTAACCTGGACAGTTAGAAGTGCATGTGCTGGAACATGGGCGCCTCCACTCGTACGCACGAGGAGTGGGAGATTACTTTCCCACGTGCAATGGGCGTAATCCCATTCCCATACACACGGGAAAGAGTGGAGATTGTAAGGTCGCTTTTGTGAGTGAAAGTAAAAGCTCCGGCTACCAACCCGGATAGGTGGGAGGCACTTTCCCCCAGATGTCGGTCCAACCAGTGATCGACTGGAAGGGGCGGAGGAGTTAATTCTCGCCGCCCTAGGTATCCGGCCTGATCCGGATCATCTCACCTTTCGTGGGTCGGGGGTTGAAGCTACAGTTTCAAGGTACCGACCCAGAAACTGCCCTGCACCTTGATGTCCAGGGGTGTATGGCGCAGTCCGGGCCATGGCATGTATACCGACATCTACCCAATGTCGGCATTTCAACGAGCCATCAAAAAGAGCTGCGCGAACGTGTTTCAACAGTGTGGACGGGTAAGCGAACATTTTGATGAACATAGATTTTACTTCAGCCTAGAGACGAGAAAAAAACGTTCTTTTTAATGTACGGTTCATTGAGTATTGTTTAGAGAATTCACAATGGTACTAAGCCTGGCTAATGAATCAGCAGTAGCAAGGAAATAAAGGTTTACTGTTAATCTTTCTTGTATGGATATGGCTTCTCTTAAAATTTGATTTCTTTTTGCAATTTTTGCTCCATATAAATTCACAAGTAAATCACAATCATCAGAATGCATTCTGGTAAAACTATAAAAGTGTCCATTTATTTCTTGAACGCTCAAGTCTCTAAATATGCTAACTCCATCAGACATTGATCTACTACTATAGGCCTACAGCTGACTTTGCCATCATCGTATTTTTTCCTTCGCTTCCTCAAGGCAGGATGGATGCAAATATAAATAGTTGCCAATTCTTTTTGATACATATTCTCCTTGGGTTTGGTTGATACTATCGGAAAACCAGTGAATCGAACCCCCTCACCACCTGTCAATGTACGCCGCACAATTCGGTATATGGTTCGGCGTACAGTTTAGTGTACGGTTCACTGTATGGTTCGCTATTCCACTTGCTGGTGTGTATGCGGCTTAAGGCGATTGTCCCTTTCCATTTGGTGTGGAAATTCAAAGCCATGAGAGCAAACGGTTATCTTCAAGAATTTTTATTGCCTTACCATTTTCTTTTCGGAAACGGTTTGTTCAAGAATAGAAGCATGTTGATTAAGTTATACTTTTTATATACACACCTCCTCTATAATTTTAACAATGATTAGATATCGATAAAATTGACATTATTTAATAGAAAACTGCTGGCTTCATAGCAAAAAATAAGAAAATGTAATAATTAATAAACATCGATACATTATCTTAGAAGGGGTGTTGAAAATATTAACATAAAAATGTCACTCGTTCTCGAGAAAACTGATATTTCCAAACGTATGATTTTTCTGCAAGACCTATTCGGTAGCTAGCACCATCTACAGTTTCCGTGACCCATCTGTTCTTGTTGGCGCGGAAGGATACTTTGGTCAGTTGTGGAGCCACGCCACGCCTTTCACCCTCCCGCCCACCATCCCACAAAATAGGTTTTAGACTTGCACTCGACAGGGCCAAGGGCCTTAAGCCATTATTAGTTAATTATTTTATACAAAAAAAAAAATTAGCTATAATTACCCAAATATGAGTTCAATGTTCCCATGTCATTCAAAACTACCTGGGTTAGTGGTAGCTCAATACTCACCACTCTTGGAAGAGTTCTGAGCTTTGCAGTATTCTCAAGACGATTTGACAGCCGTGTTTAGGAGGGTTGCAGTATGCACTTCGTACTATGTTTTCCATGTGGTTTAGGTACTTTAATAGGCACCTTTTGTTGTTTATCACAGCGATTAAACAACCGACACGTTCACCTAATACATTGAATAAAACCAAGGTTGTACAACACTTTTTATAGAGAAACATTCTAATTAAAAATAAGCCGTAGTACGACACAGTCATGCAAACTTTCTCATATAGGTAATTTATTATAGCTTGGAAAAAATTTTCAAAAAATATGTTTACAGTAAACTACCATAAGTTTTCCTCAAAAAAACAAACATATAATGTTGTTAATCACAATAAACACTCTGCATGATATCATAGAAGGAAAGGTTGTGTGAAAGAGGAACTTATGAATAAGGAAGATTCAAATATTGGATGACATTGAGGGGAAAAAAATTCTGGGAGCTGAAGGAGGAGGCAGAGGACGCATTGGTGGTCTAATTTTGCTGATAAAATGAATGAACCTGTTGTAAGACAGAAAATCAACTAATAAGTATATAGATTTTAAACAAAATTGTTTAAACAAATTTTTTTTTGTGAAAATAAGAAAGATAAGTTTATTTTTTTTATGTAAAACCATTCCCAGGAAGCTATTTTGAACAAAATATTATTTATCGGATCAAACACTCCATATCTATCCATTTCAAACAAAATGTTTAAGTTTTTTAGAAAACATTCTAAATGAGGTCAATTTAAGGAGCTTGTATGAATTGAGATGAAAGGTGGAAGAGATTATTAAATTAACTTGTTCGCCGAATTACAATCGTTATATAGTTCAAAGCAGGACTGTGTAGTCAGTATGCCAAGCCTTCAACTCCGACTCCTTTATTTTTATACTGTCTGACCCCGAATTCAACTTAAACTTCTTAATAAATGACTAAATTATATTAATTAGTAATAACAAATGTATTGCAGTAAAATGCTCAAATACAGATTACTTCATGAGAAACTTCTTTGGCATTGTGAGTTTTTATTGAAATAAATTTGTCAAGAAAAATTACAAACACTGGTCCTAAAAATAAAAAAGTAAAAAAATAAAATGATTCGTCATCATCATCTTCAACTGTTTCCAGCCTGTGGTGGGGTCTGTTTAGTAAAATGCCTCCATCTTCCTCTGGCCTTCCAAACAACTACATGACATTGATCAGAACCTTGAGCAGAGATAAAACACTCAGAGCCTACAGCATAGTCCGTTTCTCATATCAAGATCACCAGGTACCTCGGATGAAGCAATATTAGACAAATTTTACCACCTACAAGAAACTAAACACCAACAAGAAGAGTTACTTCGGGCAGCGGACATAACCTTTGAGGCTCACAGCCTGCACAGCATTACACCGGAACCAACGTCATATACTGACTAGTGATGGGCACAATCAAGTAAAAGTAATTGAGTAGCTCGATTGTGTTGTGTAATCGGGAGTACTCGGTTCTTCCGGGATTACTCGAGTAACTTTACTTGGACCTTATTATTCTTTTTTTTCTATTTTCTTACCAGCTAGGTAAGAATCGGCCTTATTGGCTGGACTGTTAACTATGCTATTTCCATTTAAAAGGCATATTCCCATAGAGCTCATTTTTCATCAACAGTTTCTGCTGCTACGAAAAAAATTACCCTTTATAGTTTAAATGTTAGGCATGCATTCTCAATACAAATAACTCGCAGATGTAAAGTACACAATCGAAAAACATGCTAACTAAGGGTATCACATTTCCGACTCTTTTTAAAAGTACTCGATGAAAGTGACTTGATTTTTTTTTTACTCAGCAGTCTTATTCCCACAATCGCATATATTACTCAGCAGTCTTATTCCCACAATCGCATATATTACTCAGCAGTCTTATTCCCACAATCGCATATATTACTCAGCAGTCTTATTCCCACAATCGCATATAACGAAACTTATTATTGTCTTGCGTAATTATTTTGATAATAATTTCTCCTTGGTAAAATATTAATAATCAAATAGCTGAAGCTATTATTTGTGCTCTTAGAGGAATACTCCATCTAGAAATCATATTCTGAAAATTGAAAAATTACACCTGTACACGGGAATCGAACCCGAGATCTTCGACTTAGTACGACAATGCTCTACCACTGAGCTATCCAGGAGTCGTCCCGTGCTCAGGGTCATTCTCCACACATATTTTAAGGCAGAGTCTATGATGGACGTGTGGAAATTGTCGGATTTATTCACGAGCTATCAGATAACGCAGCCATCTTCGACTCGGTCGTTGGCTTATTACTGCCACTTGTACAGTTATTATTATAATTGTACAGGATTGCATATTAAGAATCAAATAGCCGAAGCTATTATTATTATTATTATTATTATTATAGAATATGATATCTAGATGGAGTATTCCTCTCTTAAAGCACAAATAATAGCTTCGGCTATTTGATTCTTAATATGCAATCTTGTGCAATCATAATAATAACTGTACAAGTGGCAGTAATAAGCCAACTACCGAGTCGAAGATGGCTGCGTTATCTGATAGCTCGTGAATAAAGCCAACGATTTCCGCACGTCCATCATAGACTCTGCCTTAAAATGTGAGTGTAGAGTGACCCTGAGAACGGGAGGACTACTGGATAGCTCAGTAGTAGAGCATTGGCGTACTAAGCCAAAGTTTTTAGGTTCGATTCCCGTGTCCAGATGTAATTTTTCAATTTTCAGAATTAGTAAAATATGATTACTTATAAATTGATACTAATTAAAGTAAGATACAAAATAGAAAAAAAATGAAAACTCTTTTCACTTTTAAAAAGGTACCATTATTATCAATTTCTTTAACATGAATGTATAAAGAAAAGTTAATTTTTTTAAAAAGAGCACAGAACAATTTTTTTTTGTGAGACACTTCTTAATCGCATACTCTCATATTGACTGCATGCAACGTGAAAACTGAAAATAAGGGGGTGGAGGTCACTGTCAGTGTCAACTGCCTACTACAGGAAGAGATTATTGATATGTTATTATTATAGAATTCAATTGCAAGACTCCGAGTAATGTTGTCCAACCGATTGCCACGGGACGATTCAAGTAGATGATTCGCTAAAAATTACTCGAGTACTCGATTACTCGATTCTTAGAATTACTCAATTGTGCCCATAACTAATACTGACTCCTCACCAGATCCAGGCTCTACACAAGCGACTCCCCGTAAGGTGGTCCAGGAAGACAACACTACTTCCTCGTATTGACTACATAGTCCATTAGGACCGACAATCAGAATGGCTGAAGATCGCCTGACTGCCTTCCTAAACAGAGTTGAATAATTGATGGCAGCCCAAGAAGAGAGGTTCGAAACATCAAACAGAGGCTAGAAGTCCTCACCGAGACCCAAGGTACTCAGCCGGGAATCATACCACAGGCCACGGCAATGACACCCGCAGCCACCCTGATCGCGCCATTACCGACTCCTGTACCCTAAGTTGTTGCACCCAATATATGCCGTAGGCCTCCCTATAGATGAAGCAACAGCTCTACGCCTAGTTCTGGCCCTCCGAGTAAAAGTACTAGAAATTTAACCAGGACGAGAGAAGCACCACATGAACTTCATCCTTGCTTTAGCTTCATTTTATCCCCAGCTACTGGATCAATGCCATCAAATTATCATCCATCGTGCCAATCCCATTTACATCGTGGTGACATGCGGCTGGCCTGTCGCGGTTACATTTGCAGGAGGGGACGCGAACATCGGAATATACCCTCCAGGTTTTCAAGCTCCTCCAACACCACAGATACAAGAAGTATACAGGAACAAGCCAGACTACCAGCCCCGAGGACGAAGAGGATGCCAACAGGGTCGCAGAACAAGGAGATAAGGATCCTCCAGAAGAGTGTGCCTCACATATTCCTAGAATAGTGTAATACTTTGTAACTAACCCTGTATTCCTACGTATTTTTATAATTCCATAAACAAAGCTAAAAGTTAGGTGTCATCAACTATCTACTTTTACAATTTATATTACTATTCTACAAATTGTATTATATAGCCTATAATATTATATTCAATTTTTAACAAGTTTTAATTAATTCAACTGATTTAATTTATCCTAAACAAATACCCGATTCAATTGCCGGAAGGAAAAAGGCATCACTCTAGTGTTGGATTGGCCTATGATAACAAGGAGATCGGGATTTGAATCCTGGTCGGGTGTACTGAGGGTGGTTATTATTATATGACTTCCCCCGCTCCTTCCACTCAAATGTGAGTTGATTATCTCTAAAACGCTTCCTTACTCATCTCGTCCACATTAGAGTAATATCAGATATGTGCCCTGAATAAGTAGTAAAAAAAGTTTTTTTAGTATCACATATATAGTACTAATTACGCTAATAAGTTAGGGAGGAGAAAGGTTGAATTTGGAGGGAGTGTACCCTCATTTTTGTGGAGGGAGAGTGGGAGACCAATTTATAAAAACTACCCTCAGTACACTCGAATGGAATTCGAGGCCCTATCTCCCTGTCATCGTAAGTCTAGTCTAACAAACATGAGAAAGAAGCTTTAGAGTTTTAGACCATTCTGACATCCAAGCGGGTAAACAAAGAACAATGACATCATTTTTTTTTATAAGCTTTCCATAACATTTTGACTGGTTTCACAAACCTAAGTCTTGTATTTGTTTTATTATTATTAATTGTCACATTAAAATTTGACTTCGAAATATAAAATTTGTGATTAATAATCTCTTCCTTCTCAATTAAAATTTCCAAACTCATTTTTGAAAAAAAAACAAATTTTCAAAAGTAATTAATTAAACTACTTTTAATTTCCTTAAAAAAAGCCTGAGAGACAGCCACAAACATATAAATATCAAGTTTGAACAAAACCCATTAAACTTTTGGACCTAGGCCCAGGGACAGAAATAATGGTAAAATCAATTTTTTTGGATGGGAGGTGGAAGGGGGTTGAGGCAAATAACACATAAATATGCATCATAACCTCGGTGATGAAAGTGTTACAATCATAACTACAACACTTTCTCTTTATATGAAAAAGTAAAAAATTATATTTTGGGCTTTGTTGTTCGTGATAGTGAACTTACTATATAAACCCATATTTTTTGCAAATGATTGTGCACACATAAACTCGAGTCCTCGTTTTTCAAAATAACGGACAGTCCATGCATCCTGATGTATGTCACCAGATGCAAAACCTTGGTAAGCGCAGTCTAAGAATGGCAGCAGACCTTTTTCCTGAAACCAAAGAAAAGGAATTATTGATTTGCGTTGAATTTTTAAGTCATATAGGATAAAGATTTTTTCTGGATTTACTGGTTCCACCATGAGGGGCACGTTTTCTTGTTGGAAACAATGTAATAGAAATTAATGACATTAATAAGGTCAAAAAATATTTAACTTACTTACTCTATAGCATTAGGAATTCGAAAGTTCATTGCCACACTACAAATGTACACCATCTATCCCTATCTTGAGCTAGTTTTATCCAGTCCACCTCAAAGAACCCTATCCCTATCTTGAGATAGTTCTATCAATTCCACCTCATTACACCTTATTCCTATCTTGAGCTAGTTCTATCCAGTCCACCTCATTAAACCCTATCTCTTTCAGGTTCATTCTAATGTTATCCTCCCATCAGCGTCTAGGTTTTCCCAATGGGTTTGCCAGTAAATACTCTGAACACGGTTCTAGATTATCTCGTTGGCACTGCACGGCCTGCCCACTGTAAACTTCGATACTTGATTATCCTAACAGTGTCTTGTGATGAGTACGGTGTATGTAACTCATCATTATGAAACCTTCTTTTCTCATTCTCTGCTAAATTTATGTAGTTTTTTTATTTCGCATTGCAACTTACTACTTGTCCAGGATATCCTCATTTAATCGTATTAATGGGGTAGGTATGAGAAGTGTACCCACATTTGTGTGTCCAGAGATATTGGAAACAAACTATGAAAAAATGACCTCCACTATACCCAACAAAGCTTAGAACCTTAATATTGCGTCTTCGCCGGCAAACCAAACTTGACAAGCTTAGCGTTTAGGTGCCCACTGAAGAGTGTATTTATGTGATGATGATGATGATGATAATAGTAATAATCGTAAATATAATAATGCATATTAAAATAATAAAGACCACGACGATGACGACGCCGACCTTTATTTATCTGGGAAAGTTAGGGTGTTTGCTTGATGGGTGACTGCACTGATAAAATAAATTATGGATGTCATGTTTTTGAATAGAGTTGTCTATTTAATTTGTTCCAAGCTTGCGATGCCAAAGCATTAAGAGAGCAAGCATGTATCTCCATGCATGGGAATATATATCTGTAGACTAGATTCTGACATGGTAGTAAAGATATTTTTATCTTTTAGAAATAGGAACTGTGAAAAGTGACATTGAGGCTGTGAGAGTGACAGTAATTTGTGAATAGATACTGATAAATGTAACATCCACCTTTCATTTAACTTCAACCAACACAGTTTATTAATGTAAAATATGAATGGTCATATCATTTTAGATTAAATAGGTACTAAACTAATGTGTTTTATAGTCGTCGTAGTTGTTCTATTATTGTCTCTTAAGGTATTGTATATCAGTCGTGTCTAACTTGTAATCTAATATCTTCAAATTTTTAGTTAGAAATATATCAGCAAATTAAAATCTTTTTATTACAAATTAAAAATTAAGATATGAAATAAAAAGAGAATTCCTTTTTTTTCCAGGGAATTTTTACAGGGGCGATTAAGAAATTTTTTATAAACTTGACCATTTGCGAAAGGTTTTGAATCTGATACTGTTTAATGTGACAGAGACTAACACTTCTCAGATGGGGTATTTCTATAAGTTTAATACAATAATTAATAATCCGACCACAGTGTATGTTGATTCATCATACTGTTCGTGGGCTGCATGTAACCTTAGGTTGGCCCGCATGCAGCAACTTAGACACGCATGTTGGGTACTATGTTAAACTAGTCAGAGTGGGCCAAGAATATTTCATGCAGATTCAGGTAGAAAATTATTTTTATTGGATGAGTGGGATGCGGGTTGTGAGGACGCAGGCTGGCATGTATTCACGTGGTATGGTAAGAAATTGACAACCTCTAAGACATCCACTATCTGGCTCCATTGGTGACGGGTAGGGTCGAGTCCCGTGGGGTTGTGGGAGCAAGCCTGTAATATGATGACAGATTTCTTCGGGGCATTTCGCAGGTCCTCGAGGAGCCCCTCCATATCGATGGAACGAGTGGCAGGGTCCCAGTAACGGTACTCACGAGCATCCGTTAACCCACTGCACTCGAATATTCCGCGATGGTTGTCTGCAAAATTAATGTTTCTCTTAACAGCACCGATCAGGGATGTAGAATTTCTATTTTTTTATGTCTACACATAAACAGGAAATAGGGTTGGTTAAGGTCGTTTGACCAACAACATTTTTTTGTACACTTTTAACAAGTGAATAGTTATAATCTATAAATAGTGATTCAATGATTTCAAATCATTACAGTTCAAGAGCTATACAGGATAAAAACTTTCTATTTTATGCTTTTTGCACACCATTGCAAAGATACAGTGATTAATGTATGGGACTGAAAAATTTAGTAAGCCTATAACTAGACATTCATATGAGGTGTACATAGTGAAATATTTGTAGTATAGATATTATTATAAATAATAATAATATGATTAATAATTTCATATTAATATATTATTGACATATTTATTATATTGACATTATTAGTATTAATGATAGTAATAATATTATTAATATTTAATTCTGTATGAATGTCTAGTTATAATAAATTTTTCAGTACCATACATTAATAACTTTATCTTGGCAATGGTGTGCAAAAAGCATAAAATAGCAGTTTTTACCCCTTATAACTCGTGAACTATAATGATTTGAAATCATTGAATCACTATTTATAGATTAATAACTTGTTAAACGTGTAAAATAAAATGTTTACCTTCGAATGACCTTAAAGGAGGAACCAGTGCAGGACATGATAGATAAGTCACTACTAAGGTAGTAGGTACGGCCATGCGAAGGAGAAGATACCAAAGAAGATGGAGGGCAGAAGGTCAAGAGAAAGACCAAGGGACAGACGGCTAAAGGTAATGCAAAAGAGTGTGTAGGAGAGCAGAGAGTACTGGGTCATGGAGGAGGAGAAGAGGTGGTGGGGAGAAAGGAGATATTGGAGAGGCTTACGTTCCAAACCGACCCGGCCATTGGACGTTCTTGATTATGGTGAGACCTAGGGCCGTATGCAAGAACTTGACTAAGTGTATACTTTGTTGACACTAGCGTGGGTTTGCTTGCGTCATCATAGGTTAAAAGGTGGAGCGATAGTGTGCTCGGGAACACACTATCGGTCCACTAAGCATTCACAATAGAGATGGGTGAAACAGTGATTTTATGATATCAGTGAATCCAGCGACTGTTATTTTAAAATATCGGTGATTTATACCAGTGATTTTTCACTGTGATGGGTATTCACAGTGTCTTGATGGACTGATATTTTTTCACTTTCCAACCACGGTCCTAGTATTTAGCTGCTGACCGAGTAGGCGAGTACAATCGAGTATCGAGTATGGAGTATGGAGTATTTCTGAGTATTGGGTATTTAGTATTTACTCGAATAGTCCCATGAGTATCGGTTGGAAGGAAACTAATTACTCGGGTGTTTGGCGGCTTGCAATGTAATTCGATACTTAGGCTACAGCCAGGCTTGCGACCTGGTTGCCGCGACCAGGACGCTGCGACCAGGTCGCAGTAGTGTATTACATTGATTCTTATGAGGGTGGCCACGCTTGGCGACCAGCGACAGCGACAGATTTCAAAACGCTTTCGTGAGCGTTTTCAGGTCGCAACGACAAATACGCTCGCCTTTATTTCTTATGGAGGTGGCCACACTTGCGTTCGGGTCGCAGCCTGTCGCGAGAACACTGGACACTTGTGTGGGTTTGCTTGCGTCATACTATGTTAAAATGTCGACCGATAAGGTGCTCGGGACCACGCTATCACTCCTCCACTAAGCATTTTCATTAACTTTCTTGCAAACTGCCCAGTGTTTCCCTCCGGTCTGGAGTTTGACACTCGGTAGAGTACGGTACTTAGCAATGTTTGATACCGAGCTATTTATAAATGAAGTAAATGCAAGATCATCACTGGGGAATCTGAAACATCGAGACTACGCACTCGTTCTTTGCTTCTCAATGCCCTCTCTGACGTATGAGCAAAGTTCGTCAAATGAAGCTACACTCATTCTAAAATAATGAAAAAATCTATTTTCAGCCTTTCTGAGTTCATTAAATAAGGTGTGAAACTGTCCATAAGTACTTCTCTGCATATTAATGGAGTGGACACCGTATTTTTTAGATGTAAGTTTCTTCTTCATATAAATAGATACTACTATGGCTAGTAACACATCTTCACGCCTTGGTGCCATGATAACATCTGGTCATAAAACGCGGCGACCAGGTCGCAAGCCTGGCCGGTAACAACAAACAGCATTCCCCGCGACCTGGTCGCAGCGTCCTGGTCGCGGTGACCCGGTCGCAAGCCTGGCCGTAGCCTTAAAGACCTAACATAAACTCTTCCTGTCGGCACTGACATTGACAATCGACATACAGCTACCTAATCTTCAGGTTTTATCTGGGTTTCATGTTGCCTGACTAATGTACAGTCAATACAAAAGTATGCGTTTTAAGAAGTTTCATACAGTTGATAAAAAGAGAAAGAAAAAAGTTATTTAATATTTTATAGTGAAATGTTATGTAATTTGGGCAAAATTAGTGGTCCAACAAACATCATGTTAAAATTGTATACCAAATATTAAAATTTATTTGATGTAGCCTACTATGGGAGACTCTTGTAATTGTGTAATTTATTTAGTGATCTGTTTTACCGCAATTAAAATTTATATGACATTAAAAATGAACATAACATAATGGCGATTGGTTTAGAAAATGTTGTTTGGAATGCAGGTCATATATTATATTATTGTAGTGTTATTTTATTTTAAATACCGTACATCTAATAGTAGATGAACTATACATATATTAGAAGCAAATAAACTTTAGATTAGAATATAGGATTATTAGGATCATTAACGCATAGTACATATTAAGGTTTATTTATATAATTTTTATTTTGTTATGTATTTTAATTTACTATTTGCGATTTTAGGGATAGGATCACCGAAAAAAAGAATACATAAATTTTTTCGTAGCCTACTTTTATATATAATCCGAAATGTGATTTGCTTAGTAAGCAAGTTTTTCGATTTGATTCTTAACAACAAATATTTTGTGTTGAAAACGCATTTTAATGAAACCTTAAAACCATTATAGTCATTTTTACGTAGCAATCTGATACCGTTTTTGAAAAATGAGCTCTACGAGATCAAGTGTTTTAAATAGAAATAACACGTAAAACCAGTCAATAAGGTCTATTCTCTTTTAGCTGGTAGAAAATAAAAGAATAACAAGGGTTGCGAAGCGAGTATTTACTCGAGTGTCTAGAAGAAGCAATACTAGCTCCTAAGCTCGAGTGACTGTTTCCATCCGATACTAGTATGGAGTATCTCCGATCACTGATATCTGAATCACCGATACTTTTGAGATCGAGTCACTGGGAGTAGCGGTGATCATGTGGTATCGGTGAAAAAATCACAGTCAGTGATTTATCGCCCATCTCTAATTCACAAACGTTCTTGCATACCGCCCATAAACACTCGCTAAGCACATGTAAATGCCAATTTTCATAGGAAGAACCTTACTTGACGGCTGAAAGGTTACTAGATCTACTTTCATGAATTCATACGTAGAGCCATTCTACCTACAGTCATTACTTCTATTAGATATTGTCAATACCTAGAAAATAACAATAATAATAATACAGTAAAATGTTATTAATCTTGGCCACAAAAAAAATGGCTGTATTTTATAAAAGGCTCTTCTTACAATATTTGGACTGTAGTCTATTATACCATAAAAAATAAAATGTAGTACTTACATTTCAGCTTGGTTAATAGTTGCTGAATAATCTACTTTGATACCTAAAGATACCTGATTTGACTCTTGGCAGGGCCAAAAAAAAGAAATTTGTATTGTGAAATCTAGTTTCTTCCTGGTCACTAAATGGTAAATTACAGGCATGAGGCCTGTTTGTTGTGTTGGACCTGGAATTATTAAGTATAAGTAACTGATAGTCAGTGCACTAGCACTAAAGCATGTTATTTTAAGAGTATATATATTATACATCCATTACTGTTTCTAGTCAGGTCAGTTTTTTATTCAAGTCATATATTTTCCACTGCCAGCTGGCTAGGCCTGTCGTAGCTTCACATGCCTTATATATACCTTAAGACTAGAACAGGCACAACATCCAATCCCTGGCCATTAATTTATCAATGTGTAAAGGTAAACCCACAATTTCATAAATGATAAATTTTCGTCCATGCTGGGAATCGAGCCCGGGACTCTTTGCTCAGTAGGTGGATATTCTATCGACTGAGCTAAGGTGTCGAACAAAACAAACATATCTAAAATTGCTTTGTACTTACTCCATGTGGGCGATGACATGTAGAAAGTGTTATAGTTAAGTACTCTGCTTAGATATTTGGCGCCAATCCACAGGGCTCCTGTTCCACTAACCGACTGGATACTTGCCACCTGGTAATGCCATATCAACAAATTAAAATGCCTTTTTTTTTGGTAAAAACATATTCAATAGAACAAAACTGTTTCAAATAATCGATTATTTGCCACTTTTAATTCCATACCATATTCCAATATTTGAAAAGAGTGTTTGGATTGGACGGGTTGCTATAGGTTAAGTTAATTTTCTTTATTTGCTGAAATAAGTGTTGTGTTTTAAAATGTGTGTCAAAACCATAAAACCTTCCATTATTGTGTTTGAATTTGTGGACTAAAGCTCTTAAAAACCTAATTAGACCTTGGATGATAGTAAATTGGGTGCTGGTATAAGCCTGATTTTTAAAAGAGCTCATTAAATATTTAAGTAGTAAAAAAAATACTAATAAAAACATCCATAAGTAAGAAAAATTAAAATTTATTTCTAAATCACCTTGTTTAATAGTTGATACTCACTCTTTCCTCAGCGATTGCCATTGATTCTCCCCCAGGAGGAGTCTACTTGCTGCGGAGGTAAAACTCTTGTCGCCCAACGCACAGAGGTATTCGTAGTCCTGTGTCATGTCCTTGACCAACTCTTCTTCTACTTTGCGAACCACGGGCAATGGCCACAGCTTGCCATTGTCGTCTCTATAAACTAAGCAGCCAAGATGGTTTTACTTTGGTGGTTTGTAATTTCACTAGTGTATTAAATTTTTTTGGATAAAAGTTAAAGACGGGGCCAAATCCACTATTTTATTAAACCAAAACTTAATTTTACATTCAAATTTAAAATTTGAACTTTGGAAAAAAAAAAAAACTTTAAGCATTGGAGGAAATAAAAAAGATAACAGAATAATATAAAATATAAATATTAATTTTTTTTGCTAAAATCCATATTTTATAACATTTGTACAGTCAGTTAGGTGTTAAATTAATGCTTTCGGGTATAGTTGTTAAGTTTGTCCTATACTTATGTTGTGGCTGAATCGCTAATAAGGAGTATTAGAACACTAAAACGAATTCCAATTCAAAATTTTAAAAAACGAAAATCATAGTTTTATTTCTTTTGAATCTCTGATATTTTCTCGAATCTCAAATATTGTTAAGGATTTAGGGATTTGAGAATCCCAATCACAGCATAAATACAAAGCACCCATATTTTACATATAATCCTATAATCTCAAATTAATTTAGATAGCCGTCAGAATTGAAAAGTCTCATCCATTGAGTAGCAAAGGTAAAATCTTCTTTGCTTCAATTCTAACGCCCATAGTAACCTTCACAACTTCAAAACATTTCGGAGTAAGAAGAAAACTTTGAAGAATAATGAATACATTTTAAATATTACAATAAATATGACATATTTTCAACATTTAATCGTTTCTTGAAACAGCTACTAGAAAGTATTTTAACATCATCTAGTGACTAAAAGCTATCTCTGACATAAGCATAGATAAATTCAGGTATGTCAGCATAAAAAATATAGTATGCTTTTTTTCTCTAAGCCTTTCCCTTATCTAGATGCATATAATGATCGATTTAGATTATAAATAGTGCTATGTACATACATACAAACTGAATCATGCCATTCCCTAATGGGAATGCAGCTCAAAAAAAATCCATAATTAATCCATCCTAACTAACTTTCTCCACACTTCCCTATCCTTGGGTACTGCCTTTGCTTCAACAACATACATACACAGAGTCATGAATGTTATTTTATTCTTAAAACTCTTAATGTTTCTCTTTTTCACATATTCTTCTACAACATTTAGCCACGTCTTACATAGCCTAACCCTTCCTTTTGATCTACACACTATACCTCCATTATATTTGCTTCGTCACTCACTCCACACTGATTCTCTCAACATGCCCAAACCAACTTAACATGCATCTTTCACATTTGACCTATTGGATTTCCTTTCAAACCGCACTCCTTCAGCACCCATTCATTACCGACTTATGTCTATACGAATTTTTCCACATACAAACCTCTCATCGATTTTGTTTCACATGTTTCAAGCTTCGCTTCACACTTAAAAGTGGCCTTCGCACCCCATTACTCGTTAGTGGAATACATTATAATGTGCTCCTCAAAGTGTAATCAGCTGCTGGTCCCCGGCAAACCACCAGGAAATAAATATGGTTTCAGAAGGCTAACAGTGAAATGGCATAGTACCATAGTTAATACATTCCTGCATTCTAGATTGACGTCATGTCACATGTAGTGAGTATGGTATCATAAGCATGAATATACCATGTTACAATTTTTCAATTCATGTTTTTATACCCCTAAGTTGATAACCATAAGACGGTCCTTGGCATACCGAGAAAATATATTGCCGGTATGTCTGTTTACTTAACCACATCGAAATACATTTTATCAAAATATATTTAAAATGTGAACGTAGGGGTGGTTTCTCTTTCTCTGAAAAAAAAATTATGTGGCATTTCCTTGAATTTACCCTTCGTTTACGTCTCCATACATTGCGTAGTCTATTTTATAAATAACAAGCACACATACTAAATAATATATGTATTTTTTAATATCATTAAAATATTTCTATCTAATAAGTTTTGATCTTCAAATGCATTTAACCTATTTTTGATAGTAACACTTTTTTATTTTTAAAGAAAAACATGTTAAACTTAAAAGTGTATAAAAATCTTTAAAAATTAAACTTTAAGAAAGTTCTGGCTTCAAAAATGTAAAATTTTAGCCATTTAAAATAATGAAACTTTTGAAAAACATGAAAATTTTAATAATGAACATGTTATAATAATAATATTAAGGAAATTATAATTCAATTAATTTAATGAGAATGTTTATATACATTATACATTAAGGTGGATTATATAGAATGTGTATAATATTTAAAACGTTATCACATTAAAGTGTGAGTTAACAAATTTTTAGAAATCTTGAAAAAATTTTAGGTATGACATATGGAGTAATATATAGAGTTATGAATTATAAACATTTAAGTCACAATAATTAAGAGGACATCTCAATTTATAAATTAAATTGGATTTTATAAAAAGTTAGATTTTATTGTCAAAACATTAATATAATGAACACAGTAATATATTTAATAAGTAAAAATGTATGATATTTGTAAAAATGTTAACGAGAAAAGGTGATAAAGTTTTTGATGTAAAATAAGAGAAATATAATCCTTAGCTCTATACAATCCCTTGTTGCTTTAAATGGCAGTTAAGTTGACCGTTAATGTCAATCAGTTTCGACGCTCGCCATCATCATTATCAAAAGCATCAGCAGGATTATACATTAAATAAGATGTGTGTCGACAAACACCTTAGCTCATTCTGTAGGGTGTATGTCTATTGAGCTAAGAATCCCGGGTTCGAATCCCGGTACGGCCGAAAAATGTATCGTTGGTGAAATGTGGGTTTAACCTTTCACAATGGTGAATTAATGGCCGGGGGCTAGATGTTGTGTTTGTTCTAGATGTAAGTTAGTTTATAGGTCGGTTCAGAAAGTGCATGCTAAATCCCTCAAATAAATGAAAAATGAAAAAAAATGAGGTGTTTTCCGTCATGATTTTAACATGGGATTCGATAATTCAAACGTCCCATCTCTAAATTAAGTTCAACTTTCCTCTTTCCTAACATTATAACAAAATTAGTACAACCTGAATGGTTTGTGAGAAATATTGCAAAACTAAACTTACCTCCAACAATTAAATCTATCTTATTTCCATTGGTGTCTACAAAATAAGCTGCTCTCAATCTTTCAATTTCGTTAGCCTCCACAACACAATTTGTGTCAAACTTGGACCCACCACTGAACTCCATGTTTGTTCTACTATATAATATAAGGTACAAGAAAGAGAGTTGTTAACTCTTATGGTAACAACTTATATAGGCTCACTTTGTGTTTGCCAATTGAATCATATCTTATAAATAATCAGCCATGGCAAAGATAACCCATTGATCCGGAAACTTCCAAGAGTTGCATAATATGATAAAAAGATGAAAATAATTGACCTTTTTGCATTAATTCACAATATACTGGCATGGTTGGTGCTATTTTCAATTTATTGTGATACTTTTGGACTTACCAGCTAAAATTCTGGTTCTTTCTCACTTGAGTGTATTTGTTGAAACTGCATGGTCTGTTATGATGTTTTATCAACTTAATGATTAGGAAGGGGATCTAAGAGGTGTGACTCTTAAACCAAATGAAACGATTATACAGATACTTAGATTAATATAGGTTTACCTAAAATGTGTGTTTATACATTACGATGGGCAGTACATGCAGCGTGAATGGGTAATTCTATAACCTTGTTCAAGGTATTGACTGGCAGACCCAATGGGAAGACCTATATGCAGATGGGGGAATAGCATTAGAATGGAGCTGAGAGAGATAAGGTGTAATGAGTTGGACTGGATAGAACTAGCTCAATATAGTGATAGGGTGTTATGAGGTGGACTGGATAGAACTAGCTCAAGATAGGGATAGGGTGTAATGAGGTGGATTGGATAGAACTAGCTCAAGTTAGGGATAGGGTGTAATGAGGTGGACTGGATAGAACTAGCTTAAGATAGGGATAGGGTGTGGTGAGGTGTACTAGCTGGAACTTTATCAAGGTAGGGATAGGGTGTAAAGAGGTGGACTAGATAGAACTATCTCAAGATAGGGACACGATGTAATGAGGTGGACTGGATAGAACTAGCTCAAAATAGGGATAGGGTGTAATGAGGTGGACTGGATAGAATTAGCTCAAGATAGGGATAGGGTGTAATGAGGTGTACTGGATAGAACTAGTTTAAGATAAGAATAGGGTGTAATGAGGAGGATTGGATAGAACTAGCTTAAGATAGGGATAGGTTGTAATAAGGTGGATTGGATAGAACTAGATCAAGATAGGGATAGGGTGTAATGAGGTGTACTGGATAGAACTAGCTCAAAATAGGGATAGGGTGTAATGAGGTGGACTGGATAGAATTAGCTCAAGTTAGGGATAGGGTGTAATGAGGTGTACTGGATAGAACTAGTTTAAGATTAGAATAGGGTGTAATGAGGAGGATTGGATAGAACTAGCTTAAGATAGAGATAGGGTGTAATAAGGTGGATTGGATAGAACTAGATCAAGATAGGGATAGGGTGTAATGAGGTGGACTGGATAGAACTAGCTCAAAATAGGGATAGGGTGTAATGAGTTGGACTGGATAGAACTAGCTCAAAATAGGGTTAAGGTGTAATGAGGTAGACTGGATAGAGCTAGCTCAAGATATAGTGGGAAACCATTTAGGAAAAACCACCTTCAATACAACTAACCGGGATTGAACAACAATCTCCTTGTCATCGGCAGTCTACGCTATTGTGATATTGACGCCCTAGACCATGTGGCCATTGTTGTGGGTATTTCCTATTTTAAATTTCTTCAGTACCTATACTACTCAAGTCTTCAAGGTTTATTTTTAACTATTTTAAGTGCAAGACCAATTCATGGTGACAATTAAGAATTTAAAAATCTTGGTCTTGACAAATTGATAGTGAATTTTTGTTTTCGCTGCTCAATGACTTCCATGTAATTCTTTTTAGAATAAAAAGTAACATATTAAAAGTAATTCAGGCCTAAGATAATGTTTCCTGTCTACTTAAGAAAATAAACTTTTGAATGAATAACCTAAAATTAATCGTCACCAAATGAGGATCAGAGTCTTGAATTGTCTTGTGATTGCCCTCTGAAGATAATTTTTTCGTCAGTAAATCTCTAGAATTTTTGTTCCACGTCAATATTTCTATATTTGCAATAAAATACTTGATTTGTTTTTCACCACATATCTGTGTTATTAAAAATTAATGTAGACAATATCTGCGACTTAAATATCTTCCTTGGAGCGAGATATTTGAGACGTGACTGCTGGGAAACCACAATCATAGTATCAACTCTTGCATCTTGGTTATTGAAGAAATTTAATTAATTTACTTATTAATAAGTATTTTTTGATGACTTAATTATGAAAAAAAAATGCAATTTTCTTATAAGATATTGGGTTTCAAACCCTAATCTCCCCGTCATTAGTCCATTATATTGCGAGTAACGCCCTTAAACCATCCGGCCACCGAAGCGCCATCCATGGTGTGATTTTATATCTAAACTTTTAAGCAAGTGATCTTAATCAAAATATTATTTCTTTAATTCCTCATCGCGTATAACCCAAACGGGTATTAAGACTAAATAACAATAATTTAATTACTCATAAATTTAAAATTGCATTAATTTATTTATTTTACAATTCGGAAAAGAAAAAGTCGGGGATGTTAGTATTATTTTAGGGATTGTCCTCAAAAATCGGGGACAAATGGTCACCTTAATTTGGTGACTTCTATTGAGATAATCTTATAATAAATTGAGGATGTGTTTTTATTATCTACTTACATGAGCTCTAAAATAAGATACATAGGCCAACAACTCACTGCCTGCATGTACAGACAGAAATATAATGACATATCCTTGAACTTGAGCCAAACATACTTATCAATATAGATAGCGTAGAATAGACTTTAGACACTTTTTAGTAGGTTAATATGGGTTAAATCGGTGGACAATTTAGTTTGTTTAATCATGCTCATACTGTTGAAATTTTTACTATTATAAACTTTTTTATAGTATGAGAGTCCATTGGGGACGCGGCAGTTAGCCTAAAGTTATTTGGCCTAAAGGTATTTGGCCTAAAAATGAAACCAAATGTAATTTGGTCTGAAGTCATCTGGCATAGAAGTCATTTGGCCTAAAAGTCATTTGGCCTAAAGGCGTTTGGCCTAAAGGCATTTGGCCTAAAAATTAATTTCACTAAAGTCATTTGACCTAAAGTCATTTAGCCTAAAGTCATATAGCCTAAAGTCATTTGGCCTAAAAATCAACTTCACAAAGGTCATTTGGACTAAAATGTAAATTTAAACCCTTCGTGTATCTTCGGAAAGTAAAAAGTACTGTTAATTGTTTCATCTGAATATATAGCACTACTGATGTGAGATAGTTACAATATTTCTAGAAATATTGACATATCTCCTACATACAGATTTACAGTTTACACCAACAAACCTATAATCTTAATTCTGCAAACAGAAACAATAGATCAGTAGCTCACAAAACACTATACTACCTTTTTTTGTCTATATGTTACAGGAAAAGTAGATTCTCCAATAAGAGTCGACTTTACCTAGGCCGAGTCGACTCTTACTGGTCTTTTTAGTAAAAGTTGATTAAAAGCGAAAAGTGATGAATTTCGATCAACATTTATTAGTCAGAGTTGACCTTACCTAGGGAAAGTATTCTCTTACTACCTTGAGTTAGTAAAAGTTGACTTTTTGCAAGGAAATGGTCTACTACCTAATAAAAAACAAATAAAAAAGAAAAACCTTTATGATACAAAGAGAGATATAAATATTTATTATTTATTACAGCAAGTAAAGATGTGTGACACTTTTGAGTTGCAGAACTAGCCTAACCTAACCTAACCTAACCTAACCTAGAAAACAACAGTAAGCAAATAGAGCTGAGATATTCAAAACAAAGATGTGCGCGCGAAGTCGCATGTGGAGAGCAACATCGCGGAATCAAATTTTACTAAACCACAGAAGGCATAGTTAACTCTTCCTAGGAAAATTTGATCTGTTTATTCTCTATCAACTTTTACTGATACTTTTAGTAAAAGTCGACTTTACCTAGGCCGAGTCAACTCTCCCTAACAATTTACTTTTCCTGTGACATATATATTGTGATGCTACTTTTGCTAAAATTATTACTTATAATATAAATTTAATAGCCAATTGACTCAATATTTTAAATATATAATAACGTTGACAATTATACTGTTTATTTGTTTTAAATTTCATTCACAACTCCTAAAGTTTCGATTATTCATTATTTATTCACTTTCAATTAAAATATATAACATACATATAATCTACTTACCTTTATTTCACTATATAAAATTTTATTTCTTTATTTTGACTTATAAACTGCCAACCCGCCATGTCTATTATTTTTGTTGATAGATGATTTTAACGCTATCTGCTTTAGAGAGTGGTTTATTTCGGAACTGTTATGATCTTAATTTATTTTAAGTTCTTGGACGCTTATAACATCTGGCTGTCATTTGAAGAAATAATTTCTCCTAGCGGAAGAGATTATTATTCTCGTTTGGTTTTTTGGTGCCAAATTTAAATTAATTTTAAAGATGACTTATGTTCATTTGTCCAAATTATAATGTTTAGTTATCTCTATAGTAATACTTTCACTATTTAAATAGCTAAGATTGTCTAGGTTTTTTTTTCTTTGTTATAAATATCGGCGACTATATTTTCTCCTAGGCTGGAGATTGTTTATTTAAAAACAAAAAAGAACGTGTTTGTGGTTTTTTGAAGGTTTAGTTTTATTTTCTCTAAAATTTATTTTCGAAACGTCAGGAAGAACCTGATTTGGAGATCAATTAATGGTGTTTTTCTTATAGTTAATTGTAACGCTCATCAGTAAAAGTGTCGGGTACCCGTCATTTGGCCTAAAGTGTAGGCCAAATGCCTATAGGCCAAATGACTTTTAGGCCAAATGACCTTAGGCAAAACGACTTTAGGCCAAATGCCTGTTGTAAAGTTAATTTTTAGGCCAAATGACTTTTCCTAAAATTAATTTTTAGGCCATTTATTTAAAATGTTTGTGTTGTCTTCGGAAACATTCGTTATGATTTGTAGTGATGTTACTAGATGGCGAGGGTGTGTAGTGTTTAGTTGAATAGTATATACTACCGTTTCAAAATACATTTTGTCTTCTCTCAATTTACTACTTCCCAAGATATAGCAGCACGTCCATTAACCTGTAGTACCACTTTTATATGTTGAACTTTTGCATTGCCAAAGTTTTGTATTAGTTTTTGTACCTTATTGTACCACAAATAGAAAGTTTTGTACCCTTACCCTTTTTGATTAATTAGCATATACATTTGAATAATTTTGTTTTATTTTGAATTTTTAACTTTTTTCAATGCCAAATCTTTACATTAGTTTTGTACCATTTTGTTCCACAAATAAAAAGTGTTGTACTCGTAACCATTTTGAGTAATTAGCATATAAATGTGGCCAATACATATTAATAATTTTGTATTATTTTGAATTTTGAACTTTTTTCAGTGCCAAAATATATTTTATAATTTTTTCTGCGTATATTTGTTTGTTAACTTTGTTAAATGAATTAATAAACCATTCTTTTTTATAGTTATTTTAACTTAGGCCTACTCGAATTTGCCCAGGTCTTCACTCACATTTAAGTTGGGTAAATTAACTTGTTTTTAGCGAATCATCTAAACCAGGTTTTCTCAAACTCTATGCACTTGAGCCTTACATGAACATTAAAAGTAATTTTTAAGCTTCACTTTCTTAGAATAAAAAAACATTTTTACGTTAAAATACAAAATGTGGAATTTATTATTTCATTGATTTCTTTATTTTCTTATAGGAACTGTGTAGAAGTTTATTAATAATAGACTAGTAAAGTTTTGTAAAACATTCATAAAATATCACGTTTTTTTAACGTTTTATGACGGAAATATTATTCATGAAAAATATGTACGTGTCATTTGGAAGAATGAGTTTTTTTTTCCTATCACAGAGATGGTTCAAGTCAGCTTCTGTTTATATAAAACACAAAGGAAGGCCTTTTTCAAATACCAGTCGATTTCTGTAATTCAAATTATCATAATTATTGAGAACTTACTTTCATACACATATATGTAGATGCAAAGATTAAAATTAATTTTATTGTTTCATTAGTCAAACAGAATATGAATTTTTACAGTCAATATGAATTTAGCAAGTTGAAGGAAGAGAAAAATTGGTTCACAGTTATAACGATGCTGTGCCTCACCTGAAATCCCCCCGCGCCTCGCTGATCTAAGCTACCAAAAACCCTATTTCAGACACGTATGAGGCGATAACTTTGTCTGTATGTTGATGAAGCCACAAATTAACTACTACCTATAAGAAGGAACCAAAATATATTTTTTGAATATTTGCAATCTTTACATGAATATTTGCTCGACTACGCGGAGAAATTGTTGAAATGAACACCCAAATAAATAGCTTACATTTACTATCTAATAAACAAAACTAAATCTAAATAACTGAAAAAAAATACCTACATTTAGAGCACAACTGCAAGCACGATAACAATGGCTCTTTTAAATGAAGGCATTGTTGCAATGAACACCAAAAGAAATAGTTTAAATTTACAATTTAAAAATGAACTAATTTGAAAGAATCACTCAAGTAAGCACCTTAGCTTATCAAACAAATTGTTCTGTTAGTAATTGTTTCTATTAGTTTTTGAAATTTTCCCCCATTCCCCTCAATCATCATTTCTCTAACACCCATTTAAGGATTTATAGTTTTAAGAATCATTTCCTTATCTATAGTTGTACTTCTACCTGCCAGCCAAATTTCAATTTTCTACTACACCTAAAAGGTTTTGTAAACCCTCCCACCCCATTGATTTCCAAGAGTTCCATATTAAAATGTACATACCTAATAGTTATTTGGAGTGGTGCATTTACTTCTACTCTCTCTCAAACTCTGCGTCTCTCTCAAACTTTCTCTTACACGCTCTTACATTTTCCCTCTCTCTCTCTCACTCTCTTTCTCTGTCTCAAACTCTTTCTATAAGTCTCAAACTATCTCTCAAACTCTCTCATAATCACTCTTTCCTTCAAATTCGCTCTATCTCAAACAATTTCTCTCGAACTTTCTCTCACTCAAACTATCTCTATATGTCTCATACTCTCTTTCAATTTCTCTTTCTATCAATTTCTCACTCTCAATCTTTATCTCTAACTCCCTCTTTCTCACTCAAACTTTCTTCTCTAAAACTTTATCTCTTTAAAACTTTCTTTCTCTAAGTTTCTCTCACACGCTCTCACCTTTTTGTTCTCTTTCACACTATACCTCTCACAGTCTCTCTTCCAAAATTTCACTTACATGATATATCCCACACACACTCCCTCACACACTTTATCAGATACTCTCCGTCATATACTCTCTCTCTCTCTCACATACACAATCAAACTTTATCTTCCGCACACACACACTCTCTCCCATACACGCTCTTGCGTTCTCTCACACAGACTCTTTCTCTAACACTCTCAAACACTCTTTTTTTTTCCACTTCTCCCAGTTCTCTCTGACACATACACTTTATCTCACTATCACTCGTTCACACTCACTCAATCTCTCTCACTTGCTCATTCTCAGTCTCTTACACTTACTATCACACACTCACACTCTCATTTTCATTATCATATATTCTCCCTTTATTTATCATATCTTGTATATAATTTGATAAGCAAGTCTCCGGTTATAAAAATTACGGGGAAATGGCTTAATATATTTTGATAAAAGATCATTCATTTTAAAGATTAGGTTCCTAGGTTTCGAGTATGTCGGTAAAATCAGTAACTTTCAACGAAAGCCCGATTTTCCCCGCGAATTTTCAGCTTTTCATTCTTTGTTTACATCACCATAGAAACTCGTAATTACGTGCACAGTTGTATATCCACAAATAAAAATGTTTCAACAACAGTGTTAATGCCAGGCTTTAAATCTTGTGTGAAAGCATAGTCATCTATATTAGAACCCGCGGCCAGTGAGAAGTGGCAACGCCGCATACTGGGGCCAGATTCTTGACTCAAGGCTATTCTAGAGCGCGCCAAATCATTCAATCCGCAAGGTGTTTTTGCAATGATTGTTGACTTACTACAGCTGTGTCTTGTGTTTATAATAATATAGCTAATGATACGTTGCATATTATGTTACGTATCATTAGTTCTAATCATGGTTAATACATGTGTCGTGCCTGGCTGCTATGCAAATGATAAAACTTTAATTGCGAAAGATGGATATATTCTAATTTTTCAGTTCCCTACAGTTCCTTTACCCAGAAATGAGTGTATTCGCGCTATTCCACTTTCAGATTGCTGATAAAAGAAATAATTAAGTAACTTATGCCATTGAGTACATAGAAGCTCCTTATACACTGACAGGAAGATTCAAGATAGATAATCTCGAATACAGGTTTGGTCAGTATCGAGAGTTATCTGGAGGAAACTATAATATTACAGTTACTCAAGTAAAAGAAGCAGAAATGAAAATAACAGTTAAGGGCATTACTACCCCTGACAACTCTCGAGCTACGCATGGATACACGACTTCAGCTTTGTTACGGTAGTGTAGGCCTACGTCAAGCAGCCTTCTGTCGGCACAGAAGCACAAACGTAGGCTGATACTCCGTGAGTCAACTTTTTGTACTTAGGGTTTGATAATTTCGTTGGCTGGTCAGTGTTGAAGCGTCATAGTAGCAAGGGCTAGGATGTGTTGATTATCTTGCCAAAAGAGCAATACATTCTTCAGTAGAGTTCTCTTCGATTACATTTCTGGCTGGTCAATTACGTCCGTGATTGGTCCATTTATTTAGAAAAATTCAAAATTTTACCATCCCAATCGCTTGTTCTTGATTGTTCCGCAAAAATTTTCGTTTGTTCCGTTTTGATAAAGCCACAATGGTATGTTTATATTAGGGAAAGGGGGAAACTTCACGGTACTCGCCCCTCCCCTCCATGCACTTTGGAAGATTGACATTTTGATGGTTGTGATAGAGTTTGTTTCGCATTGTTCCATAAAGTGTTTTGTATGTTCCGCCTTTGTTCTTGCACAAATTAGACGTGAACTTGTAACACTTTGTTACTCGTGAGGGGCTTACTTCATGGTAGCGCCCCCCCTACCCCCCACTTTTAAATATTCATATTTTTATGATTGCAATAGTTTGTTCTGCAAAAAATTTCATTTGTTCCGTTTTGATAAACCCACAAAACGAAATGTTTACATGGGGGGGTGGCAACTTCACAGTAGCCTCCCTCCCTACAAGTTTATAAAATTGAAATTGTTATTGTTGCAATCGTTTTTTCTGGATTGTCCCGCAAAATGTTTCGTTAGTTGCGTATTTGTTCTTGCACAAATGGGACGTGAATTTGACACTTTGTTTACTCATGAGGGGCCAACTTCATGGAAACCCCTCTCCCTACACTTTTAAAAATTCATGGTGTTTTGATTGTAATCGTTTGTTCCGCGCTTGTTTCGGATTGTTAGACACAAATTTTTGTTTGTTCCGTTTTGAAAATCCCACAAATATTATGTTTACATTGGGGGGAGCGGGACCAACTTCACGGTAGCCCAATCTGGTTTGAATAATATCGAGGCACTTATGTTAAACTAGTATATTTTTAAATAATATCGATATTTTATAATCCATAGATACTCAAACCTATTCTTTTTAATCAAAAAATTGTAGGAATGAGAAAATAATGTTGAAAATTAATTAAGGGTTCTATTTGTTTGTCATGTTTTATAAAATCCACCACATAACCGATGAGACGCTGAAATTAAACGGTGAAAAGTTGCGTTGGGATGGGTTTTATTTTAAAGTAATTTTTTGTAAATCAATATTATATTTACCAGAATGCAAGAGTTTAGCTGTTAAAAGACTTTGCATAGTTATTTTTAGTTTCCATTTGTAACGGACGTGTTTGATTTAGTCATGTGCATTCATTTCGATTTTTCAAAATTCTTAGTTTGGTTTTTTGGGCAAATTTGTAGCAATTTTTAGAATTTAAGACTATTCTATTGATATTTTTAATCACTTTTTTGGAAATTTATTCTTGGCCCTATTAGTAAACTTTGATTTGAAAAAAAAAAATTTATTGTCAAGGAGTTTCCTCTTCGTAAGTGTCAGAGTTGTAATAATTGACCCTTCCCTCCAAATATTTTTCTTTGTGGTCAAAGAACTACTTTCTACATCATAATAGTAATAGTAGCAAACAAAAGGAGGGTGCGATGTCAATACTTTAGGATAAAATAGTTCTGAGCTCCCTTGAGGGGGTGGATGAAGAGGGAGGTAAGATCTAAGGTATCTTTAGGTAATTTCAAAACTGCCCAAGTAGACGAAACCAAAATTTTGAAGCTTAGGAGGAAGTGAGGCTTATAAAAATATTTTTCTTTATTATGAGATTTAAGGCATGCAATAAGTTGTAGACTAAGGTTTCCCCAGTTTTTGTATTTCTGACACTAGTTTATTTAGCGTTTGTAAAAATCTAAGAACTAACAAACTAAAATATAATAAACAATAATCTGGAACAAACTAAAATATAATAAACAATAATCTGGAACAAACTAAAATATAATAAACAATAATCTGGAACAAACTAATAAAGCTATAAAATCAAAAAGACTAATTTTGCTATATTGTATCTAGTTGAGGTGAGGAGATGGAGATTACCATAGTGATAAAAAATATACTAATTTTAAAACTATCAACATGAAATAAACATATTTTTTTAAAAGACATTCAGAACAAAATAAAGATAAACATGTTAAGGAACATTCAAACAAACTAACAACAACCTTTAAATAAAAAATGTTCAAGTTTTGAAAGAATGTGAGAGAGCTACTACTAGAAAAAATGATCGAGGCTTTACAAAAGGAATAAATGAAAATCTTCGCAAAAAGAAATCTAAAATAAATTAAGAACGAATTATTGCAATCATAAAATATATTTTTTAAATGTTTTAGGGGGAAAGGACGGTGATGTAGCTCCATGGAGTTCCAAGGTAAACATATCATTTGTGAGCATAACAAAACGGAAAAATTGATTTTTTTGCGGAACAATCCGGAACTAACAAATAAAAAAGTATTGTAATCATAAAAAAATTGTTTTAAAAGGGGAGAAGGGCAAATTCATGGATGTCAAATGTTTAAGAATCATTCATTTTGGGGACGTATCAAAACATTAAAAAAAAATTAACAATCCGAAACAAACGATCGCAACCATAAAAATTTAAATTTTCCAAAGTGTGTGGGGGGGATAAGGGGGCGAGTTACCGTGAATTTGGCCCCACCAATGTAAACATATCTTTTGTGGGCCTAACAAAACAGAACAATCGAAATTTTTTGCGGAACAATCTGGAACAAGCGAAGAAAAAACGATTGCAAACAAAAAAAACTTGAATTTTATGTTGGGGGGCGGGGGGCAACTTCGTGGACGTATTTTTTTCACAGTTGCTACCTACCCATGGTACAAATTGTGGGATTATTTGACTTTGGTTAAGCAAGATTCTTTTTTAAAGTTATTTTGCTGAAGAAAATTTTGAATTTGTTACAGAAACAGTCAGAACAGACAATAAGTTCTATTCAGTTCTAGAACAAGATTATTTAGAAAATTTTAAGTTTGAAAACTCTGGATTTAAATAATTATGTTTGGGGTTATGTTAGTTTTAAACTATCTATCAAAACCAAATGTGACGACTTATTTATTGCTAAGCAACAAAAGTAAATGTAAATTTAATGACAAGTATATACAAAGTATTAATAGAGGCGGGTTATCTGTTCCATCAGATTTTATTTTGGCAACTTGTTAACATGTGGAATCAATTATGCTAACCTCTTTAACTGAAAAATTTGAGACAATTTTTATAGCTGCTAAAAATCAAAAACTAATAATTAGTGCATAGAGACAATTAAAACTGATACATCTTTTCATTTACTGCTTGAAGTTTGTCACTGTGGAACAAATCAGAGAATTACAACATTAAATATTACCTCTGTTATATCCAATATTATTTTAAGTAATTATTGTAAAAAAAGAAGTGTTTGTTTAGTTAGGTGTTCAGATTAAAAAAAGTTAATATTTTCATAATAGTCTTAAATTTTAGTACTAGCTAAAAGGGCTATTTATTATCAGCCTAATTAATTTTACATTATTGCTTGCTTTCTCTACCACTTGCTCAATGTTTTGGTATAATAGTGTATACATAGAGAATTCACCACGACACGCATCAATGGGTAACTTAATTTGTATGTAACTTATCGTATGTTCAATAAAATATTGTTTTTTACTTTTTCTTTCAATTATAGCCCCCACTCCCCCCATAGTGGAAGTGTGTGTCAATGAATGTACTCTATCACTGTCCGAGACAAATCTTTGCTTCACTGCTAGCTTCCCTCTGGCCTCTGCAGCAGCCATTGTCTTCTCGGAGGTCCACTTGCTTACATCGTACGTGTTTCCTGCCCTGGGAAGTTATCATCCTGTAAACGCTTCTGCATTTTGTATTTTTACGTATCATAGTATAATCATAATGTAATCATAATATAATAGCGTATTAGTATATATATAGTAGTATATAATAGATTATTAGTTGAACTAAATCGTGAGAATGCTTTGCTAATTACTAGGAGGGAAATTATTATTATTATTATTAAATAACCCATGTTGTTAATATCACCATAATAAAAATAGTTACACTGTTTGGAAAAAAGACTACTAATTTATATATAATAATAATACTAACAATAATAATAGATTTAAGGATTTAGTCAAAACCATAATTTAAGTTTTTATACATATATATATATATGGCCATTATGATATTCACTGGCAAACCTTATTTCATACGTCACTATTATATATATTTATTAATACAATAGATAAAAAATATGTTCAAATAGAGTTAACATTGCTTTAGTCCAGTAACTTTAAACGAAAATCGGGCACCACTTCAGACAAATTTAAATTGGGTGGGTTGAATATTGGCTTCCACTTTCATTTTGATTTTCTAAATAAGTTGTCAAAAGTTCTCATCGTTCGATTTTACGCATACAATTTTACCGCGCGTAAACGGTGCTGAAAATGGTGTTTTTTTTAAAATTATTTCTCACTAATATCTTCATTCCTATTAAATTTATGACCATGAGATATACTAACAAGGAAATAATATCGGAAATTTATACACAAAAAAGGTTGTATAATGTTTTGTGAACTACTCTATTGTTTTTGTTTGTAGAATTAAGATTTTAGTTTTGTTGGTGTAAATTGTAAAGCTGTATGTAGGAGATATGTCAATATTTTTAGAAATATTGTAACTATCTCGCATCAGTTGTGCTATCTATATTCAGATGAAACAACTAACAGTACTTTTTACTTTCCGAAGATATCCGAAGGTTTTAAATTTATATTTTGGCCAAACGACTTTAGGCCAAATGACTTTACTGAAATTAATTTTTAGGCTAAACGCCTTTAGGCCAAACGCCTTTAGGCCAAATGACTTTTGGTTTCATTTTTAGGCCAAATGCATTTATGCCAAATTACTTTAGGCCAACTCCCGCGTCCCCAAAGTGTCACTAAAAGTGAGGCTTAACCTTGCAAGAATGACGAGGAAGATTTTGCAGGGAATATTGTTAAATATAATGACTTGGAATTGTGATTGTTACCAAGGCACAGGTTACCATACTCCATAGATTGGATATTTTGAGTGAGATTAGTTTACATCTTTAATCATCCTCTTCGGTGTTTAAATAATTGACTATAATACCTAAAATTATTTAAGAAGGAAAATAACTTACTATCCTAGACTGATTTTTGGTCATTTTTTTGGTTGTATTACCTATTGCCTATTGATGATCTGATGCAAAAGTTAATTATCCAGAGTTCCTTTTGAAACAATTTTATTTCATTTTTATCTTTAAGCATCCCTCTAGCCTTTCAGGTTAAAAGTGTTGGACATTTAGTTAAAGAAATGGGAATACTACGGAACAGTTGTAAATAACTTCAGTTTTCCATACCATAAATATTACTGTCTGTCAACCTCACAACAATATTTTGTTTACTAAAGAATCATAACATTATTTTTACATATTATGAGAGATTTTTTTAATCCTTTTTTTTTTAAATATTTCTGTGTCATAACAAATAATTATTTTTTTTATCCTCACAATTCAAGTGAGAGTTTGACATTTTCAATTATTGCTCAACAATACTTCTATTAATTTTATAACATAGGAGACATGCCTTACTAGGTAAGGTTTATTTAAGGATATCATTTACAGCAATAATTACAATCACTCTTTAAATTAATTGTGTCTTTTTTTTATTATATCAATGTACACTGTATTTTTTTTAACTTGAATCCCATGTTTAGATAAATATTCTCAGTAGATTGTATGTCCAGGGCAATAATAAAAATCTGCTTCAGGAAGTCTTCAGTTATAAGTGTCCCACTTGAGTTAAAACTTTAGATAAAGTCCAGGGGTCTTGAGAGAAAGGGTTCTCGTCTTACCGTTTAACAGTTTATGGGGATAAATTTTTTTAATAATAAAAATCTACCTACCTCACAAAATAAAAGTGGTTGGTAGCTGGCGACCCACATTATATATATATATATAATACATACACAACATAGAACAATAAATAAACCATATTTATTTTTTTCACCACAACATTTCCGATATTATTTCCTTGTTTATATATCTCATGGTCCTAAAATTAATAGGAGTGAAGATATTAGCGAAAAACAATAAAAAAATCATTTTCAGCACCGTTTACGCACGGTAAAATTATATGCGTACAACAAATGATGGGGACGTATGACAACTTATTTAGAAAGGCAAAATGAAAGTGGAAACTAATATTCAACCCACCCACGTTAAATTTGTCTGAAGTGACGCCCGATTTTTGTTTGAAGTTACTGGACTAAAGCTATGTTAACTCTATTTGAACATATTTGTATTTATTGTATTAATAAATGTATATAATAGTGACCTATGAAATAAGTTTAGCCAGTGAATATCATGATGGCCATGTATATATATATATATATATATATGTGTGTGTGTATATAAACTTAATTATTAATATTATAAAAAATATAAAATTAGTAGTTTTTTAACAAACAGTGTAATTATTTTTATCATTGACACAAACTTCCACTATCGGAGGGGGGTGTTATAATTGAAAGAACAAGTACAAACAATATTTTATTGAGTTTACGATAAGTTACATACAAATTAAGTTACCCATTGATGGGTATCGTGGTTAATTCTCTATATATACACTATTATACCAAAACATTGAGCAAGTGGTAGAGAAAGCAAGCAATAATGTACAATTAATTAGGCTCATAATAAATAGTCCTTTTAGCTAATACAATCATTTTGAGAGTTAATTAACACACAAACAACAGGCTTACTGATTCACTGAGCTTCATATTAATATTTATTGAGCTTTATGGAGTGATATAAAATTAATCAGAATCTCAACATTGATTAGAGAATTCCCACAAATAGAGGAACTGGGCATCTACCAAAGCTCAAAGGTTTTAAGCTGGCAACTCCTGCAAAACAATATGATAACTTTAAAGTTATAAAAGCCCATAACAAAGCCCATAGCAAACGAACTCGTTAAGTACATAGCTAGAATAATTCAGTACACCAGCCAATTAATTCTAATGCTAACTCAAATAGCTCTAGTACTTCTGTATATACCTGCCAGGTTACTAGGTGACAGCCTTTATACTGTTTCTTGTCCATATGATCTCGTCTATCAACTGCGAGAACGTCAAGGCCGAGGCTCAGCCAAACACACAACATAATGAGCTACAAAGAGTCGCTAGGCAACTATTACCAAATGCCTAAGACTGTTTAGTAGGATATCCTAAAAGTTTGTAAACTGTGATCACGCCTAATACAGCTAACTGTTTTTCCTAACCACACTATTCAGCTGTTGAAGCGACTTGAAACACAAAAGGTCAAACCAGACCAACAAGGTGTCCACCGTCATGAACAATAAGTTTTGTTCAGGGGGAACCATATGACCCGCAGTTAAGCTACACGTGAGATTAGACAATAAGAGCAATTAAATACTAACTAGTGGATCGTTGCAGGAATGGCTGCAAATTATCCCGCTAAAATGTATTCAAAACTTTTTTACTTGAAAATGTTATATAAAATGAAGCCTCTTTGACTTTCTTAATTAAAGGTTTACTTGTCAAAACAACTTTCAGTGATATTCAGTCATATTTCAGTGATTAAGTTTAAGCAAAAAGTAGGTAAGTTTTTCTTCTTCACCCTATGATTAGAACTGTAAAATGACCCCTCTCCCAGCTCTTTACTTATTTGTTTACCTTACTACTTAAGTAAGAATTTAGTTGTTATTTTTAAACAAAGAGAAATATTTTATTTACTGATATAAATCATACACAAATCAAGGTTTCCATGGTGATCTAAGCAAAGAATGACTGTACAGATATGGCACTGCGCGCACAGAAAAAATAATAGACATTTTCTAGGAAAATTGGGCTTTCTTTGGAAGCTTCCATTTTGCCGATATTTAAGAGCATTATGAAAATATTAAAAAAAATTTATCTGAGCACCTAACTAAATAAACATTTACTTTTTTATAATAATTACTTAAAATAATATTGGATATAGCAGAGATAATATTTAATGCTGTAATTCTCTGATCTGTTCCACAGTGACAAACTTCAAGAAGTAAATGAAAAGATGTATCAGTTTTAATTGCCCATATGCACTAATGATTAGTTTTTGATTTTTAGTAGCTATAAACACTTTATAAAATTTTCACTTAAAAGGGTTTACATAATTGCTACCACTTGTTTACAAACTGCCAAAATTAAATCTGATGGAACAGATAACCCGCCTTTATCAATACTTTGGATATTCTTTTCATTAAATTTACATTTACTTTTGTTGCTTAGCAATAAATAAGTCGTCACATTTGGTTTTGATAGATAGTTTAAAACTAACATAACCCCATACATAATTATTTAAATCCAGAGTCTTCAAACTTAATATTTTCTAAATAATCTTGTTCTAGAACTGAAAAGAACTTATTGCCTGTTCTGACTGTTTCTGTAACAATTCAAAATTTTCTTCAACGAAATAACTTTAAAAATACACATCCCCGTATCATGCTGGATGCAGCCTCAAAACACTCGTAACTGTTATTTTCTTTTCTTTTTCTATTACTTGAGTAACTGTAATATTATAGTTTCCTCCAGATAACTCTCAATACTGACCAAACCTGGATTAGAGATTATCCGTCATGAATTTTTCTGTCAGTGTATAATGAACTTCTATGTACTCAATGGTATAAGTTACTTAATTATTTCTTTTATCACCAATCTTAACGTGGAATAGCGCGAATACACTCATTTCTGGGTAAAGGATCTGTAGGGAACTGAAAAATTAGAATATATCCCTCTTTCTCAATTGAAATTTTATAATTTGCATTGCAACCAGGCATGACACATATATTAACCATGCTCAGAACTAATGATACGTAACATATTATAAACACAAGATACAGCAGTAGTCAGTCAACAAACATTGCAAAAACACCTTGCCGAATGAATAATTTGGCGCGCTCTATCATAGCCATGAGTCAAGTACCTGGCCCCAGTATGCGGCGTTGCCACTTCTCACTAGCCACGGGTTTCTACAAGAGATGACCATGTTTTCACACAAAATGTAAAGCCTGACATTAACACCGTTGTTGAAACAGTAACACCTTTTTTGCCAATAAAATGTTTCAAATTTTTTGTAAAAAATATAGAGTTAGTATTATTGTTTTATATAGAGAGTCTACTCATTTCTTTTTGTAATAATACGTTACCTAGCTGGAATTATGTTTACCTAAGAGAATAATAGGAACATTATTTTGAAATATGCCCCCCCCTTGAATTTTTAATGTTCAATGTGGCCTATATGATCAGACGAGTTTGACACGCCTATCTTAAGGCATCTGATGGTTTTTAAATCTGAGGATGGCCCTTCTAAATAACTTCTAGGGGCTTGTGACTGTACTTTATAATTTTATAATATAATTAAAATTTATTATATTTGTATGTGTGTTTAGATTTTAAAAATATTCAAGGGAGTGCCAAAGTAAGGACCCGCCCTGGGTGTCAAATAATCAGATATGCCACTGCTCAAACCAGTATTAAATATAGGCCCCTCTAAATAATTAACAAGGGCCTTTGACATATTAATAATATGCTAATTTATTGTTGTTTCTTTTTAAGATAAGATTTAAAAAAAACACCGGTATTTATGCGGCAAAGGCTTTGAGAAAGAACAATGGTGTGAGAGGTTGAAAAAAGTAGCACTAATATCCTTGACCACAAATTTCCTAGTCAACATTGAAATTAGTAGACTGCCTTAGGGTTCTCAAAGAGATGCCGCTCTTATGAGCACGTGCAAATATAGTTTCTTTCTTGCACTCAGACTAATAATATCCTAGCCCAGTGTTTTCCACCTACACAGTACCGATGTTGACACATACAAGGATTATATGGCTCACTAGAGATTAAGAACATAATTACTGCAATAAATTTTGTTTTTCAAACATCCTAGCTGTTTTATATATTCCTTATTTGTTAAACCAAATCAGAAGCTGTCTATCAATTAATTATTTTACTGTGGCAAACAACAATGGTATTCTGTGGTGGCTGTGGTTCAGAGGGAGTATCAAAGAATGAAAGTCTAACTGTCAAGTTATGTTTTACACTTTATATGCTTAAAAATATATTTAAGTTAACTATATTTAAATTATTTAGATTAATTAACTGAAGTTAATTTAATAAAATATAGTATGCAATAGAAACTATACCTCGATTATCTTCCTAATAGACATAATATTATCTGACAGCTAAAACAATTCACTAAATCTACTTTCACGAATAGTTCAAGTAAAGTTATCCATTGCTCAACAAAAAAATTATCATTATACGCAATATAGGGTGTGTATTTATAAAACTAATTAGCGTTTTTCGACCTTGCAGGGACTCAAAACCCCTTATTCCTCCCATCACAGGGCGAGATGTATACCTACATTTGCGCTTTTGGAAAAATAAACACGAACGCAGAGGGTCTATATCGGTCCTTCATGGCATAACAGATCTCCTAGCCAGCAGAGGACAAAGACGTCCGTGCTCACCAGGAGATGTAGCGCGAATGCTTAATAACAGTAAATACACGCCTATTTACGCTGATCGGGCAACCACTGATGCGGAAACAATATTATCGACCAATAAGAAGCCGCCACCTTTACATGCGACACACCCTCTGTTGAAGCGACCATTAATAGAACTTGAAATCACTACATTCAGTTATTATAATTAATAATTGTGGCTAGTAAACATCGAAATGAATCTCGAAGCGCTGAAAAATTGGATGAATTCAGGTATGTTTTAAAAGCGTTTTGTACATTTTAATGGTTACTATCTTGCTTATTACGTCTTTGGTGTACAGCGGTATTTGTTTTCTTGATATACTGTCAAGAAGATGCACCCTAGACCCCGGCAGCGCCCGATAGCCTGGACTCTTTAGGTATTTTTAGCGAGGACGGAATTTGCCTAGTGGATGTCGACTGGTCCATGGGTAGTTAACGTTCTGCTATAGGTTTAGAGAATTGGCAGTGGTTTTTTCCCCACGATAGTAATTTATATGTGCTTATTTAATTTAATAATACTGGGAACCATATGGGCTGGATGCCAGCATGAGGGACCACGTGGCGCCCTCAGTGGGCTTAGCAGAGTGTGTGTGGGGGCCGTTCCTTGAATGCGGTGAAGCGGAGATGGGCCCTGTACCGACACAGCTCCTAGAAATGGTCAGTGTATTGCCGAGCGCCGCTATATTCACGCATCCGGGATTCTTCACCTCACAGGGACCTACCGACGCCACCGGAAATGCTATCCGTGATGTTTGGGGTGAATTGAACGCGATAGACCAGCTGATATGTAAGTTTTCCAATCTATATTTATTACCGTATAAAAGTAACAATACTATAGCCACTATCTTGGAAATATACATTTTATTACGCAAGAGTTATCCACGTACTCTCTTCCACCCCAAAACCACCATTGTTTCCCCGGCATACCAAATCATTTTCTTAGCTGACCGTTTCGAGAATAGTAGCTCTTATTTTAATGGTATGGAAGGTTATTATTACAAACATGCAAATACAAAGTAAATAGAGAGAGAAAATTATAATGGTCGCTTTAGCCGTGTTTGCAATGTGTTTGATCAAATTCAACCGCAACCTTAGCGCTTTCGATAGCATGTCTATATACTAAATTATTGGACTCTGGTTCAATTCCCGAAACTGCTAAAAATGCCGGTCTAATAAATTACCAGCCAACGGACCGGATTTGTGAATGTTCTTTTATTTTAAGTTATTCGCACTTATGAATAAAAAAGTTTGTAAAACAGTAACGGGTTTAAATTAATTATAATATTTAATGGAAAAAATGTTTTATATAATTCTAAAACAAAATTATATCTACCTATATTAAACTTAATTCTAACCATTAAAACAATATTTTAACATCAATAGCTATTTTTACCAAATTGTGTTAAAACATGTTTTCCCCCAATATCTTTTTTAAAAACTAGATTTCTTCAATCATTAGCGCTGAGATGTAAACTTAGTTACTTATCACAATAACAGATGGAGTTGGCATGCAATTTAGAGGTAAAAAAATTGTTTCACTCTGCAGAGCATTTTAAAATGGGAATAATGTAGATCTAGTGTTTCAATTTGTTTTGTAGCATCGGATGGTTCACTAAACACACAACACCAATGTCAATAGATGGATCTTACCCTATTCTTCTGTGATCGAAGGCGGCGTGGAAGAACGACGTAAGTTCAGCTAGACACACCTTCTCTGACCCAAGAGAAAAAGACACTAACCTGGTGGGCTGAACGACTGTGTAGCGAGAGCCACGTGTGGACTGGACTTGCGCAGTGAAGATCTTCTCCTTTAGAAGATTCCCGATAGGAAACGAACTTTCCCGAGGCTTGTAGAAATGCGCAAACCATTGTTCTTTCGGTATTCCAGAAGGTTTCCCCGCTTGATTACCCGTCATTCCTCCCCCCTGTGTTTTAGCTGTATATATATTTGTGTCTGACCCAATGAACCTCACAATTGGGACAGAGCTGGAACAGGGCTAGAATAAGCTTCGGCTTTCTACGACTAAAATGTAAGAACTGAAATTCTGTCTCGGCAAATCTAACTTTTTTTTATATTTATTTATATATTTCAAAATACCTTTTTGACTTCTTCTTTTTTTTTTATTTAAAACTAAAACTTAAAATTTAAATATGAGTCTGTTTTTTTAACTTAGTAATGGCGTCTAGTCACCGATTGAGATATAATAATTTGATTGTATTGATAACGATAGAACTCTAAAATTTATTAATGTTTCGTATAAAGGAATATTGTATTATTGGACTTAGAGTCTATGTTGTCTTTTAACAACACGCCAGTGCTGATTGAGCGAAGTCATGATTTATGAATTGTACAAATTGTTATGTTAGTGGGACAGTTAACTTTAACTGTTACGTTGATATTAGATGATCTTCTCGGTATGCAGTTTAGTATCTTTACTTAGATTTCTTGGGGTTAATTTGCGACCTGTTAATTTTACTTGAGTATCTCGTGAAATAGTCACTTATTGGACTTAGAGTCTATGTTGTTATTTTGCAACTCGCCAGTGCCGGTGAGCAAAATCATTATTGGCAAGGTTAATAATTAATTGATTGATGGTATTGTTCATATTTACTATCATTCAGGTTTATATAAGTGGATCTTCGAGTTAACTTATCCTTGCTTAGATTTCCTTGCGACTTGATCGCGACGTAATTGTTGTGAGCAAAGTTTTAGAATTTGAAAATGGTATTTCGATTGAAAATTAATTATATGCTATATGACTTTTTGAAATAATTACGGCTTTAAAGGTTCTCTATTTTTTTGACGCCATCTTGTCTAATTTTTTTATAATAGTCAATTGCTTTCATATTTAATGATACTACTCTTATGTTAGCTTTTAATTAGGCAGAATATCATTCCTGCCCGGACCCATTCTTGTGGGCTAATATTCTTGTAATGTTCCAAAGCACTTCTACATTATTTATTTTATATTGTCATAACAACAATGTTGGTACTAAATAGAGCTGTTAAATATTGGATTGTGCTGTCCATAATAAATATTGACTCAACACGACTTATCCTTATTTTTTATTAATAATATATCACCTCAAGTCCTAGGTTTTAGTTCTAATTTTCTTTTATTTTTGTAATTAGCAAGTATTAGGCAGGTTGATGCTTTTTAGGGCTCTCTAGAGATAGACGGCCCCCTTATTTCTGTTTCTTTCAGTAACAGGTGGGAGTGGCGAGATTCGATGTGTAATGTTTCTCAAAATAGAACATTTCAGATCTTAAACTCATGAGCACTCACTCTTGATGTTTCCCTTGTTTTGGTATTTTCCTTGTATTATTTGTGGCCTCCTCTTATGAGGACGCTACAAAGTGCTGCGCAAACTCTGCTAATATTTCAGAGTGAGGGCACCTTGTGAGTTTTGTTTGTTAATTGTCTTTGAAATTGTTTCATGAATTACTCCCGCCATGGACACCACCACCTCTAGAGGCGTGATCAGCACAAGAACTGATGTTTACCGGCTCAGTTGCTCCGATCTTCGCCAGGAGCTCAAGAGAAGAGATATTCAATTCCCCCCCGACGCTCCTATGGCCGTGTTGCGGTCATTGCTGTCCGAGAACATTGTTAGTAAGTCCAGCGATCCTATTAATTTGGAACCTTGTGATGACGTTAGCCATCCTTCCCTTGAGAATAAGGAACAGGGAAATGTAGAAGCTGTAGTGATAGAGGGAGGTAGTGGGCTCCCGATCCCCCCTAGTATTCCCACCGCTAGTTTATTGTTATCTAATTCGATCGCCAAAACTCAAAGTAGGGTAGCTAACGAGCGTGTTAAACTATGGCCGGTTTGCGATGGGTTATCGTCCTCTGATTTATTTAACTTTCTGTTAGAGGTGGACAGGATTTGGAAATTGAGACTTGTAGGAGATTTGGAGTTACTCACGCTATGCGTTGGCAAGACATCAGGGTTTTTGGCGCATTTAATCACTGAATGCATTCAACTAGGTCTCCCCTGGGTTAGAGTGAAAAGTCGAATATTAGAGTCTCTAATATTTAAGAGAGAGAAGGATACTCTATGTAATCGAATGGTTCGGCGCTTCCAACTTCCGCACGAACCCTTTAGATTATTTATTTTGGCTGTTTCGGAGGCTATTGGGGTGTTAGATCTCAAAATGCCGGAGGAAGAGGTAGTTGAAATCATTCTGGAAAATGTGTCCCCCCTAACGAGAAGGCATTTTGTGTTTTTGAATAAGCCTTCTACCCTTTCTGAGCTTTACTCATTAGCTTCTTGTATTGAGGGTTCTCTGGTAGCCGAGAGGGAGTATTTGAACGAGTTCCCTACACAGGTATCCCGTAACTTTAAACAGGAAAGATGCCCCCCTTTTTCAACTATAACTCGGCCTACTGAGGGAGCCAGTTCTCGTTCTGCTGTAAGGGAAGTAGGCGCGATGAGGGCAAGGAGACCTTTTGACATCACACGCGTCCGATGTTACCGTTGCCGCCAATTAGGGCATCTTCAGAGGGATTGTAATGAGGGAAACGCGTAACGCGTGGTGTTGGCGAGGGGACCACCGCGCGTGCGATTCCAAAACATTCTAGCCCCCTTCCCCCCGTCATTAAGTTTTCTATCAGATCGGTGTCGGGCTCTGCCTTACTTGATACCGGCTCATGTGGTTCATTTATTAGTAATAATTTTGTGGATATCTTAAAGAAAAATGGGAAGATATCGGTGGAAAAATCTGGTATTAGGACCTTTGTTTTGGGTAATGGCAATCTCTTAAGGGTTAGCGAGAGAGTAGTCTTGTCCATAAAAATTTTGGGATTTTCGTGGAAGAGAAGCTTATTTTGTGTTCCGTTGCTACCTTTTGACATAATTTTGGGGAACGACTTCCTGTGGGGAACTGGAGCCGTTATTAGCCTAGCAAGAAGGGATTTAAGTTTTGAGTTCTCACCCAAAGTGAGAATCCCCTTTTGTGATGATCGTATTGTTCCTAGCTTATGTTCGTTTGAGGTCGGGGAAGAAGCCATTAGGGAGCTGATTTCTAAATTTTCTGACGTCATTACTAGCAGGTTGGGTAGGCGTAATGTCCTACCGTATGAAATCATAATGAGTGACAATATTCCCATAAGATCTGGTCCTTACTCATGCGCTCCTCCCAAGATGAAAATCTTCCGGAAATTGATTGATGACTTGGAATCAAAAGGGGTAATCCACCCCTCTAACTCACCATTCGCTAGTCCCGCGTTCATCATACCCAAAAAAGGGGAGGGATATAGGTTAATCGTAGATTACAGGAAGGTCAATAAGAAAATCTTGTTCGACCCATACCCGATGCCAAGCATTGAGTCGGCATTCCAGCATCTCGGTAGAGCTAGAATATTTAGCCTGATTGACCTCAACGCGAGTTTTTTACAATGTGCCTTGACAGAATCGTCAAAAAAGTTTACCGCCTTTGTCACTCCATGGAGACAATACGAATTTAATTGTGTTCCCCTTGGGTGTAGCATTGGGGGACAAGCCTTAAGTCGCGTATTAGATCTTGTTTTTTCTGACATTAAATTTGAGTATGTATTTAACTACTTGGATGACATATGCGTGTACAGTAATACGTTAGAGGAACATTTGGTGCATTTGGAGGAAGTTTTGACTAGGCTGCGGCGAGTAGGACTAACCGTGAATCCCGATAAGGTTACTTGGGCTAAACCCTCCATCAAATACCTGGGGTACGTTATTTCTGAGGGGAATCTCCTTATTGATCCCGAAAGGATCAGTCCCATTATTAATTTTGCTCCCCCCTCTAATCTTAAGGGAGTAATGCGTTTTGTGGGCATGTGCGCCTATTACGCCAGATTTGTCCCGTCCTTCTCGGAGATTACCGCCCCCCTTAATGCCTTTAAGAGGAAAGGGGTTACCTTTTTTTGGGGTAAGGAGCAGGCACGAGCTTTCAACCTGTTAAAGGAGAAGCTTATCTCCCCGGAGGTTTTGAGGATGCCGGATTTTTCTATCCCCTTCCTCCTTCATGTAGACGCGTCTGCAGTGGCTCTGGGGGCTGTATTGTCTCAGAGGTCATCGGAGGGAGTCAGACCGGTAGCTTTTGCTAGTCGAACTCTCACCGAGGCCGAGAGACGATATAGCACCTATGAAAAGGAATGCCTCGCCTGCGTCACGGGTGTTGAACGTTTCGCTGACTACCTCGAACAGAGGGAGTTTGAACTTTACACAGATAACCAGGCCCTTGCGTGGATGCTGAACCACCCTAAGCAGCTAGGGAAAGTGGGGAGATGGGTGTGGAGGTTATCGAGGTTCAAGTTCTCCACTCATCATGTATCCGGTAAACATAACGTAGTAGCTGATGCCTTATCCCGCATGGCCGAGGAAAAGTGTCCCATTGGTTCTCTCGAGGTGGCTCCCGCCTCCTGCGTCATTAGTTCCATTCCTGAATCCTTTGTGGCAATCGGGGATCACCAAAATAGTGATCCGTGGTGTATTGATATCATGGGTAAATTATCTAGAGGAGAAAAGGTAGGGTCATATTCTGTATTTAATGGGCTATTAATTGTGACTAATTCGAAAGGGAAGAGTAGGAAAGTGGTTGTACCGGGTGCGGTCAGACCAATGCTACTGAGATATTATCATGATTCTGCCTTTGGTGGTCATCTTGGAGTTTTGAAAACCGTCCGGAAAATTTCTAAAGAGTTCTTTTGGCCAGGTTTATATAACGATGTAAAAGTGTGGGTTGGCAATTGTGAGAGCTGTCAGAAAGCTAAACCAACCCAAAATTCAAGAGTTGGGTTTCATTCGGCCGGTGTTGCTCAACGCCCCTGGGAAAAAGTCTTCATCGATTATATTGGGCCAATCACCCGTTCTACTCTTGGCAATTCATGTATTCTTATATTAGTTGACGCCTTTTCCAAGTTTGTAGTTCTCATTCCCTTGCGCAATATGAAGGCGACCACTACCGTTAACGCCCTCTGCAGGCGAGTTTGGAATCTTTTTGGGGCACCTCGTGTCGTAGTTAGTGACAATGGGCCTTGTTTCCGTTCTCATGGTTTTAAGAATATGTGCTTTAACTGGGGGATTAAGCACGTGACTACCAGCCCCTACCACCCGGGGCCCAATCAGGTGGAAATATTTAACCGCAATTTGGTAATAGCGCTTACTATTTATCACAGTGAGGCACAGCATAAGTGGGATCAGGATTTAGACTTCTTAAATTTAGCATTTAATTCTGCCTTCCATGAGTCCATCAGCTGTTCGCCAGCCTCTATCTTTCTTGGTCGGGAATTAAACCACCCCCTCTTAGCGATATGGAACGTTGATTCGCTGTTAGAGAATTCCGATGATTCCTCCCATAAGGAGAGATGTCGGCGTGCCCTGGATCATCTAAAAAGGGCTCAAAAAAGGGTGGCTAACGCCTATAATAAGGGGAGACTCCCCGTCCCTTATATTGTAGGGGATTGTGTGTTATGTAAGGAATTCCCCTTGAGCTCCTCGGCAGATAGAAGATCGGCGAAGCTGTGCCAGAGGTGGAGTGGCCCATGGACCATTGATAAGTTTTTGACCCCCGTGACCGTCTATCTGAAGAGTGTGAAAGATGCGTCTATATTTAGACGAGCTCATGTCAGTCATTTAAAGAAAGCCTGAGCCCAATTGTCCCTAGTGACTTGGTGTGGTATAATTTTTTTTTATTTTGTAAATGTCTCAGATGTTAGTCTCTTGTGTCGACGATACCTTGGTTTAGATTTGCAATACTAAATCCCCTGGGCCCAGGGCAAGAACTTGAAAAGGTATAAATAGGTATATTAGTGATATGTGCCGGACACGTGTATGTTTGATCAAGAAGCTTCTACGTGAAAGTGACAAGTGCACGCCCAATGGACCAGTGCGCCATGTGACTAGACTGGCTGCATCATATGATGACTAGTTTATTTAAAATCATATAAATATAAAAAAAAAAAATTGACATTGGATATAAGTTCGATTAGTTAGGAGTGTGAACTTTTAGTCAGTTTACTGCTTATGATTTTCTTGTTTTTGTGCAGCACAGAGGAGTCCTGTCATCTTTTTCTTCTTCCTCCCCTTCCCTTGTCCTGGTGCGCATGCCTCGTGGGTAGGTCCTGAAGAGGCGGACATGGTGTGGGAAAGACTGTGATGACGGCTCTCGAGTCAACGATCAGAGGGAACCGATTGGAGCTCCCACTGCATTTGTGGGCGGCAGAACCTCCCGGCGTAAAAAGCGGTGCCGAATCCCACCGGCAGCCTTGGGGGGATCAACCCATCCGATCTACAAGGATCCGGAAAAAATGATCTGAGGCCAAGGGCAAGAAAAATCATATACGGTGGGGAAATCCTGGAGAACAACTTCCCGAGTACGCCGTTGCTGTCCCATGGGATGTTCCAGAGGTCGAGTAGAAGAATCTGACGAACTACTCCCTCCCCCCTGTCACCCCTTCAAGGGGGGGAGATTTGTAGCATCGGATGGTTCACTAAACACACAACACCAATGTCAATAGATGGATCTTACCCCATTCTTCTGTGATCGAAGGCGGCGTGGAAGAACGACGTAAGTTCAGCTAGACACACCTTCTCTGACCCAAGAGAAAAAGACACTAACCTGGTGGGCTGAACGACTGTGTAGCGAGAGCCACGTGTGGACTGGACTTGCGCAGTGAAGATCTTCTCCTTTAGAAGATTCCCGATAGGAAACGAACTTTCCCGAGGCTTGTAGAAATGCGCAAACCATTGTTCTTTCGGTATTCCAGAAGGTTTCCCCGCTTGATTACCCGTCATTCCTCCCCCCTGTGTTTTAGCTGTATATATATTTGTGTCTGACCCAATGAACCTCACAATTGGGACAGAGCTGGAACAGGGCTAGAATAAGCTTCGGCTTTCTACGACTAAAATGTAAGAACTGAAATTCTGTCTCGGCAAATCTAACTTTTTTTTATATTTATTTATATATTTCAAAATTCCTTTTTGACTTCTTCTTTTTTTTTTATTTAAAACTAAAACTTAAAATTTAAATATGAGTCTGTTTTTTTAACTTAGTAATGGCGTCTAGTCGCCGATTGAGATATAATAATTTGATTGTATTGATAACGATAGAACTCTAAAATTTATTAATGTTTCGTATAAAGGAATATTGTATTATTGGACTTAGAGTCTATGTTGTCTTTTAACAACACGCAGTGCTGATTGAGCGAAGTCATGATTTATGAATTGTACAAATTGTTATGTTAGTGGGAGAGTTAACTTTAACTGTTACGTTGATATTAGATGATCTTCTCGGTATGCAGTTTAGTATCTTTACTTAGATTTCTTGGGGTTAATTTGCGACCTGTTAATTTTACTTGAGTATCTCGTGAAATAGTCACTTATTGGACTTAGAGTCTATGTTGTTATTTTGCAACTCGCCAGTGCCGGTGAGCAAAATCATTATTGGCAAGGTTAATAATTAATTGATTGATGGTATTGTTCATATTTACTATCATTCAGGTTTATATAAGTGGATCTTCGAGTTAACTTATCCTTGCTTAGATTTCCTTGCGACTTGATCGCGACGTAATTGTTGTGAGCAAAGTTTTAGAATTTGAAAATGGTATTTCGATTGAAAATTAATTATATGCTATATGACTTTTTGAAATAATTACGGCTTTAAAGGTTCTCTATTTTTTTGACGCCATCTTGTCTAATTTTTTTATAATAGTCAATTGCTTTCATATTTAATGATACTACTCTTATGTTAGCTTTTAATTAGGCAGAATATCATTCCTGCCCGGACCCATTCTTGTGGGCTAATATTCTTGTAATGTTCCAAAGCACTTCTACATTATTTATTTTATATTGTCATAACAACAATGTTGGTACTAAATAGAGCTGTTAAATATTGGATTGTGCTGTCCATAATAAATATTGACTCAACACGACTTATCCTTATTTTTTATTAATAATATATCACCTCAAGTCCTAGGTTTTAGTTCTAATTTTCTTTTATTTTTGTAATTAGCAAGTATTAGGCATGTTGATGCTTTTTAGGGCTCTCTAGAGATAGACGGCCCCCTTATTTCTGTTTCTTTCAGTAACAGGTGGGAGTGGCGAGATTCGATGTGTAATGTTTCTCAAAATAGAACATTTCAGATCTTAAACTCATGAGCACTCACTCTTGATGTTTCCCTTGTTTTGGTATTTTCCTTGTATTATTTGTGGCCTCCTCTTATGAGGACGCTACAGTTTTAAGTATACAGATATTTCTTACAGGTATTTAAATATATAACACAATAATAATAACTAACCTGGGATATTATATTGTTACTTTAGCCGATTTTTAAAAAGAGACAAAAACATTATATTTGTGTGCTGAGCCAAGGTTCCCGGGCTCGATTCCCTGAAATGGGTGAAAATTTAGGTTTGACCTTTTATAGTGGTAAATTAACCACCCTGGACTATATTTTTACATGTTCTAGGGTTCAAGTGTATTTATTACATCTATTTTGCGAATGTTGAGTTAAAGTGTATTTATTACACACACATTGCGAATGTTATCGGTTAACCCGTGGCGTAGTTGGCTAACGCGCTAGTCGTGTTGAGCTCGACCGCTGAGGATGGGGAGATCGAGGTTCGAATCTAGGTCGGGTGAACTGGGGGTGGTTTTTCCTAAATGGTTTTCCACTCTCCCTCCATGCAAATTCGGGTTCACTTCCTCTAAATTCAACCTTGACAATACCTAATCCATTAGCCTAATTAGTACTTAAGCGTATAACCCGAACGGGTAGTAAGACGCGGTGCTAAATGTATGTATGTATGGTATCGGTTAAAGCAATTATGTTTAGGAAAAATTACAACAATATATTATATAAATACCAAAAATAGTTTTGTTTTCCCACAATACTTTATTTAAAGATAGAGTTCTTGAATGATTACTGGGCTTGCGGTAAAACTGTTTACTTATTGGTCTAACAGAGGGCATTCTAAGTCAGTTTGGAGCCGAAAAAAGTGAGCTCTGCTTCACAATTATGGGGGTTTTAAAACGGGATTACTGTAGATCTACTATTTCAATCTGTTTTAACTATACAGATATTTTTTCTAAGCGTTCAAATATATATCGGCATAATAATTAACCGGAGAAATTATATTGTTGGTTTAGCCGATTATTAAAACAAAGAGAAAACCCTATATATTTGTTTGTTGAGCCAAGGGTTCCGGTATCCATTCCCTGGCATGGCTGAAAATGTAGTTTTAAACTTTCATAGTGATAAGTTAACTGCCCTGGACCATATTTTATAGATGTTCTAGGGTTCAAATGTATTTATTACATACACATTGGAAATGTTGGTATAAGTTAACGCAATTATGTCTAGGAAAAATTATAACAATTTATATTATAAATACCAAAAGAAGATTGAAATTGATGAGTATTATATATTTTGTGCTATTATTTTAAAGAAAAAAAAGACGCGTTAATTTGAATAAAATAAAATAAATATGATTAGAAAAATTAAATTTAAAGTGTTTACTTTGAAGTTTGTTTGACACGTGCTTTTGTGTTATAGTTCAAATGGAGGGTTGAAATGTCAGCTCCATCCTCCCGGCAAGAGCTGTGCGACCGTCAGGATAAGGAGACATTGCACCAGCGTCACCGGCTGTGAGACCCTTTAACCCCACCGCGGGAGCACCGCCACCGAGCCAGGGAGACGGTGTTCGAGCCCAAGCTGCGTTGAGGGAGGAAAGATCCACGGTATACCTAAAACCCGTGGTGGTGGTGACGGCCAGACAATCTTCGGCACCACAACCGGAAATTAGTGGCCCGGTTAATCAGATTGGTGGAGCATTGTCCCAAGGTGTCATTCTTAGAATCGTCAAGAAGAGAATTAAACAATTAAAGCGTTTTTTATATCAGGCGTGAATTGAGCATACAATTAGGGACGCCTGAGAGCGATCGTGATGCTCAATCCTGTCTTGAGGAGCAAATCAATGCTTTGATAGGGCGTCTCCAGGATCATGGAGTCAGTAACGAGGAACACATAGGTCTGCTATTAGTCAACACAGACTCCTCGTCAAGGCGTGTATTTGTTTCATTTATACGGGGAGATCAGCTTGAGGCGTAGGCTGTGTTCTCTAATGTAGGACGAGTGTTACAAAGCAATGCTTCTTTCCTCACCTCGTTCCCTTTGTATGTCAAGCTACACCACTTTAAAGAGCCGTGTGGGAGGGGTATTCATAAATGTGATAAACTCACTCCCGCTAGCACATATAGCCGTAATAACAAAGGAATCATTACGATTCGAAATGGCGGCAATATACTTTGTCTTGCCCGTACATTAGTTGTCGCCAAGGCTGTGTGTGTGACGTGACAAGATAACTAGGATGCTTGGACGTGTACAGCCTTAAACAAATAAAAAAGGGTCATCCTATTCAAAAATACAAAGCAGAAGAAATATGCTGTGATGCCCGTGTGAATATTTTGAAAGGTGGTGGAATAACTGAACTGAAACAATTTCAAACTTACCACCCCGAATACAAAATTACCGTGTTCAGGGAACGTCTGGGGAGACAAGACCTATATGAGAAGCTTACTCCTCCCGAACATTCCTTTAAAGGCTACTTTGTTTTGTATTTTCACGAGGATAAGCAAAACTACTTTGATGTTATAATATCCTTGACAGTCGCAATTTAAGTGTTCGTACTATTGTCACTAGTGTTGTGTGCCATTTTATCATAAGAACGAGCACAAATGTGAATCCGCGTTCAAAAAGTGTTACGTTAAAGCGGTCTGCAGTGGAGTTAAAACTGTGTCCTGTAAGGACTGTGGGCGTTGGTTCACAAACCAGACATGTCTTAATAACTATAAACGTCTTGGTTTTTGAAAAGAGGTCACATGTCGGTCTGTGATGTTAAAAAGTTTTGTGGAACAGGCGGGCAATTTTTCAGTTTGGAAAGATCAAATTATTCACACAAGTGTTATGAAACTTTTTGTAGAATATGCTAGACCCATCGTCCTTTTGAAAAGAGCAATTCCATATTTGTATTTTATGATTTAGAATGCAGACAAAAAACGCTTCTTCAAGGTGCGTTCAACACGTACTTGCACGAACCTAACCTATGTGTCATGCAGACGTGTTGCAAGGCCTGCCTTAATATAAACGTAAATGACCATCATTGCACTGAATGCGGGGGCGAAGGGACTCACATATTCAATGGTGATACCACATAGGCCTAATTTTTCGGATTTATATAGCAAATTATAGCAACAAAATTCAAGGATATCACCCTCCAAGTCCATAATGCGAAGGGCAATGATGGTAATTTTATTTTAAATTATATGATGGAAGTAAAAAAAAATGGACTCGAGAGTTCAAAATGAACGGTGCGAAAATCATTTCCATGTATTACGGCCAACTCCACTTTATTGATTCTCTGAACACTCTCCCGATGTCTTTGTCCAAGATGTCCAAGATATTCGGCTTAGACGAGTCTTTGGCCAAAGGACAATCCCCCCATTTTTTCAATAAAAAATAAAACTCGGGTATAGGGGTCCCTTGCCGCCAGAGGAAGACTATGGCTTCGGTGAGATAACGGTTGAGGGAAAGGAGAATTTCGAGACGTGGTATGACGCGTTGGTCAAAGAAAATTATGTCTTTGATTTTAACCACGAGTTGGAACTGTGTTTCGTGAAAGATGTAGAGATCCTCGGGAAGGTCTTCCTAAAGTTTAGAGAAATGCTTTTGGAAAAAGCAATGGTGGATCTTTTTAGAGAGGCATGTACGAACGCAGGAGTGGCCATGTTGGTTTATCGCCGAAGTCATCGGTATAATCTCAAACTGTGGCCACCGGTGTGCAGTCCAAAAGTCGTACGTCGCCGGATAATGGCTCTGCTGGGAGGCCCACAAACGCGGTGTCTCAATTCTTCATGCGGGTAACGGCCATGAGAATTATGTGTTAGGGTGACGTGTAGACAGCGTTGCTACCACCACTGTCTTCCAGTTCTGGGCGTGTTATTGACACGGGTGGCCTTTCTGTTATCTCGACAGGAACATCTCTATCAAAAACAGCCTCCACGAAACCATGGAGACAGGCTCTGAAGAGATCATGGCTTGCGTGGAAAAATTTAGGTACGCAGGCTACACGGCCATAGAGATGTAGACGTGTATGTTTAATGTGATGAAACGCACAAACATAGAATTGAAACCATTTGTACTCCAGCACGAGGTGTACATCCATTAGCCCCTCTGTCCCAGGGCCACATTTTATGGCAGTCGTACAAATTGTATCAAGCTCTTCCACGAAGCAGACTTTTCTTGTGGAAAGACGATCAAGTACTTGAATGTGTGTTCGTTGTATCATTACGTTTGAAAGTACAAAAAATATCCCATCGGCCACCCCAAAATTCACATGGAAACAAATTGACCGTCTATAGATCAAGTACTAGTCATAGCCAAAGCTACCGTGACAACTCCGTTGAAATTTTTCATGCCCGTATGCCTACGCAGATGCACGACAAGCTAATGTTAATCTTGTGAAGGAAATGCGGGGAAGAGAAAATTCAAGGTATGTGTCAGCATAACTAAAAGAAAGATAGCTGGTTGACAAGTGTCTGGATGATTAAGGAGATCCGGAAAGCTATTGAAAAGGCTACACCATTGAAGCCGTACATGAAGTGTGGCAGTACAATATATCTTTTTACGATCGTCAGAAACGTTCTGTCGAATTATTTTACGGGAATATTGATACTTTTCTGAAAAATCAAACAAGGAGTCAGCGGATGGCTAGATTGGTGTACCTCACAAGATGAAAGGCTAACTTACATTCAGAATTATAAGAAAAAGGAAGGGGTAAAACTTGATTTAGGCTCTGTTTGTAAAAACACTGCTCTCTGCACTCTAGCTAACCTCTATTTTAAATTCACTATTGTAAAAGTTTGGGAAAAGACCCGATTTTCCACACGTAGCCGTTGTCAACGACTATCATGTCATCTACAAGTACCGGACGGATCCTTACATCAACGTGGACATCGTCATTGATGTAAATGATGAGGTTATGTTCCCCAATTACAAGTATGCGCGTTACGCATTGCGTCCTAGCCCTAGCACGAGTGGGGTGGTGGCGGGCTACACGACTGTTATGGCTAGGTTACACTTATAGAATATTCTTGAAAAATTGGAGGACCGCGTTTTGTATCATGCTACAGATAGAGTACTATTCACGGACGCCCCGGCGATTGGAGTCCACCGAGTGGAAACATTTTAGGTGACCTCACTGATGAACTTCAAGATTACGGTCTGGAAAGCTATATTAGCGCCTTTGTATCTGGAGGTCCAAAGAATTACGCGTACCGATTTTGTGTTGGTAGCGATCCTGCCAAAACAAAAACAGTGTGCAAGATTCACCGGCTCACCATAAACTATGGCAACTGGAACGACTTTATTTTTGACGTTTTGAAAGCGATGGTCACTGAACAAGCTGCGAAATGATACATACAGATACCCCACAAAATTGTAAGAAAATGTCTTATGACTGTACGTACAGCTTCACAGAACATATTTTACTGGCAAGTGTACACCAAACGGCGGAAAACCGATGATTATGATACGTTGTGGTCTGGGTATCAGTGTCCTTGTAAACGCACTCGCCACGACTAAAAGGTAAACATTTAGACGGCTGAATAATCTTTTTTTTTTCACTCAAGACAGTTCCAGCGACATACTCTTTTTCAAAGATTTGAGATTTAAAATTTTTTTTTTGCATGAAAACACGAATATTATTTATTGATTTATTTCATGCACCAGTAGTGATAGCCCGGGTATAGCCCATTTCGTCACTGAGTCAGTATTTGTGACTGTGACGTATAAGGCGATCGTCACTGACCCAGTGATGGTGTGTGTGACGTCACTGAGCCAGTATTTGTGACTCTGGCTTATAAGGCGATCGTCACTGAGCCAGTGATGGTGTGTTTTACGTCACTTGAATAAATTTTGAATGAATATTCAATGACGTTTCAGGGTTGGAGTGGGGGTAACTATGTTATATATATTTAAATAATAATATTCTCTGAAGTTTCAGGGTTGGAGTGGGGGTAGCTAGGTTATATATATTTAAATAATAATATTCTCTGACGTTTCAGGATTGGAGTGGGGGTAGCTAGGTTAGAGATATTTAATTCTCTGACGTTTCAGGTGTGGAGTGGGGGTAGCTGCGTGACGTTAAATTTAGTTTTGAATGAATATTCAACTATCCCAGTGACGTCACAAGATAATTACATTTAATAATTTAATATCTGACAAAATACAATGACATCTTAAAATTGAATTAATTATATTCTGAGAAGTTTGATTATACCCAGCATTAACCAGTCATGTATTATAAATGATGTTATATTTAGATATATTCTATAAAGTGGTAAATCTATAAAAAGCTATATGGCTCTTACTACAGATATATCATTTAAGTGGGAGGGAGATATTACTATAAATGAAAGGGTCGTAAAAAAACTATGATGTTTTCATGTATGCACAGTAACCATCGATAGTATAATCATTATGTTATATGACTCAAATATATCATTTAAACAGTTGGAAAATCTTATTCTCAACAGAGTTAGTATTCAGTCTAAACCTAGCTAGAAAACAACTTGACCTCGACCGATCTACAGAAAGAACAACTTTCCTATAGACCGGTTTTAAATGACGAGCTGAGTTCTTTAAAATGCCTTCACAAGAGAATTACATTTATTAATTTAATATCTGACAAAATACAATGACGTCAGAAGAGTATGGCGTCTTAAAATTGAATTAATTATATTCTGAGACGTTTGATTATATCCAGCATTAACCAGTCATGTATTATAAATGACGTCATATTTAGATATACTCTATTAAGTAGTAAATATATAAAAAGCTATATGGCTCTTACTACAGATATATAATTTAAATGGGAGGGAGATATTACTATAAATGAAAGATAAATGCACATTTTTTCACATTTTAATATTATTTTTTTTTAATATTAATTTTAAAAACAGTTTCAACATAATTTTATATTTAATTCTACTCAATGGATAAGTTATGAATAGTATACACAAATACAATTTTTTATTAAAATATATATAAATTAGAGAGTAAATACAAATTTAAAATTAAAACTTATAATCCCATATCTATCAATGTAAAGAATACAAAATTGACATTTAAAACAAATTAAACTATTGAAAATATATATATTTAAACTTACACTGTTTTATCTATCAGGATGGAGAATACAAAAATGGTATATTTTTTAAAACTAAACTATTGACAATATTAAAATCAGAAATTATCATTTCCAATTTAAAAAAAACAGTTTCAACATAATTTTATATTTAACTCCATTGAATTAGTACATGAATTTGTTTCTTTAAGTAATATTCAAAACTGAAATATCTAATTACACCTTTCACCCTCTTTAGAAACAAAAATTCATAAATATAATTCAATCACATTACAGTTTTTTTCTTTCTAATTTCATATACTGATTACATAAAACAAAATTTTTTTTTTTTCTTCAAAATATTAATTGTTTATTTAACTTCATTGGATTCTAAGTTTGATAGAATTATCCACCCCTAGCCCCTCATAAATTAATGTAAATTTTGAGGGGGATTTATTCACCATATCGATTTCTTCCTTTGTACAAATTTGTGAAAACTTCTTAGGAAGGAAAAAATCTACTGTACTATTGCTTAAAATTGCCTTTTCGTAAACCCCTCTTCCATACTTAGTCTCACGCTCTTCTACTGATATAATTTTGAATTTTGTGTTTTCCGTCAAACTCCTTAATGAAATATATTCAGTCTCCGACTTGGCGGCGTTAAACTCTTTCATAAACGTATCCATGTCCTAAAAAAAGAACAAAAGTAGATTTAAAAAAATATATATATTATAGAATTTCTTAATGAAATATATTGAGTCTCCGACTACGTATCCATGTCTTAAAAAAAGAGACAAAAGTAGATTTAAAAAATATATTATAGAATTTCAAAGATGTGAAAATAACTTAAAAAAACGATAAATTACCTTGCTGGTTACTCTGCGGGCTTAGGATCGGGTTGAAGAATATCAGTCCGCGGATCTCTGAGTGCGTCTGTGACGTCTTGATCAAAATCTGGGGCAGTCTCTTTCCACTTACGCAAATTTTGTAAATGTAACCAAAACTAGTCACAGATAATTTTACAATATCGTGATTCACCGGTCGAGCCACAGAGGCGACTGAATTGTATCTCCTCGGAAGAGACTCTCTTCCGATACTTTAGACACAAACAGCTAAAATGAAAATTATATCTCTTTTAAAAATTGGAATTATATCTCCGAAATCCTGAATTGTACCTCCTCGGAAGAGACTCTCTTCCAACACTTTACACACAAATAGCTCAAAATGAAAATCCTGAATTGTATCTCTAAGTATACGAATTTAAGTTTTAATTCTTATGCTCATAAAGATGAAGTAAACCGGAAACGTTTAAGATTGCTTTGTTTGTCAGATGCTAGATGGCATAACAAGCAACAAACTTTGATTTATGCTTAGTACATCCCATAAATAACAGAGGGCAGCATAAAGTAAAATCAATCAAATCATTGTAAATGAAAGAATTTAAAACTTATATATTACATTTTTTATCTTTTTAATTTGATCAAATTGATGTTTTAATTAAAGGAATTAGATTAGTACCGGTAAGTATCTCAACACTATTAATTTTAAGTAGCGGATATTTTGCATTTGGCATAATGATTTGCTATAGATGATCCTATAAAGATTACAATGTGAACGCCAAAATACTTTATAAAATATCTATTAATTATTATTACATTTAAAAATTACATTTTCATGTATCCATTTGTAATATTTTTTTTATCTTTAAGATTTTAAATGTATTTCAAACATATAGTGAATCAGTTCAAAACCTTATTTGAATTTTGCCTCTTAGAGGAAGGTTTTTTTTCCATACCTAATTACATTCTCACACTGTCAACAGATTTGACAAGTCATTACCTCGCTTTATAAAAGCTTTACAAAAGACCGGGTAGTATACAACCTGCATTACACCCACTAAACTAAAGGTTAATTTTTTAAAGCTTCTTTTTCAACTACCATGAATATTAGTAAAATATTTATTATCTCAAATTGAATATAACATTATGCTGGAAGTGCTGTAGTCATCCAAATTTAAATAAAATTCCTAGTGATATGATAAATATTATATAGAAGTTAATAAACATGTTTGAGCTTCAAACGGGGAAATTAAAAGGAAATGTAAAATTTCACTGACTAGATATGCAGCGCAAATAGTTTACGCTTCCAACGGTATAGTCACATCTGGTTTTTTATTAATTAACTGAATAAACGCTTTTAAACCATTTTAAAATAAAATATTTTATTCACTAATACGCTAAGCATAAGTTTACATATTAATATCAGGGAGTAAATATGTCGGGAAATGCAAAGAGAAAATAGTTTGGCTAGAGAGAGCGAAACATAAATTGATCAAGCTCATTCATATCGGTGATCAAGAAGACCAAAAGTGCGAGTATCATGTTTTCCGATGATTAGGAGATGGGGTTTGAACTCCAGCGGCTGTATATAGGTGGTTTATCCAAAATTGTTTCCCACTCTCCCTTCAAACAAATGCTGTATACAATTTATATAGATGATACTTTTTACATCCTTGTCCCATTAGTGTAACGAGTGGTAACATGCAGATAAAAGAAAAAAAAATATTTCAGGAAAAACAGAGAATTTAATTAAAATGAGCAAAAAACATGGAATTTAAATACTTGATTTAAAAAACCTTTTTAAAGCTTTCAACGTTTGTTTTTAAAAGTGGTAATTAATGTAGTAAACGTTAAAATCATCATTTACCAAGAAAGAGCAGAAAATAATAGTGGCAGAAAAAGTCTGGTTTGAAAATCCTGTAAAAGTCATGAAATTTTATAAGTAGACTAATGATCTGTAGATACACTCTGTAACTATGCGACCAATTTGAATTGGTTGTAAGATGTGAAGTTTGTAAATAAATTATACTCATTGCACTACCAAGGTAGATCCCGATCTCCCGGGTTACATTTGGGAGTGTAAGTAAACCCATTCAACAACTCTGCTGGCAATTACAAGATATAAAATACAGGCTTAGTTCTAATTTATGCAGTTTAGTTACATCCCTTTAAAGTATATATTTTTATTGTAAAGTATTAAAATTACACCATTTCTATTTTTTAAATAAAATATGCATTAATGAATATATTAACTTATTAAAAATATATAGTATAGGTCTTATTCTGAATAGGCTGTATAAAGTTTGTGAATTTATCAAACGTGGATCGATTTGGTTCTAGCCGTTTACTAATTATGTCCCACATCTAGCAAACTGTTCAAGCTATCTGCATCCTTAAGAAAGTGAGTACACTACCTGTAAACAAGGAGAGTATATTTTGATGGAGGATAATTGCTTAGAGGTACGGCACCTTACGATTTAATAGGATTCAGAATCACGAACACGGAGAATAATCTGGACAAACCGGTGGGGATTTCATACCGTAGATGCGACCAAATTGATGTGAACACAATTATGAATACATTGACAAAAGTTATTCAGAGTAACGCCAAATTTGGTATAGTCGTTGTATTGATGTATAAGTGAATCATATCAATATGATGATGGGTAACGGTAAGACAGCATTGAAAATAAGATGACTTTCAAACGATTATCTCAGTCACCATAAAAGGAGCATAGTCGTTGTTAAATCATTGACGAATTATTCGGCGCACGCTATAGTAATAGCGATAGCCAAAATCACTAATGATATTAATTATAAGGCATTTACTAACGGACGTAAAATTAACAATGCGGTAGATGATCTTCTCGCAAAAACGGACATAGATTTATCCGGGGGAGGGAGGCGCGAACATCTAGATAAATTTCAGCGTTATTTCGGTGACCAATATAAAATAGGGGTGTACAATACCCTCTCGACGCTAAACGGCCTGTGGTACGAGGGAGTTTCGGTTTCGTCTAGCTATATTAGCCTATTGTACGATGACGTAACTCATCACTTCAACGTAATAATCAATATGGCGGCCGCTTTTTTCGGTTCGATACTTTTGCGACGGCTGTAATACCGGTTTTGAAAGAGGTACGAGACATTCGTGTAAGAGTACTTGCCCCCAATGTATGTCCACACCTCCGTGTTTGTACGAGAGCGAAAAATTGTATTGCAGTGATTGTAACAGATTCTTTAGGTCTGACACTTGTTTCGCTAGCCATAAATCGAATAAAATTCGTGGTAGGAAAACTGTTTGTGAGCTAAGGCAGGTGTGTATTACCTGTGATAAAATGAAAGGGAGTAATCACGAATGTTTTAAATCCTACTGCGCGACGTGCAAACAAAATAAAGAAAATCCTCATCGTTGTTACATGCAGACGTTGAGTCGAAAGGAGCTCGATGACAAATATCTAATGGTCTTCTATGATTTTGAGACTAGGCAAGATCGCGCCATAACCGATGACTGTTTTGTGCACGAACCGAATTTTCTTCACGTACAGCACTATTGTGTAAAATGTGAATTTAATGATAATATGGACGAGGATTGTGAACAATGCGGGAAGCGATCTCATTCCTTTTGGGAGAATCAGGTAGACGCCTTTATCGAATACCTGAGACGTCCGAGGCCGTTTGCCAATAAGATTGTTTGTCTCGCGCACAGCTCGTGGGGGTTCGATGCGATATTTATCCTAAATAGGTTTCTATCGCTAAACTGCACCCCTAAAATTATCGCGGACGGAACTAAAATACTCTGCATGACGTTGAACCACATACAATTTAAAGACAGTCTAAGTTTCCTACCCATGCCACTTAAACAGATCCCGAAAGCGTTCGGACTAGACTGTAAAAAAGGACACTACCCCTATCTGTTTAATACAGAAAAAAAAAAATATATTGGTGAGATGCCCGGTCCCGAAATGTTTGGCGCTGATTATATGAAACCGGATGAGCGAAATGACTTTATGGAATGGCACGCGGAGAAGCTAGCGCAGGGGTATATATTTTATAACAAGTCAGAGTTGGAGGCCTATTGTGTAAACGACGTAAATGTATTACGCAAAGGTTGCCGTACATTTCGTCATCTATTTTTAAATTTAGGCTCAACGGACGTGTTTAGGAAATCGATCACCATCTCGTCGGCGTGCAACCGTTTATTTATAAAACTGTTTTTAACCCCCGATACGATAGCCATCCTCCCCAAAGGAGGATACAGGTGCGGTGACCGATAGTCTGTGAAAGCCATAAAATGATTAGTCTATCTGCAGAAAACCCGCCCCGATATCCACATACAGCACGCCTTCAACGGGCGTGATATAGAAATCTTGGGCAGGAGGGTGGACGGTTATTGTGAGTCGACGAGGGAGATTTTTGAGTTTGACGGATGTTTATTTCATGGTTGTACATGTCTTTCAAACCATGACGTCACTATAAAAGGCACGAAAGAGACGCTCGCTGAACGACACGAGTGTACTCTGTTGAGAGATCGAGCATTTAGATCAGCAGGGTACACTGTGACTACTATGAAAGAGTGCGACTTTGACAAAATACTGACTGAAGACATAGAGTTAGACCTAGAGCTGAACAATCACCCTATGATTCAAACCGCCGCGCTCAATCCACGTGATGCACTGTACGGGGGACGGTGTGAATCTATGATTCTACACTATAAGACTAACCCCGACGAAAAAATATGATATTTGGATATTTGCAATTTATACCCTTGGGTATGCAAATATTTTAAATTTCCTGTAGGCCATCCTATAAATATTTTTGTAGGCAACGACTGTCCCGATGACGTTGTAGAGCGAAAGGGTATAATTAAATGTACTGTTTTACCTCCTAGAAATTTGTATCACCCCGTACTGCCTTATAAGACTCAATCAAAATTAATTTTTTATTTATGATCCTCTTGTGCAAACGAGATTAACCAAGGTGATTGTACACACAGCGACTCTGACAGGACTATAACAGGCACATGGATAGTGGACGAGGATCGATTAGCCATAGAAATGGGCTACAAGGTAGTTAGAGTGCACGAATTTTGGGAATATAAAATTACCCAGTTCGACGCTCAAACCAAAGAAGGAGGACTGTTTGTAGAGTATATAAACAAGTTCCTCAAGATCAAACAGGAGGCGTCGGGATACCCCGTATGGGTAAATACAGATGAGGACAGAGACAATTACGTTAACGACTATTACAAAACCGAGGGAATAGTGATGGATAAAAACGAAATTGTTAAGAATCCAGGAAAGCGCGCACTAGCCAAATTGTGTTTAAACTCTTTCTGGGGACGATTTGCACTGAACGAGAACAAGACGCAGACCACCATAGTGAACAACCCCAAAGACTTTTTCTCCCTACTCACCACCCCCGGCACAGAGGTACGCAACATTATCTTCCCCAACGACGAGGTTGCTTGCGTGCCGTGGACGTACCGCGAGGAAACCGCCCTCCCCCTGGACACGGTCAACGTAACTATAGCCGCTTACGTGACTACCAGTGCCCGTATGAAATTATATTCATATCTTAGGCACTTGGGTGGTTCTTGTTTTTACTGTGACACGGACTCTATTATCAGTGTGATAAGACCGACAGACACGTACATGATACCGACAGGTGACAAGTTGGGCGACATGACAAACGAACTGACCGCTTACTCTGAGAGCGCGTACATTACAGAGTTTGTTTCTGGTGGACCTAAAAATTATTCTTACAACGTGTTTGTTCCCGAGAAGAACGAATACAGGTTCACCCCCAAGGTCAGGGGTATAACGTTAAATTATGAAAACAAAAAGACTGTAAACTTTACTACTATTAAAGACATGATTTTGAAAGACATGGACCCCGTACACGTGACCAACCCACGAAAAATTAAAAGAAAGAGAGGTCCCATCGTCGTCTCCGAGATGGAGAGAAAAAACTATAATATTCTATTCACTAAGCGTAGGATCTTAAATAACAACACATCCGTACCCTACGGCTATAGTTGATTATTTTTTTTATCTCTCTGATTCTAGTGTCATCTGTATTAAAATACAAAAAGATAAATAGAAACGCCTTTTCCCCGATTAGAGCCACTACACTATCTGCAGGTCTAGACTCGAAAAGTCCGTACAATTGTAGCATACAACCTTCGTGCAGACGTTTAGTTAAAATAAATATTTATATTATATTACCACCAGGAACGTACGGTAGAATATCTCCGCGATCTAGTCTGGCTCTTCATCACGGGATAGATGTTTTGGCCGGGGTTATAGACGAAGACTATCGTGGTAATATTTGCGTATTACTCATTAATCATGGTGAAAATGTTTTTAGAATTAAAAGAGGCGATGAAATTACTCAGCTAGTGTGCGAGAAAATTGATTACCCTAGAGTTGAACACACTGATTCACTATCAAACACTGAGAGAGGGGAGGGAGGATTTGGATCGAGCGACACCACTATAAAAGACCGAGTCATAGGTCGTTGTAATTTAGTATAATGGATAAAATCAACGCGTCCATCCTCGCGTACTATTTGAAGCAAGATCTGTGTCTGATGTCTGGCTAAGAGTTGAATAATTTACCTATGGAATTTATTAAAGCATACGCCTGTAGAGATAGCAACCGCACTTGGGATTTACTCTCTTCCTCTGCGCAGAATGAATTGAAAGATTACAAATATTGTTTGGAACATTATAATAAGAGGATAACATAAATTGATGGACGTCCGTTTATAAAGAAAAAATGTTGGCAATGTCTAGCATCATCATAGACGAAAAACACTAAGTGTTATATCTATGTAAGTGACTGTAATTTTTTTAATAGTTTGGATACTGACTGTTTTTTTATCTTTACAGTTTTGATTCAACAAATCCATCCAACCATATCTAATGTCATTGTAGACTTTCAGGGTTTCAAAGATGAGTACAATAAATTCATTATTAAAGAATGTACCGTTCTATCCATGTGTGGAAGTGTGACACATCACTGGACATTTAAGAGCCCCTATTCATTTTCAAAATTACCGCGTCATATTCAAAAACAGTGTGATTGGCTCACACATAATCATCACGGCCTAAAGTGGGACGACGGAGATATGAACGTCAATCAATTAAATTCTTTTTTATAAACGTCGACTCTCGACTTTGCTATAGTTTATGTAAAGGGGGACGAGAAGAAAAAATTTATAATGGAGATACTAGACAAAATAAATGGTACGGCGCACCGCACAGACTTTCTCTCTCTTTCTATAAACTCGTAAGATTTCTGAACGGAATAATGTACATTGTATCATCACCACTCCACATAAGAACACGCATAAAATAATATACAATGATATAGAATCAATGAGAAAAGAGGCGCATCTTTGTCAACTTAAGAGCATTTCAAACAGTTTAATGTCTTCCACAAGGGTCAACACTTCGTATTAAAATTTCGATTCTAGTTAAAGTTTTAACATTTTATAAGGTGTTGCAGAACTTCAAGTCATCGCATTGATATTTAATTATTCATTTATACATTTTAACCAATAAAAAATGTAAATATTGACTATTGAGTCTAAAATGGAGATAGATCATTGCTATGCAAACATTTCTCCTAAGAGATTTAAGGAAAAATATCATACTTTTTTAGATACTTATATTTAATTACTCTATGGCATTGGAGAATTATTGCGTTAAGACTTAAGTAGTATATGTTTACAACTAAAGCTCACAAAATTGTATTATTATATTTGCAAATATCTCAGATACTGTTGCATTTATAAAAATGTATGTAAAATAAAAGTTTTTTATTTCTAATAGTCCTACAATTTTGCAATGATAAGTTGTTTAGTTTCTCCAATAGTTGTGGAGATACGGAAATTAACGCTTCTGTAATGTACCCTAAAAATCATTTTCATAGGAAAATGAAAATAGCCAGTTTATTTATAATCTTAATCAACGCCTAGATACGAATATTAATCAAAATAGTTTGAGCAGATTTTGAGAAAACGAAATTTATCTCTTTTCGCCCTTCAGTAAACTACCCTTAATTTTAAGTTTTTATAGACACACAGACAGACGGCATTGCAAAGACTATTTTTTAGGGTTCGGGGGGTCATGAGACGTCGACATCCATCAACATTTCAGGTTAGTTTTTTTTTTACGGTCGCAATACTTAAACTTTAATGACCAAAAAGTAAAAAAAATTCATATAATTGCGTATAGATTGAAAGTTATTGATTTTATAAAAATATGTTTCGGATAAAATATCTGTATTATAAATATTTATACATATTTTTATTGCTAAGTAATTTCATATCTCAAATAGTTTCGGAGCTATTATAAAAAATGTTAATTTACGCATTAGACCGGAGCCCTTAAAGCGATTTTGCCGAAATATTGAGAGTAGCCATTTTGTTTGGAATATTTATTAATGTTCATAAATGAAATTTAATCAAAATCGTTAAAGCCGATTTTGAGAAAATCGACTTTTTCTCTTTTTTCCCTTCAGTAAACTACCCTTAATTTTAGGGGTAGATATCCAATTCCAAAAACCCCTCGGGGCAACCCTATGAAAACCCTAGATATCAAGTTTCAGCTCAATCGGTAAAATAGTTTAGGCTCTAGTTGGAGGTACATACAGACAGACAGACAGACAGACGGAAATTCAAAAACCACTTTTTCGGATTCAGGAAGTCATGAAACGTCAAAATTCATCAAAATCTCGAGTTCGATTTTTTTGACGATCACCATACTTTCTCTACCTGTAAGATAGAGAGAAAGTAAAAATTAATATCAACGTGTTATACTTATTTTCTTAATATAATGTGACACAAATAGTTTAGGCAATGTAAATTTAATACATTTTGATGAATTATTAATTGTATTTTGAGTACTAAAATTAATAAATGTATTTCAAATTTTGACCAACTCCAGTTTGATTGAAAAAATATAGCTCACAGAATAGGTATAGGTACGCATCGATTATTTCGTAAAGGAGTAGTGTATGGCTACTAAATTAAATCATCACAAATAGAAATTCCTTTTTAAGCATCCCATACTAGGCGTCTGACCCGTTCTTATCAGGAGTTAGCTGCTAAAAAAAATTATATTTAAGACATTCAACATCTGGCGATCAATATTTTTAAATTTCCTCCTTGTACAATCCTGAAAGAATTATAGAAATTCCAAACCAATTTTATTGTTCAGAAAATTTCTAATAAATAAAATCTATTAAACAAAAGCTTAACTAGCCCCAAGACTGAGTGCACAAACAAATGAAATCCACTGACAAAACAATATTGGCCTAAGCACTATCATGAGTGAAACCAAATAATCCACATTGTTAAAGAAACATGTTAAAATAAATGGTACGGCACACCGCACAGACTTTCTCTCTCTTTCTATAAACTCGTAAGATTTCTGAACGGAATAATGTACATTGTATCATCACCACTCCACATAAGAACACGCATAAAATAATATACAATGATATAGAATCAATGAAAAAAGAGGCGCATCTTTGTCCACCTAAGAGCATTTCAAACAGTTTAATGGCTTCCACAAGGGTCAACACTTCGTATTAAAATTTCGATTTCTGGTTAAAATGTTAACATTTTATAAGGTGTTGCAGATCTTCAAGTCATCGCATTGATATTTAATTATTCATTTATACATTTTGACCAATAAAAAATGTAAATATTGACTATTGAGTCTAAAATGGAGATAGATCATTGCTATGCAAACATTTCTCCTAAGAGCTTTAAGGAAAAATAACATACTTTTTTAGATACTTATATTTAATTACTCTATGGCATTGGAGAATTATTGCGTTAAGATTTAAGTAGTATATGTTTACAACTAAAGCTCACAAAATTGTATTAATATATTTGCAAATATCTCAGAAACTTCTGGTTTTATAAAAATATATGTCAAATAAAAGTTTTTTATTTCTAATAGTCCTACAATTTTGCAATGATAAGTTGTTTAGTTTCTCCAATAGTTGTGGAGATACGGAAATTAACGCTTCTGTAATGTACCCTAAAAATCATTTTCATAGGAAAATGAAAATAGCCAGTTTATTTTTAATTTTAATCAACGCCTAAATACGAATTTTAATCAAAATCGTTTGAGCAGATTTTGAGAAAACCAAATTTTTCTCTTTTCGCCCTTCAGTAAACTACCTTTAATCTTAAGTTTTTATAGACACACAGACAGACGGAATTGCAAAGACTATTTTTTAGGGTTCGGGGGTCATGAGACGTCGACATCCATCAACATTTCAGATTAGTTTTTTTTTACGGTCGCAATACTTAAACTTTAATGTCCAAAAAGTTAAAAAATTAATATAATTGCGTATAGATTGAAAGTTATTGATTTTATAAAAATATGTTTCGGATAAAATATCTGTATTATAAATATATATACATATTTGTAATGCTAAGTAATTTCATATCTCAAATAGTTTCGGAGCTATTTAAAAAAATGTTAATTGACGCATCAGACCGGAGCCCTTAAAGCCATTTTGCCGAAATATTGAGGGTAGCCATTTTGTTTGGAATATTTATTAAAGTTTATAAATGAAATTTAATCAAAATCGTTTGAGCCGATTTTGAGAAAATCGACTTTTTCTCTTTTTGCCCTTCAGTAAACTACCCTTAATTTTAAGTTTTAACAGACACACAGACAGCCGGCATTGCAAAGACTATTTTTTAGGGTTCGGGGGTTCATGAGACGTTGACATCCATCAACATTTCAGGTTAGTTTTTTTTACGATCGCAATACTTAAGCTTTAATATCCAAAAAGATAAAAATATATATATAATTGCGTATATATTGAAAATTATTGATTTTATAAAAATATGTTTCGAATAAAATATTTGTATTATAAATATATATACATATTTGTAATGATAAGTAATTTCATATCTCAAATAGTTTCGGAGCTTTTATAAAAAATGTTAATTTACGCATCAGACCGGAGCCCTTAAAGCCATTTTGCCGAAATATTGAGAGTAGCCATTTTGTTTGGAATATTTATTAATGTTCATAAATAAAATTTAATCAAAATCATTAGAGCCGATTTTGAGAAAATCGACTTTTTCTCTTTTTTCCCTTCAGTAAACAACCCTTAATTTTAGGGGTAGATATCCAATTCCAAAAACTCCTATGGGCAACCCTATGAAAACCCTAGATATCAAGTTTCAGCTCAATCGGTAAAATAGTTTAGGCTCTAGTTGGAGGTACAGACAGACAGACAGACAGACAGACGGAAATTCAAAAACCACTTTTTCGGATTCAGGAAGTCATGAAACGTCAAAATTCATCAAAATCTCGAGTTCGATTTTTTTGACGATCACCATACTTTCTCTACCTGTAAGATAGAGAGAAAGTAAAAATACTTGTAATAGGTATGTTAGACTTGGGGTGTCCCTCACTAAAAGAGTTTAACCATCATAAATATGATAAATGTTTAGGCCATAAATATAAAAAAATTAATTCAATTTCACTCTTTCTAACGTTAAATTTCTCAGGGAATGGTTCGTCAGCACCACTATAAATTTACAATAGTAATTTTAATTTTTTTAGTTTTAGCGCGGCACCAGACGAGTGCACATCGATGTCTGTGTTTGTTCACCCTTTCACACTGATATTGGCGGGACCGTCTAATTGAGGGAAAACTACTTTTGTAAAGAATTTTCTTTTAAATTTAAAACAAGTGTGCAGTGTGAATAAGTTTGATAGAATTCTATGGTGTTTCAGCGAGAACAATTCTATTCGTTCCAGATTATCTAATCACGTCACACTACACAAATGTGTACCGGACATTTTTGATTTTAAAATCAAGGATGCACCTCAACTCGTCGTGTTGGACGATTTAATGAACGAAGCCTATTCGAACAAAGTGATTGAAATTTTTACCAAGAGTAGTCACCATAGAAACCTATCGGTTATTCTAATCACACAAAATCTTTTCCATCAGGGGAGTAAGTCTCGTGACATCTTGCTAAACGCAAAATACATTGTGGTGTCTAAAAACCCGCGCGATCAAACACAGATAAACTATTTAGCTAGGCAAAGTTATCCGGATAATCCATCCGAAATACAAAGAATCTATAGGAAAGCGACCCTCCTACCTCACGGTTATTTATTTTGTGATCTGTGTCAGAACGCGGACGAACGCCTGCGCTTCAAAAAAGACATATTCGACACTATTTGCAAAGTGTTTGTTCCCACTAGACTACTAGATGAAACTAGTTAAGAAAAATAGACACGTGCTGTCGGTGTTGAAAACGGCTAATCCTAAATTGCGCAAAGCTATCTTTAAAGTCGTCGACCCGGAGGTTATAACAACACTCAGCGAGTGCGCGTTAAACACATTAAACAATAATATTAAAATCAGTAAAAAAGATAAGCATAAATTAATAAAGTATAAAAATTGTATGCGAAAATTGGCCAGTAGCGGTGTTTCATTGAAGAGAAAAAGAAATATAGTCGTTCAATCGGGTGGATTACTAAGCATAATACTACCGGCTATTCTTTCAGCTCTTGTCGGGGCCTTGGTTAAATAATATGTCACAGCTTAAATAGATTATTCTCGTCCCGCCCGAACTATTTCTTGATAAACGGGATGACAATTCTCCCGATTTAGTACAGATGAAAAATATTCTTAATACGAAATCTAGAAAAAAAAATAGACGATGATCAACGGTTGGCTAATTTTAGAAAGCTTCAACAGCGACATTTAACCAACAGGGAGAGAGCCAAGTCCCATAAAGATACCCATTGTAGGCCCCAAACCAATTAGCCGTAGACCGGTCGACCTTGCACGAGGTAAAAGAAAAGTAAAAAGAAAACGACCAATAACTAGGAGGCAACCGGTTCCGCCTCGATTCCTTTCAGACGAGGTGACGTATGAAAGCACACCAGTTAGAGACTCGACAGAGAAGGAGGAGGAGTGGGTGGAGGGAGAATCATATTTTGTGCCTAGATCAGAATCTGATGAAATCGAAACCGGTTCCTCTCACCTATTTGGCAGCATAGCCGGAAAGTATTTATCACCGTACGTTCACAGAAGAGTGTCTACAGACCCTGTATTTGGAATTAGGAAAGAGGGGGATAATTTCAAAATTGGCAACTCGAGTTTTACCGTAGAGGATAATGATATCTACCTGGGTAACACACACTATAAGGGTACGCAAGGGCTTTGAGAGTTGTTGACGAAAAGAAACGTAAATAAAGATATAATTACAGAGAGTTATTTAAAAAAATATTAAGACAAACTAATTGCCACGAGCGCTCATCGTCAAAACTTTGATCCTAACTCAAAAATAACGTCCAATAGAGGTTTGAAATATAAAATAATCATTTAGAAACTGTTTCTGGCCAGACCTCGTTGGAACACGCTCAAATGAGCGCCGCTTTAAAAAAATTATATTACAATATCCCGCGACCGTCGGCGTTTTCGTCCGCCGCAAAACTTCAAAAGTCCACCCGTGTAGATAAAATAAAAGTAGACGAATGGTTAACGGGGCAGGACGCGTACACTCTTCACCGCGGTTTAAGAAAAAGATTTCCACGCAACCCGTACAGAGTGGGTATTATCGACGATGTGTGGGAGATAGATTTAGTAGATATGAAAGCTTTAAAAAAGGACAATGCAGGCTTCAACTATCTTCTAAACATTATTGACGTATTTTCAAAGTACGCTTGGTCTATACCACTTAAAACAAAATCCGGTGCAGACATCACTTTGGCTATAAAACGGGTTTTTAAGCGAAGACGTCCCCTTTCGATTCAATCGGACAAGGGTGGGGAATTTTTAAATTCTAAATTTCGAAAATTTTTGAAACAAGCGGACGTTCATTTTTATTATTTGCATAATCCAGACATAAAGGGGGCCGTCGTGGAGCGTTTCAATCGAACGCTGAAAACTAAAATTTGAAATATTTTACCGCATTCAACACTCACAACTACATCGATGTGCTGGACAATCTAGTTCAAAATTATAACGCTAGTGTACATTCGACTATAGGGATGGCTCCAGCGTCGGTCAAGCCTATTCACGTCATCAAAATACTATTACGGCTCCGAAAATAGTGGGCTAAAATTAAAGTTGGGAAATTTTGTTCAAGGTGGGCGATCATGTGCGCATAAGAAAAAATGATTTTTGACAAAGGATATTAGACTAATTTCCCCCGAGAAATATTTACCGTAGTTAATGTAATTCCTAGAATTCCCCAACCGGTCTATTCATTACAGGATCTCCAAGGGCGTCCCATAGAGGGACATTTTTATAACTATGAACTAGTCCGCGTGCGTCCTCCGACGATTTTTCAAATAGATACAATAGTACAGAGTAGACGGATTAAGGGAATTCAACATCATCTAGTCAAGTGGAAAGGATACAGCAGTTCTTTCAACAGCTGGGTACCTGCGTCGGACATTAAACAAATATGAGTCAGTTTTATGTAGCACTGCCGTCGGATTCGAGCGCTGATTATTACGAAAATAATACTCTCTCTTACTATACGACAAAATTGGCAGAGTCCATATGACTAGAACACGACCGGTGGGATGTGGAACTAGCAGAATTATCCTATCCCGTAGGTTTTGAAAGTCTCAAAGATAACATTTTATCCAAAGACAAAGAATTGACGGCAAACGTCGTGGTGACCCAAGTGGGGCGTGTTTCGTTTCTTCAGCAAGATTTCTCATCCTTTAAGGAGCTTTATAGTAAAATTAAGAGCACGATAAGTGATAAAGGTGACCTCGAGGTTCTAATATCTGAATTTCAATGGTACATTCTTCGCGATCAAACAATGTTAACAGAGATTAAAAAACTAAAGGGGGCATGGACGCTCGACAAGTCACCCATAACTACGCGATTCAAAAACACAATTTCATAAAAGGTGGCAAAAAGAAAGTTTAAAATTGAAGTTCCAGTTCGACTCTATGTAGGCATCGGAGACTTAATTACGACCATTCGAAACAGACTACCCAACATAGAGTCGCTTAATGCGGTTAATACACATATGAGGGATTTAATGAGCGAGGATATTAAGGGGGTCTTTTTGCGACCTAATCGTAAATTACCCGGCTCTAACTCAATCGAAACATAACCTGTCATTGTGTACACAGACATTATAGGTCCACAGTTGCTAGGTAACTCTTATGTAAGATGGATTAGAATCATTCATTTCCCCTCCGCCACCGCACATCACGTGTTTTATCCTATATTCTATTTTCCCGTCGAGAAATGTAATTTTCACTCTATAAGTATAGGCTTATACACAAAGTTTGGCGAACGAGTGAATTTTCAATCGGGTCCCGTACCCACCGTAGCGGTTTTACATTTTAGAGAAAAAACTAAATAAATAGATACGAGATGTTGTAATTTAGCTTAGTCTTAACAATGGAGGGAGAAAGAGAAAACATCGGTCGGTCTATCATGCCAGCTATAAAATGCAAAGGGGTCGAGGCCTCGGATCGTTCTTGGGCGGACTATTTCGATTTGTCAAACCCCTGTTTGTGATGGGGGCAAAAGCGGTGGGAAAACAGGCGTTACAAACAGGTTCGCACATTCTGGCCGATATAGCGACACGGTAACCGGGCCAAAAAGTCGGTAATATAGTTAAAAAAACACGTCACTCAGGCGGTCGAGGAACCTGGCTTAAAAAGGGTTAAAAAGCGTAAACGTCTTCATCCGAAGGTGGGCGCTAGAGCAAGAGGGAGCAAGAGAGTTAAAAAAGATATTTTCGAATAATTATGGAGTGTTCGAAAACCGAACTCAATCTTTTCGATGAAAAATGCATTCAAACGGTAATTAAAAATAACAAAGTGGTCGAATACAAGCCCATCACTTCTGTGGACAACGACGCTCAGTTAGAGTTCTTCTGTCCCGGAGACGGCGAATACTTTCGCGACCTCTCTTCGATTAAATTATATCTTCGTATTCAACTGGTGAAAGGGGATGGGACACCGGTCGCAACCGACAATAAAATCGGTTGCGTCAACAATTTGATACATTCTTTATTTAGTCAAATCAATATCTCTCTCAACGAAACACCTATTACAACCTCGATAGACAACTATGCCTACAGGGCTTATTTAGAGACTTTAACTAATTACGGTCGAGACGCCTCCGACACCCATCTGGTGAACGGTATGTGGTTTTTGGATACCCCTGCCGCTAAAGGTGAACTCGCTGCATCCACAGAGAACAAAGGCTTCGTCACGAGATTAGACTTGTTAAAACATCCGGTCAACTTGGTGGGACGTTTACATGCCGATATATTTAATATTTCACAATTGCTATTGAAAAATGTATCCATGCGCGTTAAATTAATTCGCAACAAACGAGAGTTTTATCTGCTCACAGACGTGGACAATTTAAATACCGACGTCCGGCTGAAAATTTTAGACGCCACCCTCTTTGTGAAACACGTGGAAGTGTCGCCGACTATTTCACTCGCTATAGAAAAGACACTATTACGAAAGCCGGCCCAGTACCACATCAACCGGGTGGATGTCAAGTCTGTGACCGTACCCAAAGGATCCAAGTCTGTGAGCCTAAACAATGTTATTCAAGGGGTTATCCCTAAAATAGTTTTATTCACTATGGTGTCTAACGACGCGTTTGTGGGCAGTTTGAACACGAATCCGTTTCAACTCATTCACAGAAACCTGGATCGTTTCGTCCTATATGTAAACGGGATACAAAAACATTTGCCCATTTTGATAAATTTTGACAACGTCGGCACATCCACCCTCGCTTATGACACATTATTTTCTGGATTGGGCATACACCATCAAAACAACGGACATTTAATCACGCGAGACATGTTCAATAAAGGTTACTTTATGTTGGCGTTCGACTTGACCCCAGATACTGCAGGACAGTACTCGCACACCAGCCTTCAGACAGAGGGGAACGTGAGATTTGAGTTACAGTTCAAGACAGACCTTGACACCGCCATAACCTGTTTGTTTTACTCTGAGTACGAGGGGACGGTGTCGATAGATTCTAATCGGGAGGTGAAAATTAATTATTAACACCATGAATTCGCATCAAATAGACACACTGCTTAGGGGCAAAATTTCATTCTATAAAGGGACATTTCTTTCTGACAAATTACCTCAAAATTTCACGCGTTCCGCCTTATTTGTAATTAATCTAGACCCTCACACTAAACCCGGCTCCCAATGGGTGGTTCTATATTTTTCCAAATTTGGGGATTATTTTGATACATATGCCAGACGACCTAGCCTAGTGATGACTAGACTCATGAATAAACACTCGACACGATGGACGTACAACAGAAAACGACTCCAAGCCATAGCGTCTGGCGTTTGCGGCCACTATTGCTGCCTCTATGCCGTTGCCAAAGCCGCCGGCTGGAGCCTGACGAGATTCAACGACCTGTTCTTGACCACCAACTTGTGCAAGAACGACCGACTGGCCGTCACGCTGTTCAAACGTCACTTTGGCAGCTGTCCAAGGTGTACGCGCAGGGGTACTCAGACGTGTGTTCCATTATTGGATATAAAAGGTATACTAGAATTTTATTTAATCATTTGTATTCAATTATCTGACAGATGAACATCATGTCGGCCATCTTTGATTTTTCATTTATCGTCAACTCAAAAAAGGAGTGGGTGGTCACCGAGCTAGCGATAGTTTTCATCGACGAGAAACAATCCTCGTACTATCAATTCAATAAAACCACCGGACTGTGCTACTCCAAATTGGGTGGAATTTTAAAGCAAAGTTTAGATAAAGCCGTCGTACCTTACGCATACAATAAACAAAAAGGCAATTTCTTGTCCCGTCTCACAGGGCGGACATTCATCCCTCTACGCGAGGACTATAAATGTCTCTTTGTAGATTTGATAAACTCAAATTGTTGGGGATGTACTGCTCCTTGTCACGACATCACCCTGTGCGCGTTAAAAAATGCAAACTCCTTGGCACGATTCATCAGGTTTCATTGTGCCGAGAAAATGTATAAATTTTGTCCAATCACCGAAGACGACGCCGACGCCGATACTAGCTTTAATTGTGACGACTGTTGATTGCAGGTCATCAGTCCAGACGCAGACAGCGATGGAGAAGGTGACGTGCAGCTGTAATGTGGTGGAGGATCATCTCCCGTCCACGTCGTTGGTGACCCGGACTTTCTACCTAACCGACAAAGAGAACAAACACGTAGCGGTGGGCCTCTTTCCTAGCCGCAACTTTTACACTCACGTGATATTCTCGTCAAATTCTAAGCATCTAATACTCACCGTTCCGCAATGAAACTTTTTTGTCAAAGAAATGCCGTTTATGTCCGACTGTGTGGAGAATTGTGTAAACTTTGAGTCGAACATGGACGACTTTAACATTGTTGTGAAAAAACTTTTCGGTGTGTGGAAATTGAGTCTGAGTGTAAAAAATATTCAAATATACTTGTCTAAGGACGAAATAAAAACTCTGTACGCTCTTGAACAATATATCACACGACGTGTAAAATATCTCAATCATCCTAATGTATCTGTATTCATTGACAATGTCCTCACCTCTAAATCGTTTGTCGACCCACCCGATCTTATCCCATATTTTGACTATCTATTGTTGTTTGACGATCTTTGTATTTTTATGCGTAGCAATAATAAATTGTGAAGAATTTGTATTTTCTTAAAATAAATTAAATGTGAAAAAATGTGCATTAAACATCATTTATAGTAATATACTCCCTCCATTTAATTATATATCTGTTAGACCATATAGCTTTTATAGATTTTACTTAATTGATATAAACAAAATATAACATCTTTTATAATACATGACTGTTAATGCTGGTATAATCAAACTTCTCAAATATAATTATTCAATTTAATGATGTCATTGGTATTTTTCAGATATTCAAATTTATTAAATTAATTCTTTGACGTTCACTGTGATGTTGAATATTCATTTCAAAACTAAATTTACGTCACGAGCTACCCATATCATCTAAACTCAAGAATTAATATCTCAACCTAGCTACCCCCACTCCAATCCTGAAACGTCAGAGAAATTATAATTATATATATAACCTAGCTACCCCCACTCCAACCCTGAAACGTCAGAGAATATTATTATTTAAATATATATAACTAGTTACCCCCACTCCAACCCTGAAACGTCATGAATATTCATTCAAAATTTATTCAAGTGACGTAATACACACCATCACATGGCTCATGACGATCGCCTTATAAGTCAGAGTCACAAATACTGCTCAGTGACGTCACACACACCATCACTGGGTCAGTGACGATCGCCTTATACGTCACAGTCACAAATACTGGCTCAGTGACGAAAGGGCTATACCCGGCATCCATACTTGCACCGGATACTTTTTTATAGTTATATTTATCTCCAGTACAATCCTTGACCCGTCTGATTATTTCTAAACAGAAAAATTTAATTGCTATTTTTATTTTTATATATTATTTAATATATAAATGAGTTTATTTTTACTTATTTTAATTTGTGAAATATCCTTGACTGTTTTATATATATAACATTATTATATATATATATATATATATATATATATATTATCAAATAATCTTTAAATTGGACTTTGTAAATTAGTACAGAGGCCACTATTCCCTCTACTAGCTCAAGAAAGTTATTATTGTTTCCATAATATATTTGTAACATTTCAACATGTTACATCATACTACCCCCCATCTTAAACTTCACATAAAGGTTTTCCTCAAGAGTCATATTACCCACTCCATATGAAACCTCAATAGAAATAAACTTACTGCTATACTAAGCTTCTCTATTGAAGTCCTATGTAGACTGTCTTTATTATGAATGATATCAATCAAGAATGAAATTCCCCCACAGTCACAAAATGTTCATGTACTTACCGATTTTATTTCTTCTGGCTAGAACAACCTTCAAGACTGGAAAGCCACCTCGCGTCCTAAGTCGATGAGAGAGTAAGATAGAGCAACCGTGCACCAACAGCCGAGGTTCCGAGTGGGCAGGTCAAATCGTAACTGACTGAGACCATCTACTAAATGAAACTATCATGGTGTCCGGCGTGCAAGACGAAACCAACCACCAACTCATCGCGTGATGTCTGTATATCACCTCCACCAACCAAACGGATCTCTAACACCAATGCAGCGCGTGTTTTAGACAGCCGGCCAATCCTAGCCTGATCAAGGACTACGTGATCGGCTGCATGTTTGAAAAATTACCGTTGAAAGCCACCGACCAATGTGAACATTCCCCCCTTCCAACCTTAAGTGACTAGAAACGCTATTTAAACCTTGCGGTTCTTAAACTCAGTGACTAGACTATTATTTATCTACACCTTCATGAGAAGTCGTGTCTTAATCATATTTATTAATCGCCGTCTGGAGAAGTACTGTCCTGGACTTGGACAATTTACAGAATGATGACGAATTGTGTTTTTTTATCGAAGTTAATTTAATAAAATTGAATTATGGTCAATTCAATTTTGAATTAATTTAAATGTAAAATTTTGGAAAGACCAAAATAAGCGTAAATTATTTAATAATTTTTTTTATGAAACTAATTTTAATTATGAGACCGTTAATTCGTTTTGCTGCCACTTGGGTGCTAGTGACACTGAAATCACATAGATTGCCACATATATTAACTTGTTTTGTTAAAAGTATTTAATTTAATCTGACAAATTTGGTTCACCAAATAAAGGTAAATTCTTCCTTTTTACTTTCTCTCTATCTTACAGGTACGTCAAAAAAATCGAACTCGAGATTTTGATGAATCTTGACGTTTCATGATTCCCTGAATCCGAAAAAGTTGTTTTTAAATTTATGTCTGTCTGTCTGTCTGTACCTCCAACTAGAGCACAAACTATTTTACCGATTGAGCTAAAACTTGATATCTAGGGTTTTCATAGGGTTGCCCCAAGGTCTTTTTGGAATTGGATATCTACCCCTAAAATTAAGGGTAGTTTACTGAAGGGCAAAAAGAGAAGAAGTAGATTTTCTCAAAATCGGCTCTAACGATTTTGATTAAATTTCATTTATAAACATTAATAAAAATTCCAAAAAAATTGCAACTCTCAATATTTCGGCAATATGGCTTTAAGGGCTCCGGTCTGATGCGTAAATTAACATTTTTTATAATAGCTCCGAAACTATTTGAGATATGAAATAACTTAGCATTACAAATATGTATATATATTTATAATACAAATATTTTATTCGAGACATATTTTTCAAAAGTCAATAACTTTCAATTTATACGCAATTATATATATTTTTTTTAACTTTTTGGACATTAAAGTTTAAGTATTGCGACCGTAAAAAAAAACTAACCTGAAATGTTGATGGTTGTCGACGTCTCATGACCCCCCGAACCCTAAAAAATAGTCTTTGCAATGCCGTCTGTCTGTGTGTCTATTAAAACTTAAAATTAAGAGTAGTTTTATAAAGGGCGAAAAGAGAAGTAAATAGTACGGTGAACAGCACAGACTTTCTCTCTCTTTCTATTAACTCCTAAGATTTCTGAACGGAATAGTGAACATTGTATCATCACCACTCCACATAAGAACACGCATAAAATAATATACAATGATAAAGAATCAATGAGAAAAGAGGCGCATCTTTGTCCACCTAAGAGCATTTCAAACAGTTTAATGTTTTAAAGACCTTAATAAAATGGTATTTGAAACATTTGCTGACAGCTTCTAAACTAGGATCTGCTTCCGCTAATATATTAGAAATTGGGAAGGTTGAATTTACAGGAACTGAACCCGCATTTGAGTGGAGAATGGAAAACCATTGATGAAAAACCACCCCAATTCCCCCGACCTAGATTCAAACCTTGATCTCCCCGTCCTCGACAGTAAAGCTCAGTATGAAACTAGCGCGTTAATCTCAGTACGAAACTAACGCGTTGGCCAACTACGGCACCGAGAACGGTAACAATATAGAAATTAGTTTTATGTGTCAATGTGCCCTATAAGGTACAGACATACAGACAGACAGACAGACAGACAGAGGGAAATTCAAAAACCACTTTTTCGGATTCAGGGATTTATGAAACGTCAAGATTCATCAAAATTTCTGTTTTAAATCCAATATATTTATTTTTAAAGAATTAATGTCCTCATTTGTATGTTTGGACCAATAAAAAAGATTAATATTGGGTCCACAATGGTCAACACTTCGTATTAATATTTCGATTTTTGGTTAAATGTTTTACATTTTATAAGGTGTTGTACATCTTCTAGTCATCGCATTGATATTTAATTATTCATTTATACATTTTGACCAATAAAAAATGTAAATATTGACTATTGAGTCTAAAATGGAGATAGATCATTGCTTTGCAAACATTTCTCCTAAGAGTTTTAAGGAAAAATAACATATTTTTTTTAGATACTTACTTATATTTAATTACTCTATGGCATTGGAGAATTATTGCGATAAGACTTAAGTAGTATATGTTTACAACTAAAGCTCACACAATTGTATTAATATATTTGCAAATATATCAGAAATTGTTGCTTTTATAAAAATATATGTCAAATAAAAGTTTTTTATTTCTAATAGTCCTACAATTTTGCAATGATAATTTGTTTAGTTTCTCAAATAGTTGTGGAGATACGAAAATTAACGCTTCTGTAAAGTACCCCTAAAATCATTTTCATAGGAAAATGAAAATAGCCAGTTTATTTATAATCATAATCAACGACTATATACGAATTTTAATCAAAATCGTTTGAGCAGATTTTGAGAAAACCTATTTTTTCTCTTTTCGCCTTCTATAAAACTACTCTTAATTTAAAGTTTTAATAGATACACAGACAGACGGCATTGCAAATACTATTTTTTAGGGTTCGGGGATGTCATGAAACGTCGACATCCATCAACACGTTACACCCCTCTCTCCAATCCTTTCTCCTTACGACCATCGATAACTTTAAGGTAGAGGGAGGATGTGTACTCTACATAGAATATACAAAGGACATGAAATGCAAGATTTAAATAATAATACCATAAATGGTTTATTCAAAGCAATAAACAATTAGCAAAGAAGAATTCAACTAATTACATGGTCTCAATAATCGTACTGAGTTTAGTGGAGAATCATGTTAGAAATAAACAGTTATTAGTGTAGATCCTTAGAACTTCTCTACTGTTAGACATATTAAACAATCAGATGGGCTAGTCTTTATGAGACAAATGACCCACCGTGTTCAAAAGTATACAAGTAAACAAATAATAAATCAGTTAATAAATTTATAAACTTTATATAAGAGCCCATGGGCCTTATTATACTGTTTAAAACGAGTCTCCACTGCATTACTTAAAGCAGACTTCAAACAAATTAAATAATAAATATATGAAGAATATTTATTAGACATTTTTAAAATACACGAGAGTTTGGCTAACAGACTTAAGTCAAACTCCCACGGGACTACCTGACCTAAACTTAGAGTTTAGAAACTTCCATCTATTCGTGAAATTAAACTTAACAATATCACAATAAACAAAGTCTAGCAAAAAACATTTAAATTACGATCAAATATAAAATTAATCTAATTAATTTTATCAGTTAAACAATTTACGTCTCGAAGTCAAATTTTATAAGTGTTCATTTCACAAAAGAAATCAAAACATTTTAATTACAATATTATTTCAGAATGAGATAATGATAAACTTCTTCATCACAAAAATATATCAAAGTTATTATAAATTAAATATCAAAACTAAACATCTGTCCCGAGCACCCAAGTGGCAGCAGACATTATAATTTTTTCTATTTGGCGAAGAAAATAAACACGGCATAAAAAAGGGTAAAGTTTTGAATAATTAAGTTCATAGTATACGTTGCCATTGTTAAAGTTTGTAGTTTATCACGGATGATCCTGGCATAATCCTGATCCTAGGACTATCTTCCTCCGTCCAGTGTTGGTTGAATAGTCAATTTAATAATGCACTCACAGGACTTTAAATAGGGGTTTTTCACAGCACGGAAACAAGGCGGGGGGTGTAGAACATTTCCTTCTAGAAGGAATCGAACATGACGTGGACTGTTGATATCGATGTTCCATTTTTCATTTTAGAACAGCGATTCTTCAATCGGACGTAATTTCTGTAGTTGTGGAACTATCCACCAGGGTGCAGAATGGGTAGAATTCTGTTGAACGTGGATAGTATTGCTTGGCGTGGCTTCAGTATCTATTTGATTTAGTCGGTGTTGACTTCGGTGAAGGAGTCTCTATTACTACCCTGTGTAGCTCGTAATTGTCTACACACAATAGATTTGGTGAGTTTAGATTCCAATGTATTCCATAGTTCTATTGAATTGATTTTATTGATTTATATTGTCTATAACATTGTTTCAATTTACAGGAACTACAATAGTGAATAGTACTATTGTAGGAGTTAGAATATTAATGAATATTATTGAATATTATTTGGGGCGGGTGGTATGATTCTTCGGCGAGTTGAGTATGAAGTTTAGCATGGGGCAGAGTTCAAATGTAACTCAATGCTACAAACATTTCAGGTTAGTTTTTTTTACGGTCGCAATACTTTAATGTCCAAAAAGTTAAAAAATATATATAATTGCGTATAGATTGAAATTTATTGATTTTATAAAAATATATTTCAAATAAAATATTTGTATTATAAATATACACACCTATTTGTAATGCTAAGTAATTTCATATCTCAAATAGTTTCGGAGCTATTATAAAAAAACATGTTAATCTACGCATCAGACCGGAGCCCTTAAAGCCATTTTGCCGAAATATTGAGAGTAGCCATTTTGTTTGGAATATTTATTAATGTTTATAAATGAAATATAATCAAAATGGTTAGAGCCGATTTTGAGAAAATCGACTTTTTCTCTTTTTGTCCTTCAGTAAACTACCCTTAATTTTAAGTTTTAATAGACACACAGACAGACGGCATTGCAAAGACTTTATTTACGGTTCGGGGGGTCATGAGACGTCGACATCCATCAACATTTCAGGTAAGTGATTTTTACGGTCGCAATCCTTAAACTTTTATGTCCAAAAAGTTAAAAAATATATATAATTGCGTACAGATTGAAAATTACTGATTTTGTTAAAAATATGTTTCAAATAAAATATTTGTATTATAAATATATATACATATTTGTAATGCTAAGTAATATCATATCTCAAATAGTTTCGGAGCTATTATAAAAAAACATGTTAATTTACGCATCAGACCGGAGCCCTTAAAGCCATTTTGCCGAAATATTGAGAGTAGCCATTTTGTTTGGAATATTTATTAATGTTTATAAATGAAATATAATCAAAATGGTTAGAGCCGATTTTGAGAAAATCGACTTTTTCTCTTTTTGTACTTCAGTAAACTACCCTTAATTTTAAGTTTTAATAGACACACAGACAGACGGCATTGCAAAGACTTTATTTACGGTTCGGGGGGTCATGAGACGTCGACATCCATCAACATTTCAGGTTAGTGATTTTTACGGTCGCAATCCTTAAACTTTTATGTCAAAAAAGTTAAAAAATATATATATAATTGCGTACAGATTGAAAGTTACTGATTTTGTTAAAAATATGTTTCAAATAAAATATTTGTATTATAAATATATATACATATTTGTAATGCTAAGTAATTTCATATCTCAAATAGTTTCGGAGCTATTAAAAAAAAAACATGTTAATTTACGCATCAGACCGGAGCCTTTAAAGCCATTTTGCCGAAATATTGAGAGTAGCCATTTTGTTTGGAATATTTATTAATGTTTATAAATGAAATATAATCAAAATGGTTAGAGCCGATTTTGAGAAAATCGACTTTTTCTCTTTTTGTACTTCAGTAAACTACCCTTAATTTTAAGTTTTAATAGACACACAGACAGACGGCATTGCAAAGACTTTATTTATGGTTCGGGGGGTCATGAGACGTCGACATCCATCAACATTTCAGGTTAGTGATTTTTACGGTCGCAATCCTTAAACTTTTATGTCCAAAAAGTTAAAAAATATATATAATTGCGTACAGATTGAAAATTACTGATTTTGTTAAAAATATGTTTCAAATAAAATATTTGTATTATAAATATATATACATATTTGTAATGCTAAGTAATTTCATATCTCAAATAGTTTCGGAGCTATTATACAAAATGTTAATTAGCCCATCAGACCGGAGCCCATAAAGCCATTTTGCCAAAATGTTGAGAGTAGCCTTTTTGTTTGGTATATTCATTAATGTTTATAAATGAAATTTAATCAAAATCGTTAGAGCCGATTTTGAGAAAATCAACTTTTTCTCTTTTTTCCCTTCAGTAAACTACCCTTAATTTTAGGGGTAGATATCCAATTCCAAAAAAACCTTGAGGCAACCCTATGAAAACCCTAGATATCAAGTTTTAGGTCAATCGGTTAAATAGTTTAGGCTCTAGTTGGAGGTACAGACAGACAGATAGACAGACAGACGGAAATTCAAAAACAAATTTTTCTGATTCAGGGAGTCATGAAAGGTCAAGATTCATCAAAATCTCGAGTTCGATTTTTTTGACGATCACCATAATTTCTCTACCTGTAAGATAGAGAGAAAGTAAAAATAGTTTTTCTCAAAATCTGCTAAAATGATTTTAATTAAAATTAGTATCTAGGCGTTGATTAAGATTATAAATAAACTGGCTATTTTCATTTTCCTATGAAAATGATTTTTAGGTTAATTTCCGTATCTCCACAACTATTTGAGAAACTAAACAACTTATCATTGCAAAATTGAAGGACTATTAGAAATAAGAAACTTTTATTTCAAATATATTTTTATAAAAGCAACAGTTTCTGAGATATTTGCAAATTTAGTTGTAAACATATACTAATTAAGTCTTAACGCAATAATTCTCCAATGCCATAGGGTAATTAAATATAAGTAGGGCTAATTATCTAAAAAAAAGTATGTTATTTTTCCTTAAAACTTTTAGGAGAAATGTTTGCACAGCAATGATCTATCTCCATTTTAGACTCAATAGTCAATTTTTACATTTTTAATGGGTCAAAATATATAATTGGATAATTAAATATCAATGCGATGACTTAAAGATGTGCAACACCTCATAAAATGTTAAAATTTTAACCAGATATCAAAATTTTAATACGAAGTGTTGCCTCTTGTTGAAGACATTAAACTTTTTGAAATATCCTTATGTGGACAAAGATGCACCTCTTTTCTCATTGATTATATATAATTTTTTTATTTTTTTATGCGTGTTCTTATGTGGATTGGTGATAATACAATGTACATTGTTCCGTTCAGAATTCTTACGAGTTTATAGAAAGAAAGAGAAAGTCTGTGCAGTGCGCCGTACCATTTATTTAACTTTTTGAACATTAAACTTAAAGTATTGCGACCGTAAAAATAACTAACCTGAAATGTTGATGGATGTCGACGTCTTATGACCCCCCGAACCTTAAAAAATAGTCTTTGCAATGCCGTCTCTCTGTGTGTCTATTAAAACTTAAAATTAAGCGTAGTTTTATAAAGGACGAAAAGAGAAAAAATATGTTTTCTCAAATTCTGCTAAAACGATATTGTTTAAAATTCGTATCTATGCGTCGATTAAGATTATAAATAGACTGGCTATTTTCATTTTCCTATGAAAATGATTTTTAGGGTACTTTACAGAACCTAGAGCAGAAAGACGGCATAGTTATTGTGAACCATAATTTCCGATCTCTGAACAAAAATATGGTAATCATCCTTGCAGATGACTGGTAGTCACGCTGTGACATATTGATAATGTCTGAAACTGAAACAATCCCACAAGACTTTCTCCTAATTCCAAATTTTAAGATATTTCTCAGATCTGATAGTGTTAGTGTCCGACGCCCAAAAGGATTCTTATGTTTTGCAAAGAAAGACATGAAAATTCAAACATGTAAACACATTTCAATAGAAAACTCTGTTTTTGGAATAGATATTATAGGTTTCAAAATTGGGAATGTCACTATCATCACAGGGTACAAATCACCTACTACACCTATCATTGAGTTTGTCACTGCTATTAACAAATTAATCCCTTCTGATAAATCTGATGTAATAATTTTAGGAGATATTAACTATAATATTATTGGACATAAAGACTATTTTTGTTGGAATTAATGAGCAAATATAATTTGAAACCCATTCTGAAGTCTAAAGAGTCTACGACAAACAACGATACGCAGATAGATGTCATTTTCAGTAATATGATGATAACCAGATTTGGAGTGTACGAAAGTTGTTTTACAGACCATAAACCAATTTACTGCGAATTTATAAATTAGTTTCCCGACACTGCGATTTATTTATTATCTGTAAATACATCAATCTTTATTGTTTATGTTATTAAAATTAGAGGTCAAATCTTCTGTCCTATTTTCAAGTGTTATTACTTCCTACTAATTTGATTTTACCTTTACGCAAGCAACAACAAATAGTCAAAAAATAATATTCACTATAGCTAATATTGCACTTTCACATTCTTTCATTAGTTATTGATTCCTTAGATTTCTTTCTTCTTCCCTCCATTCATCTCTAGTAATATAATTTTCATAAATTTGAACATGTAAAGCAGATCCGAGTTTCCAAGCTATCAGCAAATGGTTCAAATACCATTTTATTAAGGTCTTTAAAACATTAAACTGTTTGAAATGCGCTTAAGTGGACAAAGATGCGCATCTTTTCTCATTGATTCTATATCATTGTATATTATTTTATGTGTGTTCTTATGTGGAGTGGTGATGATACAATGTACATTATTCCGTTCGGAAATCTTACGAGTTTATAGAAAGAGAGAGAAAATCTGTGCGGTGCGCCGTACCACTTATTTTATAATGTTATCATATTTAATCGTTGTTTGAATTAATGTAAAGTTAGCTGATTGTTTGATTTAGACTAAAAAATGTTCCAAATTATTTAATTGAAATAACTTGTGTTTTAACTAGTCATTTTGTATATAATATTTTTTTTTTAAAGTAGTGTTCTTGCTAACGTAATCTTTTATGTCGAAATTTAATAGTCCAACGGGAGTTTGACTTAATGCCGGAAAGCCAAACTCTCGTGTTCATATAAACATATGTGATGTTAAATGTAACTTTAACTCTGTCGGTATTCAATGTGATGAAGCAGACACTTCAGTAACCGTTTCAAAGATGCCCACCAAGCTCTTTTTTGTTTTTAATTAAATATCTGTCTAGAAATTTTTGAAAGTAATGATTTGTTAAATAGCCAAACATTTAAGGTTGTGTTGGTAATATTCACTGTTGTGAAGCTGACAGTGTAGTTTGGTCGAGTTTTGTCTTTTAAAGACTGACCTAGTAGATTTAATCAAATATTTTTATCCGAGCAAACATACGCATAATGAAATTGCGCTTTACAATTGATATGATTTTCAATATACTTCCGATGGATTTTTGAGGCCATGTAATTTAGTGTTTCTGTTGTTATCTTGAAAAAAACATTCATATTGGTATTTAATTGTTGCTAATGTCTTGCTTTCTTTGTCATTTATCTGATGTAAGATTACCCCACCTTCCTTTTAGTTTCGTGTGTTCGTAGCTAAGAGGTATTAGAGTGGGTGGTAACATACTAAACGTTGTAAGATATATTATTTAACTATACATTTTTGTAAATAATTATTCCAAGAATACTTTTTATGGAGTGAACCATATTTCTAAAACTTTTATTTGTGTGTGAATAAATATTCCATGTATACATTTCGTGGTGTAAGATATATTTGTAAAAACTTTTATTTGTGTAGATAAATATACCATCTATACTTTTCATGGTGTGAGATATATTTGTAAATAAATATTCCAAGTATTCTATTCATGATGTGAGATATATTTGTAAAAAGTTTTATTTGTGTGTATAGATATTCCATGTATGCTTTTCATGATGTGAGATATATTTGTTAAAATTTTTATTTGTGTGGATAAATATTCCAACTATACTTTTAGTGGTGTTAGATATATTTGTAAAATATTTGATTTGTGTAAATAAATATTTCAAGTTTAATTTTCATGGTGTTATCTATATTTTAAAACTTTGATTTGTGTAAATAAATATTCCAAGTATACTTTTCGTGGTGTACAATATATTTTTAAAACTTTTATTTGTGTAAATAAATATTCCAAGTATATTTTTCGTGGTGTGAGATATATTTTTAAAAACTTGGATTTGTGTAAATAAATACGCCATCTATACTTTTCACGGTGTGAGATATATTTGTAAATACTTTAATTGTATAAATAAATATTCCAAGTTTAATTTTCCTGGTATGAGATATATTTGTAATAACTTTTGTGTAAATATATAATCCAAGTATACTTTTCATGGTGTGAGCTATATTTGTAAAAACTTTTATTTGTGTAAATAAATATTATAAATTATCATATTTGTGTTTTAACGTCCTCACACAAACACCCCCTCTCCTTCCTATAAATACAAGTTTATTTGGCTTAGAAGATCAGTCTCAAACATTATGGATAAGTAGAAACGTTCAGAATAAGACAATTAAATCCTTTTACTTTCTCTTTGGGTAGCAATCTAAAGTCACAACAATTTATAAATGAATATAACAATGTTGCCATCCCCTTCTTGTCTTTGATTCTTCAACTAACATGTTCTAGGATTTAATAAAAATAATAACGACAATTTATTGCTAGTTTTTTTTTATTGACAATAGGGAACTTAGAGTAATTTTCAGTGTTTCAAATTAAAATTAACTATGTTGTTACCAAACCTATGCCAAATATAATCATTTGAACTGGAGACCCCTAACTGACCAAAGAGGGTGGAAGCCAGTGGATTAGGATTCAAATTCCCCTAGAGTTTAGTATATTTTAAGAGTGCTCTCTTCGACCTGTGGGTTAGTTTTTTCACTCTACCTCTACGCAAATGAGGTTTCAAACATCCCAATTCCTAATCCATTAGCGTAATTAGTATTTAAGCGTATAACCCAAACGTATAGTAAGACGCAGTGCTAGAATGTGTCAAGTTCATGTAATCTATAAAAAAATATGTGTGCCATATCACCAGGTAGTTAAGCGTGAGTTTCTATTTTAAAAACAGGTTTTGAGAAGGTCGGTGTTTGATCCCGCAGCAAGCTATTTTTGGGTAAATTTTCATAAATCGTTTTCCACTTTTAGTTCTGGAAAATTGAGATACTTTACCTTAGTGAATATAATTTATTAAGCCTTACTTCTTTCTTGTGATAAATATTAGACATATAGAACGATGGGAGGCTATTTTTGTGTGTGTATTGTATTATTATTATTATTATTATCATTATTATTATTATTATTATTATTATTATTATTATTAGCACCGCGTCTTACTACCCTTTCGGGTTATACGCACTTACGCTAATGTGTAATGGTATGATGATTGTGAGATGAAATGGAGGACCTACAGTTTAACGTGGAATCCGAACCACGGTGGAGGCCTGGCATTCCTCACATTCACAAGTTGTGATTAATACACATCTTGTCAGAGGTGAAGGAAGGGTTTGGCAATCAGATAAATCTGTGCCGAGACCGAGGATTGAACCCCGGACCCCAGCTCAGAAGTCCGATACCTTACCCCTAGACCACCAGGTCACCGTGTGTATTGTAAACGGACATTATAAGTTTTAATAAATATTCTGGGTAAGCTAAACAAATCCACGCCATAGTACTCAATTTAAAGAGAAATATTATAGATTCCTTCATCAGCATCGAGCGTATTTAGGGAGGTTTTCTAATAGACTTTCCATTCTTTCTGCGTGGAAATGTGGGTACACTTCCTCTAATTTTGACTCTAGGTTTAAATGGCTAATTTTTTTATGATTGTTATTTATTATGTCAACAAAATATAGTTTCGAGCATTAAATTCAGAGTTATATATTATTTCAACAAAATAGAGATGAGAATATTATATGATTTTTTCTGTTGTTATAAGTGGCTCGAGGAATAAAACGGTTGTTTCTTTTTTTCATTTTATCCTTGGGTAAAAATCTACCACCATATTACATTTTTTAATAATATTTGTATACATGCATCTATGGAGGCATGGTCTAAGGCGTCACTAGACGGTCGATGACAGAGTGATCGACCTTTGATTTTCTCACTCTAAGCAAATGCGGATACACATTCTACCTGTTGTAGAAAAATATATTCGACCAGCAAAACCCCTTCGAAAATGGTGGGGGTACACTCGGAAGAAAGTACGACCTTTCTAACAGACATTAGCTGTGCTAAAGATATCGAGTTTTGAATCCCGGTGTGCACGCCGTATAAATGTTAGGCTCATCTAATCCTGGTGAGGGGAAATGGAATCCTCGCCCTGTAAACTGTAATTATCTCTCCCTCCGGAATATTTTCTTAATCCTCCCTACCACACGTATTGCCAGAAACGGTCCGTGTCACTCATATAGCTATGGCGGGGGAGGTTGTGGGTTCAAATCTTGCTTGGGTGAACTGGGGTGATTTTCTACTCTCCCTCAATCCACGTAAACGCTGGAACATGTTTACCTCACTCCTCCAGTATATGATTGATACCTACATCCGCAAATGTCGACGGACGATACCATACAACCGATTTTAGTAGATTTTTGCGGTGTGGAGTAGCGGCCCCTGATTGTGCATAATCAGAGTAGTGTACAATGCTTGCAAGAAAAACCCATAACCACATAGATGGGGGAACGCGTTCGGGAAGGTTTGCAATACCAGTAAAACCTACGAGAAAGAAATTGTGACATCATTCAATGACGTGTTCTTTTTCTGTATCGACTTTTGTCAACCTGCCAATTTGGCGCCAGGTATGAGTCATCAGGGAAAAACCCATTGCAACATAATTCAAGGTTGTGTTCTATTTCGGTCTTGACTTGTCTTGTCAACCCGCCAAACTGGTGCCAGGTATGAGTCACCGGGAAAAAATCCATTACCACATAGATGGGTGAAGGGGATGGGAGAGGGTTTGCGAAACCAGGAAAAACCATTTCTTGGGGAGGGGGGAGTAAGGGGAAGTGAAAGGGGTCTCACGGCCGGGAACAATTTCTCACACTACTCTAAGCTGCCGTCAGGAGAGGTTCGTGCTGCGTGTTACCTTCCTTTGGGAAGTGAAAGGGGTTTTACGGCTGAGAACCACTGCTGGCTGCTCATTGGTCACACTCTAAGCTACGCTGAAGTCGGGAAAGGTTTGTGCTGCGCGCAAACACGGGAAGATCGCCCGACACCGTGGAATACAAGCCAATAAACTCCAACGCCCTTCCAATCCTACCATGACATAAAAAACAATAAGAACACATAAAAAACAAGATTGGACAAGAATAAACCACTGAAAGGGGTTAAGGGGGAGGGTATGGAGGGTAGAGGAGTGGCCAGGGAGGGGGTAGAAGGAGAGGAGAGGGAAAGCCAACAGCAAATCAGAGAGTGAGGGGGCGTGCTCACATGACAAAATTCAACTAATCAGCGTCGGGGTCAAATGTCAAAGGTCTAACTGGAACTAGAGTGCATTCTAGGTAGTATTAATATTATTAAATATGTACTTATTAAATAGCTTAAGTATACTTAGCTTACCTGACAGAACAAGACTCTTATGTAGGATGTTTGTCAACAATTGAATTAACACAAGCTGTAGTTATGCTATCGTCCTCCATACCACCACTTTCATAGGAATTTGAAAATGTTAGTTTTGCGAAAACGTCTGAACAAATAACATTTACTTTTACGGCTGGTGAAAATACCTCATTTAAAGTCATTGTTTCTTAGTTATCAGATTACAGTTTGAAGATCGTGGAGGCTTAAGAAAATTGCTGCTTATGAATGCTTTAAGATGAGACTTGAACTGAAGAGCAGAAGGATTAGCTCTACATCCTCCTCTCTGTCTCAAATTTGAAACGAAATTTTCAATTGGATCCTAATTAATTTTGAAGTCATAAGAAATTAAATATTTTCCAGTTTTAGTTCCAACCACAAATAAAGAGTTCTCCTGATTGAATTACCAAGATCTGTAAAACAAAAACGGTTTTGCATTTCTCGTACCCACAACAACTTTCCAGGAATCCACAAATTCAGCTGATTCTTTAAGATGCTCTTCCACTTTGGGATTTATTTCACTTAAAGCGTGGGAGAATAGGTTACCACTATGAAGCGTTTTAGAATTTAGAGCATCAAATACATTATTAATCCTCCCTGCAAATTCATCAGTGCCCAGGGCAGTGTCTGAAATTAGCTGTTTTGTGGAAACGGCTGTTAAAATGGCTGATTCCATGGAATTATTTAAAACCTGTGTCGCATACTTGACAGCCATTTTTTGAAAATTCTTTCGTGAAACTTGTGTCTGTCTAATTTTTATTAGAGCTCTTGCTTTCGGGATTCCACCTTCCACCTGAGGGCAATCGTCAAGTTCATATACTTTTTCAATTTCTTTCCACGAAGCCCTGCGGTCTTCCAACTGAATGTCTTTATAAATTAGATAATTTTTAACATTTTTGATTAAATGGGGAACATCATGAATGACGTGAACCTTATTTTTGTTAGTAACAATGTCCATGTTTTCTTCTGTTACACCAAACTTGTTTAAAGCAGCCTTGTTACTAGAACCTTGATCACACACAAGAGCTCATACCCTCAATACAACTATATTTAAATTTTCCAAATTCTTTAAGTTAATGCTCTTAACATTAGAAGACCCAAAGTAATAGGGCACAGGAAGCTTCTATGGAATAAAGAGACCACGTATCATAAACACCAAAGCTTACTCTGCCTGTGATGAACTCCGTCCTTGTGACCCAAGATCATGAATTCCTTCAATCCTGTCATTCTTTTGATTGTATTGTAGGAACTTTCTGATATTCATCTCGTCAAACTTCAAAACAACTTGTTTTTCAAGAGGATCAAATATGCTTTCCACTTTCATGGCAAGTTGATGAAGTAGTTTTTCGTTGGTTCCTGTTTTCATTGAAATTGAATTCATCCATCTGGAAATAAAAGAAAAACTCGGAAGTTAAAGTCCTATTCCATTCAAATGCACGTACAGTGCCGGAGATTTATAATAACAAAGAAACGCAGATTGTTTCTCGTCTTAGGTGTAAGAGTTATTTGCAGTGTGCTGAAATTGCATTGCTAAAAAAGTTGCGGCTGTAGGAGGGAATTTTTATTTTGCCACTAGGGCCACATCTTTTCCCGAGATTATCTGAATGGTGTTTTTTAACCTACTCATTGAAGCTCTTTTTAAAGGAAGTAATTTTTTCTGATTATGTGTAGTTTCCTTAGTTTGATTTTTCTTGGAGCTAGTTCAGTTTCTAGCTTACTGCTCGAGGGTTGTGAGGTCTTAAGGGCTTTTGTGTGGGTAAAAGGTAATTGTGTTAGGTTGGAAACCCCATGTAAAGATTCACTATTGTCAAGTTTTTGAGATGACACATTAAAGTTAGTTGACAACGCAGGAAGGTTCGGAACTGTTTCGAGATTACCATATTTTGTGGGCACAGCTGATTTACAAATCCTTTATTTGGTACTTGCATTTATAAAACAATTGGGTTTGAAATGTACGTCACATACTTATTTATTTTTCAATTCATTGCCTGATAAATCAAGGAATCTATTTTTTTTTTTACAATTTTGAATCCTTCTTATTAATTGGAAATGAATAAAAGTGTATTTTATTGTAAGTTATCGAATTTGCATTGCATTTCTTATATGCACAATATCAGTGGCGCAGGAACGTTTTTTTTGGGCGGGTAGAAATAACCCTGTGCTCTTATAGGGGATAATATTTTTGAGATTTAAAAAAGAACAGGAAAATGTAATACAGCTGTCCCTCATACTACACGAGTGATTGGTTCTGATACATAATCACGTAACACGAAAACGCAAGTGAAATGATTTTAACATGAGTGATATAGGAATTATTCCAAAGGAAATAAAAACCTAAAACTTGAAAATGAATGCAATTTTTTTAATTTATATAACTAGTACAATGCATTAGGTAGCCTACACCTATTGTCAATCTTTAATCCCCTGAAATTTGTAAACAAACACAACTTTTAATCAATGTATCTAATTAATACAATGCTAAAGATACACTTACTGTTAATCTTCAATCGCATGATAAAATAACTGGGTTTGGCAAATCTGGTTTATCACTATCTTGCTCTTGACGGTAGGCTCTTGCTCTCTTGAAGGTCCTGGGACGGTAAGCTCTTGATCTCTTGAAGGTCCTGGGATGGTAAGTTCTCTTGAAGGCCCTGGGACGGTAGAATTTTGCTCTCTTGAAGGCCCTTGGATGGTAAGCTCTTGCTCTCTTGAAGGCCCTTGGACGGCAAGCTCTTGTTCTCGTGACGGCCCCTAGACGGTAAGCTCTTGCTCTCTTGACGGCCCTTGGACGGTAAGCTCTTGCTCTCTTAAAGGTCCTGGAACGGTAGACTCTTAATCTCTTGAAAGCCCTGGGATGGTAGACTCTTGCTCTCTTGAAGGCCCTTGGACGGTAAGCTCTTGCTCTCCTGAAGGCCCTTGAACGTTAAGCTCTTGTTCTCTTGACGGTCCTTGGACGGTAAGCTCTTGCTCTTTTGACGGCCCTTGGATGGTAAGCTATTGCTCTCTTGACGGCCCTTGGACGGTAAGCTCTTGCTCTCTTGACGGCCCTTAGACGGTAAGCTCTTGCTCTCTTGACGGCCCTTGGATGGTAAGCTCTTGCTCTCTTGACGGCCCTTGGACGGTAAGCTCTTGCTCTCTTGAAGGCCCTGGGAAGATAGAGACTTGCTCTCTTGAAGGCCCTTGGATGGTAAGATCTTGCTATCTTGAAGGACCTTGGATGGTAAGATTTTGCTGGCATGAAGGCCCTAGGACGGTAAGCTATTTCTGGCATGAAGGCCCTGGGACGGTAGGCTCTTGCTCTTGTGAAGACCCTTGGATGGTAGGCTTTAGTTCTTCGAAAGACCCTTGGACAATACGCTCCTGCTTTTTTGAAGATCCTGGGACGGTAAGCTCTTGCTCTCTTGAAGGCCCTGGGACGCTAAGCTCTTGCTGGTATAAAGGCCCTATGATGGTAGGCTCTTGTTTTCTTGAAGGCCCTGTAATGGTAAGATTTCGCTGCAGTAAGGGCCCCGGGTGTTTAGACTGATGATTTTCAATTTCTTTGATGAAATGGTAAGACTCAACTGACGGGCAGCATTTTCCCTATCTCTATAGAGTTATTTGTAGCAAGCCAAAAAACTCTGGATCTCTCTGGCAACTTGCTTACCCCCCCCCCTTTTATATCTATTAATATTTATAGGGTGAGGAAGGCTGAAAATCAGGCAAATTAATCACCTGATCGGATCAATTGAATTTTATTATTGAAAACAACAATATTACAATATTTGAGAATACACACATCGTGCGTGAAGCGCACCTCTCTATTATTCATCAAGATCATTTAGATACACAAACAATTAATCTCAAAATCCCCATCAGAATGGTTACAGAAAATAACACGAAACGTCTTGGGCTCAATATTCAAATAACAATATACAAAGTCTGGGATCTCTGGCATCGAACTAACTTTATGGACCTTAGCTCCTTGGTTCCTTAACTTAATACTTAGTATATCGATTTTTAAAACAAGGCATAAGGCATAACTGCATCATCCTACGTGACGACAACCAAGTATAGTGTACAGTTTGATATTTGAATCATTCATAATTAACTTGGTGTCACATCAATACTATAACCCTCTAAAGCAAGGGTAAGCTAAGTCTCGCTTCATCATACTACTTTCAGCAATTAATTTGATTCAAACAGCTGTCATTAAATAGAACAAAGAGGAGTTTATAAGACGGGTTCGAGCCCGGGGCGCGCTGACACACTCTGAGCGCTTTAATAATAAACAAGTATTTACAATAGTAACTAACATTAAGGTTTAGGTTTGAATCCCAAACTTAGATGGGTGACGAAGGGTGACGACCTTTCTACATGCCGCGGGAATCGCATGGCATAGCAATTTCAAATTAACAATCAGTTAAAGTATTTAAAGTCCAAACGGTAATTTTGAATATAGTCCCCCCATGACGCCGAAACAGAATTTATGACTCGAATAACAACAATCCCCGAGACCTAGTTGCCGTTCTCACCTCTTATCCATAAGATCGTGATGTAGTAAGTAAATCTACACTACCGGCGTAGCCGTATATATACAACAGATAGTTCTCAGAGGGGAGGAAGGATCGAAGGAAATGGAAGGTTGGAGAACATAGCAAACGAAGGAGCCAGTAGGTTCGAGTACATAGTCGAAGCGCCCAGACGCTACGCGTGGCTGGACACGGAACTTTTCTTTCTGGCTGGTTGGACACGTGTTCGACTCTTGTGGTCAGTTGACTCGGGCGCGCTGCTCAGTCGGACGGGTATTACGCTGGAGAGCGGAGGTCGGTGTTAGTGGTGTGAGTCGTGCGTAGGTCTTCCGAGAGCTGGCCCCTTGGTTGGTGAGTGTTTGTCCCATTTGATATTACTTGTAAGTTGTTACAAACTTTGGTGCTTCTATCCTTGTTAGGGTCAATCTCTTCAAAGATCCTAATTGCACTGGCAATGTGCTTAAATAAATCAGCAAATTGTTTTGTTGAAAGTTGTTTGATAGGTTTAACAACATAAGGCTCTTCCTCTTCATTCTTTATGCCATTCTCCATTTCTAGAAGATCTTCATTGGTGAAATATATTGATTGGGATTGGAACAATTGATCCAAATTTGCCTTATCTATGTCTCCAAATCCAACCTCTTGCTATGTTAACGATGTCATGTCTTGAATTGGAAAGCTCGTGGTCAGGATCAAAATCATGAGAATCAGAAAGCTCAGGCCAAACATTTTTCCAAACTACCTTCATACAGGACTGTTTAACTTCTGCCCATGCATATCCAATGTTGTCAATACCACCCCCCTAACACCAAACTGTGCAGTAAAGATTAACGCTTTCACTGGAATGTGTGTACACAAGGACACACCACCACTGCACAGGATGACTGCGAAATTCCAGCTGACCATGCACTATTTTTGTATTTCTTTGAATCTTGTTATAGCGAAAACACGTAATGTGATATCACGTATAACGAGAGATACCTTATATAATGGTCCCACTGTGCATTTTTCTCATTTATTTTAGTTATTCCAAATATTAGAATTAATACATACAAAACATATTAAGAGAAGTGTTATATTATGATGCAGCTCAACTAAAAATTATGAAACACTGAAAATTAAAGTAGATTTCCATAGACCTTTGCCCTATATTTGCTACTAGCTATAAAACCACTAACCATTTTTGCAATTTCAATTTTTTTGAGCCTCTCAGGTGATTTAGTCTACATTGCCTCATCGTGGAGCGAAGATAGTTTTTCATGCATCCAATCCAAGCATTGAAAAATTTCTTTCTGAAGTAGCTGGCGTAGCTGGTATCACTATCAGAGTTTTCAAAATCTCTTCAGTGTATGCTCCAAGCACATTTTATTTTTATTATGTTAGCATAGTGTGAACATTGTATCTTGCCTCAATAAGATGTTTACATTATCTAAAAGTTTTACTATATTATTTTTTTGTTGGGGGGGGGGGGGTAAAAATTATACTTTTTACCTCCCTCAATTTTTTGGGAGGGTAAAATTTACCTCCGTACCCCCTAGTTCCTGCGCCACTTTACAATATCAAGGCATTGCTAGTAAAAAAATTATATTACGACAGTTAAACTACTCTCTAAATACGGCATCGGGTTTGTAGTATAACACTGATACAGTTAAATAAATTGATATATTAATAACTAAAGTCACCGTGTTCGTATGAAAATGATTTTTAAGGTACTTTACAGAAGCGTTAATTTCCGTATCTCCACAACTATTTGAGAAACTAAACAACTTATCATTGCAAAATTGTAAGACTATTAGAAATAAAAAACTTTTATTTGACATATATTTTTATAAAAGCAACAGTTTATGAGATATTTGCAAATATATTAATACAATTTTGTGAGCTTTAGTTGTAAACATACACTACTTAAGTCTTAACGCAATAATTCTCCAATGCCATAGAGTAATTAGATATAAGTATCTAAAAAAAAGTATGTTATTTTTCCTTAAAACTCTTAGGAGAAATGTTTGCACAGCAATGATCTACCTCCATTTTAGACTCAATAGTCAATATTTACCTTTTTTATTGGTCAAAATGTATAAATGAATAATTAAATATCAATGCGATGACTTGAAGATGTGCAACACCTTACAAAATGTTAAAGTTTTAACCAGAAATCGAGATTTTAATTCGAAGTGTTGACCCTTGTGGACCCAATATTAATCTTTTTTATAACTTTTAGGATTCCTTTGATTTCTTTCTATTTCCCTCCATTCATCTCTAGTAATATAATTTTCATAAATTGGAACATGTAAAGCAGATCCGAGTTTCCAAGTTGTCAGCAAATGGTTCGAATACCATTTTATTAAGGTCTTTAAAACATTAAACAGTTTGAGATGCTCTTAGGTGGATAAAGATGCGCCTCTTTTCTCAATGATACTATATCATTGTACATTATTTTATGCGTGTTCTTATGTGGAGTGGTGATGATACATTGTACATTATTCCGTTCAGAAATCTTATGAGTTTATAGAGAGAGAGAGAAAGTCTGTGCGGTGCGCCTTACCATTTATTTTATTATTTTATAGGTATAAAATGTATCATAGTAAAAATAGGTGTTTTCAGGATATTTAGGATTTTTTTTATCTGAAGCTAGCATTAAAAATCACGTTTTATGCTTTTTCACATTACAATACTTACATTTAGATAGATCGATTCTTTGTTTACAGCCTTTAAAAGATTTCCCGCTAGTCCAAACAAGGACATTAATATATATATATATATATATATATATATATATATATATATATATATATATATATATATATATATATATATATATATATATACTTTGATACGGGCGGTCATGTTTGGCAAAATTATATCCTCTTAATTTTTATTCCCTTCTCCATATTTGATAGTAGTTTATTCTTTTATGACAATATGTTTCAAAGTTATTATTATTTGGTCTAAACCTAAGTTGATAATCGATTATTTCGATATTGCTATTCATAGGACTAGAAGGTAATGATATTGATATATCAAGTTTGATATTACTGACAGTGAATTATTTTGTGCGTATTTATATTAGATTTATCTTTTGAATATATTAATAAATAGTTAAATACGCAATATGAACGAAAAATGTATACGGTTTTATCCTAGTTTTGTTTAATAGATACTAATTTGACTCATATTCATGTAAATGTAGCATGTCGATCAGAGAGATTGACAAGGCTACAAGCAAAGGTTAATATTCCGATAATTTATCAAGAAAAATAAGGATTTTTGATAAATACTGTGGCGGATATCTTAGAAGAGGATTAATAATGTCATAATAGCGAATAGATGTTCTAATAAATGTCGTATACCAGTTGATGGTTCCAGATAATATGTTCATGAATCGACCATGCGGCCGGCAAGAAAAAAGTTTAAAGGACGTCTATATTATAATATTTCATAAAAATAATAATCCAGTTTAAACAAGATAATTAAAACATTTATATTTCGGGTAAAGATATGTGTATACAGACTCACCCTATCAAGATGATGTTGGATTTTGTCACCTCGTGGTTAAAGAAAACTTTTCTAACATGGCGGTCCTATCTCCAACATGCTTCACAATGCGCCAGTGATCAAATGAGGGACGTGGGTTCTTCACTGATGTTCCTCGACATTCAAGCGCTCCTGCAGGTGAAAGTGGAAAACTAACCTTTCCCCTTAACCCTCTTACTGTTTTCTCTCTTCCCCTCTCTATCTCCCTATCTTTATTCCTTCTCTCTTTTCGCTGTTTATCGTTTTATTGTCTGTTCCATTTGAGTTAGAGCTGAGAGCGTATAAAAGCCGAAGCGTCAGTCACTAGTTACTGCATTGCATTAAGGGGATGGATCACCATGAGAGATGAGCGCGGCCGGTTTCTAAGACGATTTCTCTGTACATGATTACTAAGAAAACTATTGTACATATTTTAATCAGATTTTTACTACTGTAAATATCAATTCATTTACATGGTTTATAGTTTATTCCTTTCCACCCAGCCAATTCAAATTTAAGTTATAAAAAATAATTTAAAGATCACTGCATGAAACAAACTGGGCTTGTCATGGAAATGTGGGAAGACTTAGGCTAAAACGGTTTTCATTGTATTACAATAAACACATTTCTCTATCATTTAGTATAATTTAACGCCAGTTAAAAGTTAAATATTTGTAAGCAGCTTTGTTCAAATAATTTATGCATCATCGTATTTTCTTGGTTTAGTGTTGTTTTAAAAAAATCTACAAAGTATAAACCAAGTAAATATGAATGAGAATAATAATTATCATTTCATTTTTTAGCATACATATTGTTATAAACTAAAATAAAGTGGTACAGTTTTATTTTGATTCAAAAAAGTGTTGTGGTGCAGTAGCCTGTGACCTAGCGGTGTAAGGTTGAACAAAATGAACCTCTCGAAAAAACTCAAGGCAGTGATGCCAAGCGTTGCACTGTAACGAGCAGATGTTCTCAGGAAAAATATCAACTCGTCTGCGTTCATTTATTAAATCAGTTGTGTGAATACCACGTGTTTTGCAATGGAAGCCGTTTCTGTAAAAAGAGATCGAATAAAATAAAATAAAAAACTACTTTATCTCTCAACCAGACGAAAGAAAAATAAATGTTTTACTCTTGTGAATTGGATAAAAAAAAAGTATCATGAATTTATTATCATTTCTACTTGAAAAATACAATTTTAATACTGTAGTTTAAAATTCATCCATTAATTTCAAATCATGTGTGTGGAATACCTAATTAATATAATTACAGGACCCGCTTTGGTGACCTCATGATTTAAGGCACTACTCTTGCAAAAAACTGGACTGCCGAGGACGGGGATTGGTGTTCGATCCCAGTTTGGTGCTATGAGGTTATTATTCCTAAAATGTGTTCCACTCACCCTCCACGCAAATGTAAGTGTATATAATCTAAAAGCAACCTTAAACTTCTCTGACACATTAGCTTAATTAGTACATCGGCGTAAAACCCACATGGGCTCGGTTCACTTTGGTGTACCAATCAAACACTTTGGCCCTACCTTTGGTAATCTGGTCTGTAAACAGAGTCAATAATTTGGTATTGATAATACGGGGCTAACTAAATCATTTTGGGCTATTGGTAATTTGAACAAGAAATACACTTGTCACAATAGATAAATCTCTTGAAACTATTTTGCTATTGGGACTATTGAACATGCCTTGACCACCACTCTTTTAAAATTAATAACATTAACACAGATCCATATTTAATATTGACAATTATTATTTAACAAAATAGTTTCATCACAAATATCATTTTTACTTTATCGCACCCCTCGCGTGCCATAGTCAAAGATTTGGAAATAACGTAAGATTTAGAGAGGAAGGGAAGGGGGGAACACAAATACTAAGAGGAGGATGTTACTCAACACATATAAGAGTGTGCAGTGTAAAGATTATTTCAATGTCTTTTTTTTTTTTGTTCTTGTGATATTAGAAATGCTTCACTTCTGAATATTCTTCGATGTTATCCGTAAATTTACAATAATAAAGTAAAGATAATAAATACGGTAAGTAAAGATAATAAATACGGTAATTAAGAGAAAGTGTTCCCACATTTGCGTGGAGTAAATGAGCAATCACGAGGAAAAACACCTCAATTCACGTGGTAGGGATTCAACCAAAAATTGTAGCACAGAACCCTAATAAAATTAAAATTAAAAACGTAATATTAAGTGTGTTCATTGCAGAAGTTTTGATGAAGGACTTTGAATGTATAAAGAGTTAGAATGGATGTATTATTATATACTGTGTGTAGCAAAAATTATAAAATAGCTAGTGATGTGTATATATATTATGAACGTCCCTGACACAAAAGTGATTGATAAGGGAGAAATAGATTATAAAATGATCATGCTTCAATGTAAAACTTGTGTTTAAGCCTATCAAATTTGGTCAAAATCGATAGATATTTTCTATACAATTGGGTGAAAAACCTTTTCTTGCAGTATATTTCTTAATGTTTATTGTAATTTCAAATACTTATTTTTAGAGTTAGTGTTTATAATTTTTGAAGTAGAGGCAATAAGTGTAATATTTATTCTATAAAAAATATACATTTTTAAGAATAAAATATTTCTTTTTGCAGAAAATTGTTCTATATGCTATCTTCAAATTTGAATATATATATTTATATATATAATATTTATTTATTTAATTATATTATATTTTTATTTACATTATAATATAATATTATATTATATTTTGATTTACATTATATTATATATAAATATATATGTACAGCCCGAACGGGTAGTAAGACACGGCGATATAAATAAATAATAGTAGCGTGTTTGGAACCGTTTTAAAAAAACACCCTCAGTATACACTACTGGGATGTGAACCCAAAATATTTTCTTTCAGTTCCTGAAGTAAATGGTCAGATTAATTTTTTTTTCAAATAAACAGAGAATTTGTGAATAGATTTTGTTTTTCAAAAATTGCTTTAGTGGTTTTAGGGATCAGGAAGGTTATATTCATAGAAAGTGTACCCGCATTTACGTGGAGGGAGCGTGGAATACCAGTTTGGAGAAACTAACTTTAGTACACCCGACCGAGATTAGAACCTTGATCTCCCCATCATTGGCAGTCTAGTCTACTGCAAGATTAGCGCGTTAGACCATGAGGCCACCATGTTAAAATATGTATAAACGTATAAAGCTATATTTGACTATCGAATATAATTAATAAAAAATAGGTTAATAGAGTTTGAAATTCTTGGTAGTTACAAGTTCATTGGTGTAACTATAGGATGGTGGCAAAATTCCACAGGGCCACGCCCAAAATAGGGCCCACCACGCAGGTCCACCAATTATTAATTTGGTAATTAATTAATTTGGTAATAGATGAAAGCGTTGTCTTTCAGGCCTATCATTGTTTCGTAAAGATCTCACTAATCAATCAAAAATTACTCAATAGTCATTTTATTGTGCATAATTTATGCTGTACAAAAATGTATGTACATATTTTTCTGTAAAATCAATAGAAACAGCTGACAGATCATTTTCAAAACTTTATTAAAAATTATTTAAGAAGCACATGAATCAATAAAGGCTAAAGGGATTAGCTATGTTGTCTGTTGAGCTACTACCCTAGCCGTAGCTTGTCCTAAGAAGGAAATGTAGACAATTTCAGAGAGACCTATGTTTGTTTAGCCTCTATAGGTGTTAATATTGATGATTGACTATTGATTTGTTTATAATATTTACTAATATTGTTTTATTCAATTCAGATTAAGTTTTTTACATTATATTGAAATTTTTCAGCAACAATTTTATCAAATATTATGGCTGTATGGTAATGCACTTAGAGTGGTTTTTCCTCAATGGGTTTACACTCTTATCTTTCCACGCAAATGTGGGTACACTTTCTCTAAATTCAACCTACCTACTCTATATTAATACGTATTATAAAATAATTCCAATAATAAATGTCTAAATTTTTTTTATAATCTACAATTATTCATAAGATTTGGGGACGGTGGTGTATTTTTCCCTTGGGGTCACCCACCGTGGGTCCATTACTGCATAGTTATGTCTTTGTATATGTTACAAGCTTATGTAGGTCAAGCTAGTTTTACAATAGGAAATTTTAATGCATCTTTAAGTTTATATTAAAATAATAATAATTATTTGTATCTGGGTGATGTAATATAAGAAACTAAAGTAAATAATAAAGTAAAAAACACAATTTCTTATTTATGTTTTATACGTATATGTGTATGTCCCCACCCCCTTCCTTTTAAGGGTTCTAACACTTTTCAAGGGGGGTACATCTCTGACCCCCAATTTTCTGCGTCCATGAAAAAAGGTTTAAAAAATAAAAACTTTTTATGTCAATTGATAAGATATTTCTATCACCATTATTATTATTATTATTTTGATATTTTACATCAAAAGTGATTGCATGACCTGACGTATGAATCTTTTTAAAGAAAATTAAGTAACCATTGTGACGCTCAAACACTGTCCTCACCCCTCATAACTTGGGTTATGTCAGATGCTGAAGAAATGATCTACATTCTACGATGTGTCTGTCGATAGTTGTATATCCAATGTTACTCATTGAGGGTGGACTGGTAAGGGGGGAGGTTTGATATGGCGGGGTATTACCACCAATGTCTTCTCCACCCTTCCCCCCATCAAAATGTGTCTTCCTCCAGTTTGTTTGGTTCCCTCTGATATACTCTAGTTTGAAGATGAAAGATGGTTTGCATCAAATTTCAAATAGGTTCTATAACAATCTATTATTATTTTTAAATGCTGAAGGGCCACCCCTAATAGCTTTTAGTGGCATTCCATTTTCAAACATTTCTCATTGGCTTGGAGTCATTCCCCTAAAAACTCCTATATTTTTTCATTGCGACTTACTTCCAGTTTGAGTTATACACATGCATGAACTAGGAACGAGGAAGGTAACATTTTAGATTTAATGAGTGAGAGTGGGGAACCATTTTAGGGAAAATGCCCTTATTGCACACAACTGGGATTTGAATCTCAATCTCCCCACCACCAGCAAGCCAGTCCAATAGTGTGTGCTACCCACTGTGTTCAACTGACATGCTGAAGACGAGGAGATCATGGTTCAATTCCGGTTGGGTGCACTTAGGTGGATTTTCCTAAATAGTTTTCTGCTCTCACTCCACGAAAATATGGATGCATCTCCTCTTAATTTAACCTTCCTGATGCCTAACACATTAGAGTAATTAGTACATAAGTGTACAGCCTGAACGGGTAGTAAGACGCGGTGATATAAATAAATAATAGTAGCGTGTTTGAAACTGTTTTAAAAAACACCCTCAATATACACTACTGGGATGTGAGCCCCAATCTCGTCACCAGCAAACCAGTCTAAGGGTAAGCGCACAGTACAAGCCGGCAGTCAGATTCCGATTTCTGATGATAATCAGCGCCGACAGTCTGAGGACTGGGGGTCTCATAGTAAGAGATGGAAAACCGGTTCCGAAACTCCACCCGCTCTCGCAGTCATGGAGTTGTCTTGTGAAGAAGCTGTGGGCTTATTAATTGCTACAGAAAATGTTAGCTTAAAATTAAAGCCAGTGAAACGCGGGACTCATGAAATTAACCAATTAAGAGAATCATATGGTGAATATCATCATCTTTTCCCTCAATTAAAAGTAGATGGCGAAAGGTTTTATGAATATTTTAGGATGAAGATTGAAACCTTCTACTATATTTTGGAGAAAATCAAACATCGATTGATCTTAGACTGGTGTAACTTTCATAAACAAAAGATTCTTCCAGAAGAACGGCTCGTAGTGACTTTAAGGTAAGATTATTTATGATTAAAGTTAATTTTATTGCTTTTAAAAGATCAATGTTAAGTCGCCTTTAATTCAAAATAACACTTATTTGAAACCAACCCATCCATAGTCAAGTAAATATACATTGTAAATTCTATAATTATAATATTTAATTTATTGATTGCATAAATAAATTAGCTAATTTATATAAAAGTTTACATGCGTGGTAAAAGTAATTATTTTTCTTTTTTACGTCAAAATTAATGTAAAATTCACCATTTCATTGACAAATTTTGTTGAAATTTTTTTTTATTAAATCTGTAAACTCTAAGGTATAATTATTATTGATTAAATAACAGCAAATAAAAACCTTATTTTTATTAGATTGAATAGACAATTACAGAAAAATTAGAAATACATTTTTTAATACAAATAACACAACACTTTTTCTTTTTATTGGTATTGGGGAAACATTATTAGGTGCTGGGATGATTATTGGGAGGAATATAATCATAAAAAACTCGTGGAGACGTGACAGTTTCGCCAGGTGATGGATCAGTACTTGAAGAAAATATGTAGCAAGGTTGAGGTGAGGGTGATGGTGAGGGCTGCGTGTTTTGAGACAGGGATGGTGATGAAGGCGTATGTTGAGAGATTGAGGGCGATGACAGTGTATCAGTACGTTGAAGGAGCAATGTCGATGACAGTGTAGGTTGGTTTGTTGAAGGGTCTGTATAGTATGCAAATTCTTCTACGACCTCCTGAATTCTGCTCCGGAATCGCAGTTTCCTGCTCTCCGGTATTTTGTTAACGTACGGTAGCAGGCTCTTAAAAAAACACATGTCATCGTTTTCTGGGTGCCTATTTCTCAGAGTGTCTTCCAAAAACTTAATTTTTCTTTCTTCCATATCAATAATGGTATCTTTATACTTGGAATGCCCTATGTTCCGCCGTTTCTTTTCTCTTAAAATTGTTTCATTCTCACCCTTTTCAAAATTGTAATTTGCACCTTGTGGTGTCTCTACGGGCTCTTCTTGTACCTGACTCTCCTTGATTTCCTCATTAATACTCTCAATGAGAAAAGCACTTCCTTGTTGTGTTTCAAGGGGTGGAGATTTCATCTTGGTGGGGTTCAAATTCTCAAAAATAAGAGGGACTTATAATGAGGCCACTTTGGCTCACACACCTCGTCTCCAGGATCACCAGAGAGTGTTGGTTTAATTTTTCCCAGTTCTACAGAGAATTGGTCCCTCAAGTATTTCCACTACTTGCGAAGCACAGTTTCTGAAATCGAAAGAGAAATCCTCATCTTACTATCTATCTTAACCCAAATGTTAAATTACTATCTTATTCTTAATCATTTCATATATATATATATATATATATATAAAAAGGAATGTTAATTTCTTTTTTGTAGGATATAGAAAAATATCTTATTAATGTAAGACATTCATTTGTTGTTTTTAAAATCGTATATTCTTTTATTCCAGGTACCTCTCTACTGGGATGTCATTCCGGGCTTTGTCATTCAGCTTTCGTATGGGAGATAACACTGTCGGAAAGATTGTCAAACATACAGTTAATATTCTTTGGGAAGAGCTACAACCCTTGCACATGCCTCCACCTACTATAGAATCGCTGAAAAAAATGCATCAGACTTTGAAACACTCTGGAACTTTCCTCACGTTGTTGGCTGTTTAGATGGCAAACACATTCGAATAATTTGTCCAAGTGATTCTGGGTCAATGTTTTTGAATTATAAAAAGTTCTTTTCTGTCGTTCTTCAAGGGCTGGTGGATGCGAACTATAAGTTCGCTACAGTAGACATTGGGGGCTATGTAAAGCAAAGTGATGGGGGTACGTTTTTGGCTTCAGATTTGTTTAAATTCATTAATGGAAATAAACTAATTTTCCCTGAATCTGACTTCCTACCTCAAAGCAATGTGAAAGCTCCATACGTTATTTTAGCAGATGAGGCATATCCTTTGCTTCCTTACCTGATGAAACCATACAAAAGTGAAGGTTTAACAATCAGGGGGCGCAATTTTAACAAGTGCTTATCTAGAGCAAAAAAAACCCGTGGAATGTGCTTTTGGCATTTTATATTCTAAATGGCGTATTCTCTCGAAAGGCATTGAAACGAAGGTTGAACTTGCTGATAAGATTGTGAAATGTGTTTGTGTTTTGCATAACACTATAATAGAAAAAGAGGGCTTTGAAAGGCATTTAACTGATGTGACTGTTCACGGAGAATCTGTAACTTGGCAAATTCCAGGAAGACATCCCACCCAGGCCAAAGAGGTGAGAGACATTTTTTCTCTCTACATGGAAAAATATCCCTTGACCTATGATTGAAAAGCAAGAACTCTTATTTGTGTTGTGATTTATTTTTATTCACTTACTATTTTTTTTGTTAAAACTATTTTGTGTGTAATTGTATGGCTTTTATACTTGACTATTTAGTACTGCTGTATTTATAAATGTCAGTAATAATACAAAGGAAATAATAGTTTTATATGTTCAGTATTAATAAATAATATTAGTATTACTTTTATAATTTTTTTAAGTCCTTTATAAAATATTACAGATGGATAGATGTAAATATGTAGAAAAAATAAATCAATCATAATGATCATAAAAAAATAAGTATAATGAAAGTACTTGTTTCCATCATACAAAATCTTAGTAAATAAAATCATAATATCATTGATAAAATTAAAAAGAAAACTGAAAAAGTGACCCTAGATTTCAATTTGATGACATGTCACCCTTGGCCTAGGGTCGAAGGAGAAATAAAATAATGATATTTAAAAATAAACTATAATTTTAAATAAAAAGATTATAAATATATAAAAAAAATTATAATTAAAAACAAATTTACTATTAAAAAGATGGCGGAAACCACAAAAAAATAATTCCTCCTGTATTGAACTGATTAAAATATTTTAAACAATAAGAAATGATTTATTACATTTAATATTGATCTTTTGCTAAATGCTATTTTTCATTGTAAGATGGTTAGGTATGAATATAAAATAGTTTTTTCTACTTGCCTGGAACACCTATTTCTTTTGAAATTTCTTGTCAGCATCCATCCACAACAACCCGGTTTGAGTGCAATTTTAAACGTTTGTCCCATATTTCTCGTTTAAGAAACACTTTATATATAAGAGTTTCTGTATCCATAGTCAAAATTGTTAACGAAAAACAATTAAACGAAAATTGAAAGAGAAAACTTAAATGAACCACAAGTCAACCACGTGTTGGCCAAGCCGATATCTGAAATAGGAATGAAAGATTCATTCCGGTAAACCATCTGACTCGGACAACCTGCTTACGTGCGCAGTTGTCTCTCTCCACTGTGAGGACTCCCGCTATGAACAAAGGAACATTTCTCGCGCCAGCTTGACTCCGACAGGCGCTGGTTCTCGGAATCTGACTACCGGCTTGTACTGTGCGCTTACCCTAATACGAGAAAGTCAAATGAAAAATGTTTTCTTCCTCAAGGTAAGAAATATTAAGAAAACCATAATACTGATTATTTGAGTTCAACCTAAAAATAAAGCAGCAGATTTCTGCATAGTGTGGTCTTTGATAAAAGCCACACTCTAGCCTTTCCCTTCCAAGAAACTTGACCCATGTAAACAACAGATTAGCTCGCTCCCCCTTCACTCTTTCAGTACAAGCTTGAGAGATATATGACAACATCGCAGATCTAGTTTGGTGTCGGCTAGACAGTCCAAATAGTTCAATATATGGACGTTTCTTAGGAGTTGCGCTGATAGCGCTTCTCAAATTTTACAAAGTAGTCCTTCCACTTAAGATTCGGATGGACATCTCAAAGTTTTGCAAATCTCTCGTTCAAGTAGTTCCATGTATTATCACCTCACCAGAGGTGCGCTGCTGTAGTTATGGCAGTCACCCCACCATTGATCTCTATACTATAACTGGATGGACATCTGTGGCTGAAATTTTCGAGCTGTCGTCTGCATACCATTGGGTAAGAGAGAAAGAAACTTTCGGGTATCTCTTTCTCTCTTTCACCCATACAAGGCAATGTGGCATTTTGACATCGTTCATTAATTTGATTGATTATATGAGATACATCAATGTGAGAGTGGTTAAATTAAATAAATATGTTAGTTAAAGCTTTGAAGAGCATATAAAAGTTCAAAACAGGTTAGTTTTTTCTTTAAATAAGTTGATGTAGCCTAATATGTACGATTATTTTTGAAGGAAGCTTACTTGTAAGGCTTTATCTCGTACCAGAATCCTACCCTATATTTGTGTCTAGTTAGGATAAAAGACCTTCCAGAAGGAAATTTCTACTTCTGTTCTAAATTGCCGTTCATCCTACCAAAATATTATATATATGATAGAATTCTGGTACGAAATAAAGCCTTACAGATTGGAATTATTACTAAAATCCGGGTTTATAAGATACTGTACTTCCTACAAGCCAATAACCTAAATTATCATTTGAACGTAAGACTTCTACACAAAGTGTGTCATTCAAACAAATGTAATACAGTTTTTAGCTAACTTGTTTCATTATAGTTATCGAAATGTCAACATAATATGATTTCTGAAAGATATGAGCCAACTTAAAAAAACAGGTATTATTACAATAATACTTTCCACAATCCTATAACCTAAGTGATAGTTTGAATGCATGGCAACTATTCAAAGTTTGTCATTCAAACAAATGTAATCAATTTTTAAGATACCTTGTTCATTATATTTATCGAACTTTCAATAAAATATGGTTTCTGAAACCAATATACACGCTAGTAACCAACTTTAAATATAAGTGTTGTCGTGGCAGACTGTAAACAACATTGATGATAACTACATAAAAATTGAAATATCTAAGGTTTTATTCGTATTTGTACAGTATTACCTGTAAAACTGGATTGTATATCCTTTAATGTAAATGTTTCTTCAGGAAAGTGTGGTATAATACTTCACTATTTTCAAACAATAACACTTTTATTCATCAGAGACATGTTTTCGCATAAGAACATTTAAAGAAACCGTTAAATCTTTCCCCCCCTCAGTGTAGCAGACGATACACTTGAGCGTCACGCTTTTGTCCTTGGAATGTGCATGTGTATGTCCATCCAGTTATACTATAGAGATCAATGCACCCCACCGACCCCTCTCTCCCCCTCTATTTTACCACCTTTTTAGAGTGTCCTTACATTCCACAGACACCCCCCCACCCCCCAACCACCAATCCTTTCAACTTTGTTACTTGCTACTCAACAAAAGACAATTCATGCCCGTTATTCTCTCCATGATGCCGGGTTTTTAGCCGATATCTCGGGGTCTGTAGAATGACGTCCAAAGTCATAGGACTAGGGCTCGAACCCCTGTCAAAGTATAATGTTTCTGAGCTACCTTGGGAAATCATTATCTACAGTAAATTGTGACATTTTTATTTAGTTTATCTATTACTGTAGGAATATATATTTTCTTCCCTATACTAAAAAATATATAGCCATTTCTTTTTTTTTTTTTCAGTGACATAGTTTTTACGGTCACTACTTACGCTAATTATTTAAATACATGATATAAGGAGGTTAGAATTAAAATAAGTGCACCACAATTTGTTTGTACAGAAGATATAAAAACCAAAGTGAAAACCACACTTTGTTCTAGGTGATTGCCTGATAAAAAAAATTGGAAATATCTTTAAAAAAATTATTGAGTTAGAAAAAGGTGGCCAAAGTTGGTGAAAAATTGTAATTTTTAAAATTTTATTTCAATTAAATATAATTTACGTACTGTACGCCTACTTCACTTTACAAATAGGCCCTACTGTTAAATTTTTTCGAACACCATACTAACAAGAACATTGTATTTTAAGATCTAAAAAAAATCAAAATTAAATAAAGCTCTCTAAACCATGTTTCCATTTAAAATAATTAATTTATTATTAAAATATGATTATAACCCATCCAAAACCAAGTCTTTTCTTTTTTATTGCTACGTTCAGAACACATGTTATTAACGGCTTAATCTGATTGGGTAGAGATGAGGAAGGTAGCTAAGAGTAAGTGAACCCGCATTTGCATGGAGTAAAGATGGGAAAACCAGAGTGATAAATCACTTGTGGAAAGCCGTTAAAGGTATATATATATACATTTAACGGAAAAACCATCTCCAGTTCACGCAGATGAGATTCGAACCTTGACCTCCCCATCAATGGCGATCAAACCAACGGCAAGCAACGGCTGTGGGTAACTAAACTTTGTAAACTAATATTTACTTTATCACCTTGGAGTGAAAATATTGTGATCGTCGAAAATTCGAAACCGAGATTTTGAAAAGTGTTGAGGTTTCATAGTCCCCTGAAACAAAAAAAGTTGTTTCCGCAAGGCCATCTGATTGTTTGTACCTTAGTTTGGGCTAGAACCGAAACCATTTTACCGTTTGGGCTAAAACTTTGTATCTGGGGTTTAAATAAGGCCCCCCCGTCCCCGAGGGTTTTTTGAAATTAGATAGCTAACCCTAAATTTAAGGCTAGTTTATTGAATGGCAAAAAGAGAATAAATCTATTTTATCTAAATTCACTCTAATGGTTTTGATTAAATTTGATATCTAAACATAGATGGGCATTTACATTTTCTCATGAACATGACTTTGAGGGTACTTTACATAGGACAGATTTTCAAATTTTCATCATTTCTCCGTAACTATTTGAGACTCGTAATATCTTATTATTTTAAAGTTGTAGTATACTATGAAATTTAACATTTTTTTTTATAAAACCAATAAGTTTTGAGCTATAAACAAATATATGTATATATATATATATTTGTTTATAGCTCAAAACTTATTGGTTTTATATATATATATATATATATACACTTTTTAATCAGGGGTGTAGTGAAGTGGAACCCTGGTGAACGCCGTTCTGGCACTGCTTTTCGTGGCAAAATATTTAAAAAAAAAGTTTAGTAAAGCTTTATACTTTGCAATTCCAAGTTAACTAATTGATTTTATATCAATATTATGTTAAAACTTTTTTCATACCATTAATTAATAAATTCTGATGAAATTAACAGTGCTCTATGCGAATTCCAGGAATTTTAGGGAAGTGCGTTAAGTAAGTTTCTGCTTTAGTAATCATTAAAAGATGCTCCAAATAGCTTTCAGAAGCATTTATGTTTGTGCAAGCCTTTCGCCTACGGCGATTGGGGGTCCCAAAACCCCACTTCAAATTTGGGGTTGCTACGACCTTGCGTTTCGGCACTGCTAAATTTACGACTACACCACTGTTTTTAATACAGGTTTTTGAAAATAAATTTGATTCTTATGCTCTTTAGTTGACAAAGATGTTTCTTTTTTCCTCATTTTTTCTGTAACAGTGTTCCTTGTTCCTAATGCCATAGAGTCAGGGGCGGCCTGAGGTAAATTTCGCACCCAGGCGGTATTGCTTTTTGGCACCTATTTACGTAACCGGTGGATAATATAATCCATTCACCATAGGAGTGTAGGTAACTAACAGCTAGCAAAAGTTAGCAAATCAAATCTCATGTATCAATTTGCCAAACCATATTATCTGCAATGACCATAATACTATGTTGATTTATTGTCATTTTTGGCAGTCAAAACTTTCACAAAAACAATTTTATTTTTAATTTGGTTTTTATTTTGACAATTCTTAAATCTTCTGCTAGCTGCCAGCTATCACATTTCTCATGGTGATTGTACTCTCGGAAAATATGAAAATAGTCCATAATAAAATAATAACGTGGCTTGGGCGTGATAAGAAAATAATCCACAAACCTAACAACTCAAAACATAACGTAGCCTGGGCGTGATAGGAAAAAATGTGAAAGGGAAACTCCACAAATGTTAAACATACGTTAAACGTTTCACTTCGAGATTGTACAAAAACTGTTAGGATTACAAATAAAACTATAGACAATGTCATCCTCTATTTTTTATTATAAGTTTAACAAACACTTTGACATTATGAATGGTTTACGTTATAATTGCAAAAAAAAAAAAGTTTAATGGTGCCATTATTTCAAGCTGGAAAATATAAAATAACTTTTTAAGAGTGGTACTAGATTCTATTTTACTAACCACAAATTTAAAAAATTGTGTAAAATTTCATGTTAGTATAAAAAATTGAACGATTGTTAAGCTTAGCAACTCCACTATCACCCCCTGTCTACGTTATGTTTGGAGTTGTTAGGTTTGGGGACTATTTTCATATCACGCCCAGGCTACGTTAGGTTAGAAGTTATATATTTGGGGATTATTTTCATATCACGCCCAGGCTACGTTAGGTTTGAGGTTGTTATGTTTGTGGATTGTTTTCATTTCACGCCCAGGTTACGTTAGGTTTGGGGACTATTTTCATATCACGCCCAGGCTACGTTAGGTTAGAAGTTATATGTTTGGGGATTATTTTCATATCACGCCCAGGCTACGTTAAGTTTGAGGTTGTTATGTCTGTGGATTGTTTTCATTTCACGCCCAGGTTACGTTAGGTTTGGGGACTATTTTCATATCACGCCCAGGCTACGTTAGGTTAGAAGTTATATGTTTGTGGATTATTTTCATTTCACCCCCAGGTTACGTTAGGTTTGGGGACTATTTTCATATCACGCCCAGATTACGTTAGGTTTGGGGACTATTTTCATATCACGCCCAGATTACGTTAGGTTTGGGGACTATTTTCATATCACGCCCAGGTTACGTTAGGTTTGGGGACTATTTTCATATCACACCCAGGTTACGTTAGGTTTGGAGACTATTTTCAGATCACACTCAGGCCATGTTAGGTTCGAAGTTGTTCGGTTTGGGGATTATTTTCATATCACGCCCAGATTATGTTAGGTTTGAAGATGTTAGGTTTGAGGATTATTTTAATATCACGCCCAGGCTACGTTTGGTCATGTCTAGCTATGTTTGGTGCCCCGGGTAGCCGCCCGGTTCGCACGGCCCTTGAGCCACACTTGCATAGAGTAAGTAACAGTGTATATTATTTCATTTCACAAATCCTAACGAGTTTTTAGTAAATGTATATTTCAAGATAAAAGCAAGAGAAAGTCTGTGTGGTGCACAGCACCATTTATTTTTTATTACTAAAATACAAAATTACCTTTACTTCTATGTGAGTAGGTTTGTGGACCTATAGTTTCCAAGACACTTTTATTTGTATTATAATTATTATTTGAGTTTACCGACGTATTGGCACAACTAGAGGTCATGTAACATCATTAAAATCATTCCACACATGTTAATGTGTACAACAAGAGCCATAATTTCTGAAACCCTTTTTTTTAACAACCTGTATATACGTGTGTGTGTGTGTAATTTCTCTAAAATAAAAGATGTATTAAACTAAAATAATTTAATTAATATTTTCAGGGGATAGAAATAATAGCTATGACACAAATGCCCACCCTCCCTTAAGTAAACACCTGGATGCGCCACTGAATCTTAATATCTTCAAAATTAAGTCTGCTCTAAGTGGGAAAAAGTCTTGTTCGTCTATAAAACATGAATAAAACTATTTAGAGAAATCCTTTTCACCTCTCTCTTCTTACAAAACCAACGTTATACAAATAGGTTTTATCTAATCAAGGAAACACTGTTTATGCAAATTATTTATAAGGTAAACATAATCAAGTTTACTCTATAAAAAACTTTTAACCTAGATCATACAAATACATTACAGGGAACATTTTCAATAGCTCAGGTTTGGAGGTGGCAGACAATTAGTGTCCAGTCAAGGGTTTTACCTGACTGAACAGGATATAAATGGTTCGATGGAAGGGGGAGTAGCGGGGTTTACATGGGAAAAAAGAGATGGTAAGAAAGATAATGCCAAAGGGGGGCTTGGGGTGAAGAGGGAGAAGTGCTTCCGAAAACAGAGCAATCTATTGGGAAGCTGCTGAACTTTTTCAACAGTTTAGATATGATTTAATTTGAAAATAACAAATTTTGTACCCGTTATTGTACTATAAATATTTGTCGTGTATGATAGAACATTATCTTATTTTCTATAATAATATGATAAATTCAAAACTATATTCTTGTATTTCATGTTTTATTTCATTTAAATTTAATTGAAATTACGTCTTATTGCAAAAAAGTAAATATTAACTTGTAACTTTTTTATTAATATAGTTCATTTTAAATTTACAAGTTTAATGCAATGCAAAAAACCGCATGTTGTTACTATACATATATTTTAAGCAATGGCGGGCACAACTTTATCGTTCTTATATAGTAGGTGTCCATCCGAATCTTAATAGGTGAAATGTATAATGAAAATATGTAAGTAAAGTCCAATAATCGGTAACAGGGAAGACAGAAAAAAATAAAACGGGTTTAAAGAAGTAGAGAATGCAGAATGATATCTAGGGTCGAAAAGTCAGCATTTAACATGAAATATTCAATTTAAAAGTCGGGCGGTGGACATCGACCCAGACTATATAACCATTATGCTCACTCCTCCCGTACGAAAGCATTTTGTCGCTTTCGGCGGGGTGAGGGGCCGCGGGGTGGTAATTTACGTAACGACATCGGCGCACCTGGCCTGTGCGCTCTCTCTCTGTCCGCGCAAGCGCAGTGGAGACCGGCCAAGGTATTTGATCTGTGTCGTCTGCAACTTGCTGGCTTCCTTTTAACTTTGTAATTGATCCTCCAGGTAAGTCTGTGGTCTGCTTGAGGTTAATAAATGTAAATAATGTAAGAAAAAATAGGGTTATGGACCGTGCAGAGCTTACAAATGGTTATTACAAGAAATATGAATTTTAACAAGCTGCCTAAAATCAATAAATTCCCAATTGTCCACTAGGAGCGGTAAATGTCATTAAAAATTAAATAAATCAGGCCTACCAAAAAAAATCAAGTTTACAAATAAAAAATATTAAAAATATGTTAATGAACTTTGTTACAATATGTTTACATTATTTCCACCAAAATAACTATTTTAAGAAGGAATGAAAATTAATCTTTTAAGTTACTACTAACTCTTCATAACTACGTGTAATCTACTTGTTTTAGTTCAGTCATTATTATAACTCAATTTAAATTCTCATAAACGACAAAAATACAATCTACAAGAGAATTAAACGTTTTTGGTATGGAATTGTTTTAAACTATAATGATATAACAATAGAAATTATGATAGAATAAAAAATAATAAACACATACAAGTTACACTCAAAGTCACCACTAATTTTTTGGGTTCCATACCAAGAATAGAACCTATATGAAAAACTCACGTTGTATGTCTATTTAGGTCTCACACAGATCTCAATATTTGAATGGCTGAACACATAAATTCGAAGCTTGAGTTGGAGCTAAATGCTAGCATGCCCACATGAAATGGGTTGGTAACAATTTAGCAAAAAGACGAATAACGGAATTTGTGAGACATTAAAAGTAAGTTTACGTTTTATTATTTTTATGTTTTTACCCAAATGTGTTTGGTATTTTTGAAAAGATTTTACCGTGAGCGCTTCAAATATATATATATATATATATATATAATATAAAATGTTTGGATATAATTTTATAAATATAAAATTTTAACAAAAATTCTCATAAACGGGATTTTATAAATGTTGGGGAAGATCTTAAAAAACTAGGGATAGTTAAAACATATTTTTTTACAGTAAAAATTATTTTATTTATATGCGAACAATACTTTTCAAAATATTTCTATTTTGATCTCAGTACTTTTTCTCATGAATGCCGCGTGCCGTCAACTTTCGATGGAGCAGGACTGCATGAACAAGAAGAGGATGGTTAACCTGGATATGAAATCAAAATAACCTGCACCTAATACACACTTGATCCATAATAATGCGTATATTAAAGATGCGTAAAGAATTAAAACCAGTCAAACAAAGCATATTATTAAGTCATAGAAATATTGCTGAAAGTTTTTTACTAACTATTTTGGTTCCCAGATAGAGTTAGTTATATTTAATAAAAATTAGTATACCTTAGTTTTCTTATTTTATTCAATACGTAATAAACTATCTCACTTATAGAGCAGCGTAGCATCCAAGGTTTCATGTTAAAAATGTATTTGAGGTGTTTAACGTGCATTTTCAGAACTGACTGATAAAATCAGCACACGACTTTGATACTAACTTAAAACTTGAAAATACACAACCTCCCCCGTCCATCAAGCTCATCATCTTGAAGGGGGAAACACTCATTTCCCTAAAAATAAAATTCTGTTATGTCAGGAATCGAACCTGGGAACATTAGTACATTAGATAAACATGCGATCGTTTGAGGTAAACTGTCCCGCAATCTTACCCTTCAATAAATCTGTAAATCGTTTTCTTGTAGAATTATTGGTTTCGAAAGCATTAATTATTATTATTATTTTATTTTATTTTATTATTATTATTATTATTATTATTATTATTATTATTATTATTATTATTATTATTACTATTATTATTATAAAGGTAACCAATAATTATTTGAGACGTATGAGATTTTAACATATAACAAAATACATAATTTATTGGTTCTTGAAATTAACTTGGAAGGAGTAATAATTGTTGGCTTACTGCAAGACGTAAGTGTTTAGAAGACGTGTGAATGTTAACTGCATTTGAAACGGTCAGTATTTTGGTAGTGTATTACTTGCTAAAGTGAATAAGGTGATCCAACCCTCCTTTTAGACAAGCGCCATTTAACTACTCTACGCTATAGTCGGACCTTCACGGCCAGCTAGCACACACAGAACGAACTATTTATTAATATGTTTGAATGCCAGGAAAACTTCACTGTTTCTCAAATAATCTTCATATAGTCAATCTTAAATCAATAGTAGGACAAGGAAATATTATTTAAAGGAATTGTATTCACATTCTTGTTGAGAGTTAGTTTTTTTTTAGCAATGCGTCTTACTATCCGTTCTGGTAATAGGCCTATTTACTAATTAATATAATGAATAAAGAATTGTTAAGGGTGAATTTAGAGGAAGTTAACCAGCATTTGAGTGGGGGGAGAGTGGAAAACAATTTAGGGAAAACCACCCTCAGTTCACACGAGTGAGATTCGAACCGCGATATTCACGTCCTCGTAAGTCTAGCTCAACACGAAACCAGAGCGATAGCTAACTACACCACTTAAGTGGGTCTGGGAGTTGTTTGTAATCTCATTGTAGTAGAAACATTATTGATTGAACTTAAAAAAGCATGCCCCAAAATAATAGCCTATAGACACGTGTAATATCTACTCTAAACATACACAAAATTAAATATTTAATATCTTATAGTAAACAGAATAGCAAATTAGAATAGATATTCTAGGAACTACCGTAAATAATTTATATTCTACTTAATCGGTATAAACGCGGACACATATTTTCTCATATGATCCATTTCCATTGATGAAACAGGGTTCTAATCCTGGCCTGGAATATTCAGGGACTTTTTCCTAAATTGTTTCCCAACTTGTCTCCAAGCAAATGTGATTACATCCTCTTTAATTTGTATCTCTTACATCACTTCCCACAAAAATTATTTTAGGCGTGTAGCCCGGATGAGTAGTTGAGGTGGTTGTGTAACATTACAAGGATTTAATACTACTTCTTAACCCCATCTCTATCGGTGCCGCTGAACTGTCATACTACCCGCTCCAAGAAACAGAAGAAAATAGTTAAATACAATAGTAAGCTTCTCTATTGTAATTCCTAATAGAAACAATACATAAATATAACCATATCTTTCTTTACAATACTCCTTCAACTTCTACAAATAATTCGATTAGCGAACGTACCCTCTGGATATGTTGGGCTGGACATCCAAGAAAGCTAGCTGGCTGCAAAACGTCCTAAGTCGGCGAGTGGGGCAACCTTGATTAGTGCACCCGCACTAGATGTGTATATCGGACCGACAAGAAAGAAACTGGCGAGCGCATGTTTGTGATCACCATGAACCTGGTGAAGATGACGTAGCTGACCTCGCCCGGAGCGCTCTACAGACCTCTGACGTCGCTGACTAATCGTTCTGTGAGAATTCAAAAATCGACACTATAAACCGTTGGCTTTAGCGGCGCGACCTACCAGAGGCCTCTGCGCTGGACTTCCCAAGAATATGGTGTGATTTCCTCCCCCCTTCACGTCACTGACCAAATAGGCAACTTTCCACCCCTTTTGTGCTACGCAGTTAGATCACTATATAACATGTAACCTGCTAAGAGAACGGGATTATTTGATTATTGAAGATTAGTGTTGGACTTGGCTCCGCCGTGAGGAGTGCTTTAATTTACTCCGCCGTTATGATAGTCCATTTATTGGCTCCGCCATGAATAGAGTAACTCTTTATAACTCGTCTATCAAGAACGCCCGTACTCAGGATTTAATATAAACCAACGGCTACAGAACCTGCCGACGTCAAGATGGATCTCCACTACCATAAAGTGAAACTGCGATACTCGTCGCCATTTAAGACTATGGACACTGTGGAAAGGACATTACCTTATAATGTAAATATTCGTCGATTTTTTTTTTGAGAACTTGTCAAATAAACTTAATGACTTTATTCTTTGGATAGTAATGGGTAACTCACGTGTTACGTAACGTCATGGCATTTGTAAAAGTTCTAGTATATTTGTTTAGGGTTAACTGGTGTATTTTCTATTTACTTAATGTTAGATTCTTATTTACATTTACAGTAAAAATGTGAGAATTACTATTTAATATTACTAATGAAAGTTTTTATGTTTACCCAGTCCACATTGTTAGGACAAGTACGTAATTGGTTAGTTAGGCTCATAAAGCCTCTTGCAAAATAAGTATTATTATCTATTTAGAGTATTCTGAAATAATTTTTTCCCGCGATCAATGTTTACAATTTTCTTTTGCTACTAGGATGGTCAAGGCCACTTTATTTATTATATGTTGTTTTGAATATATTAAATTACTATTTACTCTAATTCTCTCAGCACCATGTTTCTTGTTTATTATTTCTATTTTATTATGTCCATTAGATTATACCCTTTCTTCCTCGTATTATTTTTTTACAGTGGCCTAATACTACGAGGTAGATAGAGAGGGTGTAACAGTTGAAATAGGTAATAATATGTTACATATAAATATTCTCCTATAGTTCACTCTGGACTATTATCCCCTTCACGGAAGAATGAAATTTCACTTTCCAGCTGACCCACAAAATCCATTATCGCTAGACCTCTCAGCAGTTCTAGGGACTCATAGAAAAACAATTGATTAAACTAATGTTAAAACATAAATACTACTTAATTGAAAAAACTGAACTGCAATTGTTTATATGGTTATAAATATCCTAGATAAAATATATACAACATCCATCCGAAACTTAAACAAGGACTCGAACCCCAAAACTCAAGTATATCGTGTTAAAATTTGCCTGGTTAATATCCTACAGACTATAATAAACTACATTGGAATCGGCTAGCTGCTCCAGAGATAGACACAAATATCCGGCTGGTCCTTCACCGAAACTCACAACACAAAGCCTGAGTATATCATGTTAAAACATGCCTGGAGAAATATTCCACAAAAAAAATTCCAATCTGCTAAGTGGTTCCATATATATATATATATATATATATATATATAGTGGAGCGTCGTTAATCCGGATCGATCGGGACCGGGACCTATCCGGATTACTGAATTGTCCGGATTTTCAAATGTGCTTTCAATAACTGTATACATACGTAATGTATTGACTAGAGGATACATGACGCTCGGGAGTCTACTGTATTGCAAAATAGAGGCTAAACGGTTCGAAAAATACAGTACACAAAATACTTCAATAAAGTATATTGAATAAGAACATGTACATTATGTAATTTAGATTAGTAACTCTACAATACTTTTTAGAAAAAAAAAGAATCTACAGTAATTAATGGAAACTTACTGGGTAAAAAAGTCCTTAATTGTTTTTTGTACAAGACTTTACCTGCTCTCACCGCCGATCCGGATTTGCGACGCTTCGGATTTTTGACGTCCGGATTTCCGACGCTCTACTGTATATATATATATATCCAAATATCCGGCTGACACTTCACCAGGACTCACACTAAAACACCCAATTATTATACTAAAAAAATGCCTAGATAAATACTCTAAAGAATAATAAAAATTACACCACAGTAATTATGTGGTTCCATAAATGTATACAAAAAATCGGATCGCCCTTCACTGGGACTCACACCGAAACACTTAATTATACACAAATAATCCTAAAATATATCTGGATATTTGACCAGTATAAAAGTAAAAACCGCACCGTAATCGGTTAAGTGGTTCCAGAGATCCTAAGTTGCAGATATAAATAAATCCGGCCGTTTCTTTCATGGAAACTCAAACGCTGACTGTATGTATGATAGATCCTCACTTAACAGACATTCGAGTGAATATAAATAAATGCACCACAACTGGTTACCCAGCTACAGGTATCTTTGCCAACAGCCATACATTCTTAAAAACAGTACAGAACTAGAATATTTTCTTACTAAAAGATAGCTACATTCCAAACCTTTAAAAAAATAGAGATATCATGCAAATTGTTTTAAGCTCGTAAACCAAATACAATACTTTGTAGAGTGTGACGTCACACTCTACGTATCACCCGCGCTGTTGAGCTGTGTGCTTGTCGTGTGTGGCGCTAGAGGGCAGGTCGGCCGCCTTCCTCTCTGGCCTCCGCGCGGTGGAAGCCAGTTAAACTCGCATCGAGTAACCGCTAGGATTCATTTCTATATGAGCGAGGTTTAATGAGTTCAATTTGGACGCACGATCCAGTATCGTTCACCTTTTTTGGACAAGTGAGGTTTAAATAGGTATAGTGTGACTCAGGATGTGTCGTTATTCACCTGAACAATAGAGCTTTCAAATGTTACTAAATTATTTAAGACTTTCATATTAAATAAAGTTGATACACAAAACACATGTCTGGTTGTTAATATGTATGACGCTTCCAAAACCAACAAGCTACAAGTTAAAAGTGAAATTAGAATCAAGTTAACCAACTACTCCAATAAAGTAACAAGAAAAGTTACATGGCAATAGAGTAGAAAAGTCACATGGTAGCAGAGCTAACAAGCGTTCCATGATATTGAATCTACAGGGACCGTTAGCGACATCCTTCAAGATGCCTCACTACAGTTAAAACAGCTAAGTGTTAAAGCCGACTATTTTATGCATTCAATAACATTTTAAAGTGATGTGGTAATTTAATTGATGTTTAGGGACACGAGGAACCAGCCAGCCAAGATTACTGGCATTACTATTTTCTTACTTAAAACTACACGTAAATAGCAATAAAAATAACACATATATTATATTCATATCATGTCAAAAGAGTTAATAGTAGGTTTCTACTTATGTGTCTGTTTCGTTATAAATTTTCAAGTAGTAATACAAAACCAAACAGGAGAGTACATGTCAAATGGGTCAGGGTGGTTTAGTTTAGAACAACAATTAGAAGGCTTATTAATTACTACAGCATGCTCACTTCAAACTAAAATAAACATGGATGTTTACAGACTTGAATTCGATGAAATCCAATACGAATTGCGTATTAGAGGTGTTAACCCAGGGTCGACCACAGATAAAATGCGGTCACAATTTAGAGAAATAATAGATCAAGAACAGAATGAGGGAAAATCACAAGTACTCGTTGAATTAATACCTAAAGATTCCATCGAGATCCCCATTATAGAACAAAAGTTAAATAATTTGCTTACCCAGATTAAGGAAACTAAATCCCCCAGTTATTCTCAAAGAAATTTGTTACCAAAGCTAAACATATTGAAGATAGGATAGTACGTTTGAGTTGTGACAATGAGGAGGTTAAACTTAAAACAGAACAATTAAAGGCCCTTTGTCTTAAAATAAATACATTAATACACCAGGAGATTAGAGAAAAAAAGAATAAACCTAAAACAGCTGAAAACGAACAAACCGTTATGTCGCTCGAAAATCTAAGTATAAATCCCGAAAATCAAATAGCACCTTCGCCCAAGATGGACATAGTAGATACTATTCTTAGTTCTAGTTCTAGTCCAGAAATGGAACTTAAAATTAGGGAACAATTCAGATCCTGTGATCTTTCTAGAACAATTAATAGAATTAAAGGAACTGTATAGATTAGAGGACCTAGAACTTTTAAGAGCCCTTCCTGAACTTTTTGAAGGCAATAAAAGACAATGGATTAGAAACAACTCTAATCTTTGGAATTCCTGGGACACCTTTCTAGATTGCTTTAGACAAACCTTTTTTTGTGTTGATTATGTTGAAAGCCTAGAAAACGAGATTAGAATGACAAAACAAACCCCCACAGAATCAGTCACTAATTACTTCATAAGGATTCAAACATTATTTAGAAGACACGGAGGATATTCAGATAGAGAGAAGTTACAGAAAATTTATACTTATCTCAAGCCCGGTATCAAAATACAAATATGTCTTGATAAGATTAAGAGTTTGTGGGAGCTACAAAGGTTAGCGTGTCATTTTGAAAATGCCATCACTGAAATAGAATCATACGAAAAACAAAATTCCATACCCAATAGTGTTGTTCCCGTACAACAATCCATACGAGCAGAGCCCAATCAAAATTATATCCCTCTGCGATACAATACTGACAGCTACCGCAAGTACAGTACTAGACAGTACGTTCCTAACAGTACTGTGGGAAATAGCAATAAGAATTATATGGACCAATCTAAATCTAAAACAAAAAGGTGTTACTCTTGTAATTCTCCAGAACACTTAATATCTAACTGCCCTATCAGAAGTAAGGGCCCCGAACATAACAAAAAAAACTAGCTGTGCGTGGAAAAACACCTAGGTCCACGCAAAACGCTAAGCTAAGTTTTCAAAGATACTTAGCACGCTCCAATAATACCCCTGTATCATTGTTGTGTTTAGAAATTTACATAGGAAAGTATAAACTATACCCATTACTTGATACTGGATCTATCAATAACGTATGTTCCAGTATATGAAGAGTTACGCGTTAACAAATGCATAAAAAAGGAACAAGATTGCTATATAAAATGTATCACGGCAGATAATAGTGTATTTGAGGTTAACAAAAAGATCAAAGTTTTTGTTAAAATTAGCGGCTTGTCGTGGCCAGTGTGGTTTCTTGTGGCACCTAAGCTTATGGTAAGCTTGCTCTTGGGCGAGGAATTTATTAAAAATTAAAAATGATAATATCCGTGAGTGATAAACAGGTTATCTTTCCTCATAATAAAAAAGGAATTGTTACCGTAGATCTGAAAGAATTGTCCAAACTTCCATATATTTATACAATCAACCAGGATACCGAGAGTAATGAATTGTTAAAAGACCTATTAAGTGAGTTCGATGACGTCATCACGGATAAGATCGGTAAGACTAACGTGATGACATATGAGATTGTCATGTTGGACAAAACCCCTGTCAGATCACGCCCATATTATTTTTGCCCCTCCTAAGTTAAATGTGCTGCGCAATCATATAACTGAACTTTTAGATAAAGACATAATAAGACCTTCCAATAGCCCTTTTGCTTCACCTGCATTTTTAGTTTCCAAACAAGGAAAATCACCCCGTTTAGTCGTGGATTATCGAAAATTAAATAAAAATATACGTTTTGAGGCTACTCCCTTACCCACGCAAGAAATGGCGTTCCAATATTTAGGTAAAGCTAGAATATTTACTTTGTTGGATTTAAATAAGTCATTTCACCAAGTTCCTTTAAAAGAACAATGCAAGCAATATACGGCGTTTGTTACGCAAACAGGTTTGTTTGAATATAATTACCTCCCGTTTGGCTTATCAATCGGGTCAGGAGTTTTAACCAGGCTTATGAACATAATATTTGGTGATATTCAATATAAATTCGTTTATAACTACCTAGACGATTTAGTAGTCTATTCCAACAACATTAGCGAACATAAGCTTCATTTAAAAGAAGTATTCACAAGATTACGTAAAACGGGATTAACCATAAACCTCAAAAAAATACAAGTTGGTGTAACGCAAATAGAATACCTCGGACATATAATTTCATACAAGGGTATATCCATAAATGCTGAAAAAATCCGCCCTGTAGTGGAATTCAAAACACCTAATACCCAAAAGAAATTATCAAGATTTTTGGGTATGGTGTCTTTTTTTGGAAGATTTATTCCCAATTTGGCTTCTGTGGCAGAACCGTTATACAAGTTAAGAAAACGAAATACTGTTTTTAATTGTAACGCTGCGGCTGACCAAGCCTTCAATCAACTGAAAAACGCTCTCATAACAGCGCCCATTTTACGCATGGCAGATTTTGATAAACCCTTTATCCTTCAAACCGACGCTTCCTCTTCAGGTCTCGGAGCTATGCTAGCTCAAAGAATAGAAGGACATATACTACCAGTAGCGTACGCTAGCCGTACTCTACACCCCCACGAGTTAAATTATCCCACCTATGAACTTGAAGCCCTTGCTATAATATATGCCATAAACAAATTTAGACAGTATTTAGAATCGCAACCGTTTGAGCTACACACTGATAACTCGGCTGTAGCGTGGCTTCTCCAACACCCACGACAAATAGGTAAGATAGCACGTTGGATTACTCAACTACAAGAACTTAGATTTGACATTGTGAATATAAAAGGAAAGGACAATCCTATAGCAGATGCGCTATCTAGGATGTTCGAAGAAGAAACTACAGAGAGTTCCAACAATAATGTTTCGAAAATCGGATTTTTAACCCAAATACCAGAAATCTATACTTCCATAGGATGTGCTCAACAAAAAGACGAAGAACTAAGTAAGATAATTGGAAGAATATCAAATAAAGAGAATATTGTCAATTACAAAATTTTGAATAACATTCTATATTACAAACCATCAACTAAATCTCAATGGAAAATATATGTTCCCAAATCTTTTCGTAATGTTCTATTTCAGTATTATCACATTTCGCCGGTTGGAGCACATCTAAGGGTGGCCAAAACCATAACGTTCATACGTAAGCAATTTTTTTGGCATGGTATGGACAGAGACATACGTGTCAACGTTCGTTCATGTGATGTTTGTATACGATCTAAACCAGGTCAAAATTATAAATATGGATACCTGTCTTCAACAGTATCAGAATTTCCGATGCAACGTTTATTTATAGATTTTTTTGGCCCCTTACCCAGATCTAAAAACGGTAACAAATATATTCTTACGGCTGTAGACGGATTTTCTAAGTTCGTGTGGTTCATACCCACAAGTAAATCTACCGCTGAGCAGACTGTACGTGCCTTACAAAATAATATCTTCAAAAACTTTGGTTTACCTTGTTTCATAGTTTCGGACAATGGCTCTCAGTTTACATCTCACGCGTTCAAAAATATGTGTTTTGAGCTCGGTATAAAACACTATACCACCGTGCCCTATTATCCTCAGACAAATTTATGTGAGAGATCTCATAGGAATTTAAAATCTGCTCTCATAGCCTATCATAACTTGCATAACAGAGAGTGGGATTCTAATTTACACTGGCTACAAATTGCTTTCAACAATGCCGAAAATAGTAGTCATAATTATACTCCAGCAGAACTGTTATTGGGCCATGAACTTTTGACACCCCTGAATATTAAATGGCCTTTACCGGTAGTGCAATCTGGAAGGGCAGGAGGAAGCTCCCTGCGTATGTGGAACAATGCTCTTATACAGTTAAAACGGGCACAAGCTCGCGTTGGTAAACACTACAACAAAGACAGATATCCCGTTCCTTATAAGGTAGGTCAAAAGGTAGTTTATAAAATCCTCCAGATTAGTGATAAGGCTGCTGGGATTGTGGGCAAATTAAATTTTCGCTGGTCTGAGCCCGTTACCATCAGCAAATTTTTGAGCGATGTCACGGTTCAATTAGTAGATTCTAAAAGTGGGCTACCTTTGCGCCGCGCTCATGTTTCACAACTCAAACCATGTCCTATCGAGGTTACACCACGGGATAGGTTTAGTCGTTGTTGTTGTTCCCCTTTCTGTAAGTGTTTGCCTGCCATGACTTCTTCGGCATGTACTCTACTAAGAATGAGTTTCTTGGTTTGCATAAAACTGTCTATATTTAATTTATTATACTCAAGATTGTTTTATAATAGTAAGACTTAGACAGGGTGGACATAAGTGTTAGTTGTATATTGCAAGCCCCTTATTATTATTCAAACTTAACTAAATTTTTACAAAATTTGTTCAAGTTAATAATTTTGTGGTTACGTGTTCCTTGAAATAATTCTTAGAAACAACTGATCAGTTTGTTGTAAAATTGATTTTCTTATACTGCACTTAGAATTATATAAACATATAATGCTTATCCGCCTATAACTACTGTTATTATATTTACGTGTGGTAATCCTATAAAACCGTAGCTTTGTTAATATAAATGTAACTAAGAGCATAACCATTTGGTACTTATATGTGTATGTTTGTCAATTTATTTAATCTGTATACTTTCACTCTACTAATTGTATATAAGGTAAAATCACCTAACAATTGAATATATATTGTGTAATTGTATTTTCTTAATTGTTGTTTATTTAGAGTAGGCCTACTCGCGTACTTTAAAGATGTTGCCTTCCAATTTATGTATATTTTTATAACTGTATTTATTCTCGTGTTTATATTTAGTGTCACATGAAACACACCTGGTATGTTGCTTTATCATATTTTTGTACTATTCTAGTTATAAGAGTTTGTACTTAGGTCTTGCTCATTTTTTTTGTGCCTGGGGTGTATGTAGAGTGTGACGTCACACTCTACGTATCACCCGCGCTGTTGAGCTGTGTGCTTGTCGTGTGTGGCGCTAGAGGGCAGGTCGGCCGCCTTCCTCTCTGGCCTCCGCGCGGTGGAAGCCAGTTAAACTCGCATCGAGTAACCGCTAGGATTCATTTCTATATGAGCGAGGTTTAATGAGTTCAATTTGGACGCACGATCCAGTATCGTTCACCTTTTTTGGACAAGTGAGGTTTAAATAGGTATAGTGTGACTCAGGATGTGTCGTTATTCACCTGAACAATAGAGCTTTCAAATGTTACTAAATTATTTAAGACTTTCATATTAAATAAAGTTGATACACAAAACACATGTCTGGTTGTTAATATGTATGACGCTTCCAAAACCAACAAGCTACAAGTTAAAAGTGAAATTAGAATCAAGTTAACCAACTACTCCAATAAAGTAACAAGAAAAGTTACATGGCAATAGAGTAGAAAAGTCACAACTTCTTCTTGCTTTTCAATTATTTAAACCTCCTTTCTCTTATATTATATTAATACTTGCCTATGAAATGCCCAGTTTTATTATTGGGATTTCCAGAATTGATTTAGTAAAAAAACAGATTTGACAAAAAAAAATTAAACATGAAATTTATTAGAAAATGTTCAACAACGTAAATCTTATTAAACTACAATTTTTCTAAAAGAAATATTTATCAAAACTTTTTACCAATAGTTATATTGTGGCCATTATGGTAATATTAAATAAATTATGGAATCTAACTATGGTCACACAAAGCTATAGACAGTCATAATAACGTTGAAGAAACAAATAAATTCCCTTTTATCAATAAAATATGTCCAATGGATAGGACTTTATCAAATCTTTTTCTTTGTCTTTCAGGAAATTGTATAAAATATTTTAAATCAGGATTGGGACCCTTAAATTATATATATTTTTTTAAACTCAGTGTCCTAAAAATAAAGTAAAAATCTTTAAGATTCAATTTATTTGAGCTACATGTGTAGAATATAATAATTAATCATTAATAAATTCATAATTAGCTACTCACAGTAATTAAGATTCTGAAAAGGGGGAGACATGCTTTATGTTACCATGTAAAACCAATAAATGTGGGTAGCTCTGCTGCCAAATATTGTGTGGTAAGGATAAATCTTTAACAGCTAAAAAAAAAAAGCGAAGCCATATATTAATGAGACCAAAAATAATTAATTAACTAAATATGTAACGAATAATTGATTTTTTTAGGAAGGGAATAAAAAGTAAAATTAATTTAGTAGATCAAACCGTTTGAACATCTCAAAAAATAATATCTCCTCCCCCATCACTCCTTTGAAACAGTCAAGAAATAGTTTAAGGACTTAAGGCTTTCTTTAAATCCGGCCTTGGGCATAGCTAGGCAAACTATTCTGCAGTCATGTGTGGAGGTATAGCATACCGCGTGGGCGTGAGCCAGTAAGTTGCTACCTTACAATCTCGACGGAGGGTACAAGACGGGCGGGAGATCGAGGCTCGAATCCCATTTGGGTTTTGAAGTTTTTTTTCTTCGAATGGTTCCCTGCTCTTCTTCCAAGCAAATTCTGATAGATTACCTCTAAAATGCGTCTTTTCATTCCTACTCCATTTTTAAGTGGTCTAAAAATCACATTTATACGTATAGCCCAAACAGATATTAAGATAACTTGGATATTGTTGGGTACCCCTGTTCCCAGACAAATTTTCTGCATGTGTGTAAAATAATTTATATATTTATATAACTCTCTCTCTCTCTGTGAAGAGACGATTGAGACTGGTATTTGTCTGTTAATAGAGTTTTGATTTAATCTCTGTCGAGTGTCTCGCGTCGTTAGTCAAGACGTCTAAGAAGTCACTTGTGAAAGGTCACTTTAAATGAAGCGTTAGCATGTCTGTCCACTGAGCCAAGTGTCCTGGGTTCGATTCCTAGTGTGGTTGAAAATGCGGATTTAATTTAGGTCGATACCCACTGTCATTAAGGGAATCTAGTTAGACCCTTACCGACACTTTTGTTTATGTTTTCACCTTCTCATAGTTACACTAATATTTTATACACCGGTGGTCGCTGGGCAAGTCGTCAGGCTCACACTAAGGGGAAATAAGTGTAGTAAAAAATTCTGTGGAAAAAACGACTTTATAGGTAGATTTCAATTTTTATACAAAGAGACTTTAAGGAATTACAAACTTTTTTCAGCCATCATTTATAAAATAATACTACAGTATAGGTGAATCGGCTTTCATGTTCATCTTAGGGGTGCAGTGGGAATAAATCTCGATATTGAGATTATTCTTGCATATATATATTTTCTCTCTTGAGTGCCGGGCCACCCGTCTATATTAATGGAACAGGAATCTATAATAATAAAAGGAAGTGTTTGTTTGTGTGCGTATTTCTTACAGGCAGGAGAAATTATATTGTTGATTTAGCCGGTCATTAAAATGAAAGAGAGAGAAACCCTATATATTTGCGCATGATAATTTGTTTGTTTTCCAAGCCAAGAGATCCTGGTTCGATTCCAGAGAGGGGGTGAAAATGTGGGTTTCATAGTGACACATCAACTGCCCTGGACTGTATTTGTAGCGGTCTTAGGGTTCAAGTTTAATTTATTACACATGCAGTTTGCGAAAGGTAACGGGTTCGTTTCCCTATATGCTTGAAAATGTAGGTTTAGCCCTTCATAGTGATAAATTAACTGCCCTAGACTATATTTGTAACTGTCCTAGGGTTCAAGTTTATTTTATCCTACAGATAAAAGTTTATTTATCTCAGAAACTCCATCTCAAACATTATGGATAAGTTGAGACATTAAATCATTTTGCTTTCTATTTGGGTATCAATCTAAAGTCGCAACAATCTATAAATGAAAATTTGTATAGCGCCATCTCCTTCCTGTATTTGATTCTCCAACCAAACATATTCTACCAGGAATTTAAAAAATAATAATAACACATAAATCAATATTATTTAGGTCTTGTGAATTGTACAAGTAACTAAGCGGGGCTTTCTCTGCCTGTATGATTGGTTGAGAAGTTCAAACACTGATGGTATTTCCAGCTCTCCCTCCATGCAAATATGGGTACACTTACCTCTCATAAATACTTTCACTATTCCTAGCCCGTTTGGATGTTTAAATTATTGTACAAGTAGTAATAATTACAATTATTAAATATATACTTGCTATCACAAGATATTGAAAAAAATGTTTAGTTACTAGATAGTGCGGAATGATCCTATAAATACAAGTTTATTTAGCCTAGAAGCTCGGTCGCAAAAATTATGGATAAAATAATTAAATCATACAAGTTTATTTATCCTGGAAGTTCGGTCTCAAACAATATGGATAAAATAATTAAATCCTTTTATTTTACTTTCTCTTTGGCGGTAGTAGCAATATAACGTCACCACAATTATAATTTATAAATGAATATGTGTGTGTATGTGTGTGTGCTCACATTTACCATTCTGCATTTAATATTTTATTCTGGCATTGTTGCCACATGTATATTGTCATCTCCTTCTTGTCACAACCTATTATAGTGATTTTAAAAAATAACATTTTATTGCTAGTTTTTTATTGACAATCAAAATTAATTAATTTAAAACATTCATAACTTGCAGCCACGACAACAACAACATAGAGTACTTTTTTTAGGTCTTGTGACCAATACATGTAATTTAGATTAGAGTGCAACATGTAATAGCATGAAAAAATCATATAATCACTCTTTTACATAATAAAAAGTATCAGGAAAGAATATAATTTTTTACTATCTAGAATATGAGTACGAGTCACCTCCAAAATAGTTCAGGACACTCTGAGAGGTACTAGAACGCCTATTGACAATGTCTCCAATGTTTTTACATGGAAATCATACTCTTCCAACATTCATGAGCACGATAACATTCGGTTCATTAGGGGTCTCTTCCGATAGCACAACGTTATAACTTTTGTTTTTCTCAAGTTCGTTTAAGCACTTGACACGGTTGTATTCTTCTTTCTCGATCCGGTCTAACGCACTGCACAATACCTCCTCGTCCCAACGGGCATCCTGGTGCACCTCTGAAGCAGTATTTGCATGTGTTTGATGACATTGATGTTTGTGCCGAATAAGGTTGGAGAACTTTGCGTAGGCCCCCTTACAAATGCTGCATTTAAATGGCATAATGAGAATTGGAGATGCAGTGAAAGAAATATCCCTGGGAGAAAAAACCTCTCGCTCAAGCGGCAACGTTCTCTACTCACAAACTGCGTTCCCCCCTCTCAAAATGTCTGTCACTAGCTCCATTGACGTCAGCAGAGTTCTACGACAACATGAGCACGCCTAGTTTATTAATTCACTTTTAAACATCACGCTTTGTCCTCCAAGATATATCATACAGCGTGCTTTAGATTTAAATCGCTTACAATCCAAATAATAGGCAGACTTTGGAAGTAAGACGTTACCGAATCTGCCCAGACCGATTATGTAGTCATCGGGCGTTTCACCCATAATTTTAACTTTTGTACATTGTTAAACACTCGAGATTTACGGGTTCTTCGGAATTTACCTCCTCCTTCGCTGGTGACTCTGATGTCTGGTAGACGGACGACTCTGGCGGTGAGTACTCTGATGTTTGGTAGGCAGATGACTCTGGCTGTGGGCACGCGGGTGACTCTGGCTGTGAGTACTGGTAGGCAGACGACTCTGGCGGTGGGTACTCCGGTGACTCTGGGGGCGGGGGTGGTGGCTGTGGCGTCGTGAAGGGTGGTGGCTGTGGCGTCGTGAAGGGTGGTGGCGGGTGGTATGGAGCTCGGAAGGGTGGTGAAGGCCGGGGCATGGCCACGACGTCCCCTTGGCGGAAATTGTACACAGCACATGTTATAATATACAGGTAAGTCTCGTCGATTCTCTCGTAAGGTAGTACTTTAGTCGTTCTTATCATGTGACAGGTAGAGTCGCAAAACTCGGTGTAGCCTCGTTCCTCTCTGTCTTGGCTCACTACTTTGTAAATTACATGTCTATCGCCCACAACCACACTGTGAATATTTTCTACAGTCATATAGGAACGAACCGCAATCATATGACCCACAAACGTTAAATTAATATAGCTGGTTTTGAGCATGGTGAGCGTACCCGAGAGCTATAAAACGTGCTGTATGGTTTGTAGGGTCCACCGTGCACATGTATTAACTACCCGTCTTCCCGATGTTGTTGTTGTTGTTGTTAATTGCTTGACTCTTAAACGCGTTCAAAGTTCTCAATGGTAGGTGAACCGGGTTCTACTCCGGCGCAGGTAAATACCAATTTTTCGTTATTAAGCTCATACACGTCTTCATCTGTTAGAGTACCAAGACGAGAGGGTAGAAATATACAAAACTCGCCATCTAGATAGAATATTACGCGTCTCCCGATCTTTGTATTGACTGCTTTTAATTTATCCACAGCGTAATTTTGATCGACGGTTAGATCACACAATTTTACGGTCTGCATGACGTCAACAATATTCACCAACTGCTGTGACTTGTCCATCTTGAACTGCTCTACAAACGCTTATAAATAGACGACCGAGCGGGCCTCCCCCTATATATCCACCCACTCCCACGAGTGACGTCACGCGGTACGAGATGATTCCCCCTTGATCTATTCTTGCTTCAACTTGTCTGCTCGAGCCGCCAAACTGGCGCCAGTCATCAGGGAAAACCCATTGCACACATCTCGCTCTGTGATGTCCCTTAGAGGGCAATAAACGTTAATTACTTCTTTAGCAAATAATGTCACACATTTCACCTGCTCAACATCAGCTTTTATCTCACGCTTGCGGCCAATTTCCTCTCTCATCGTCCAAGGTTTGTGCTCCTGACAAGTAGTAAGACGCAGTTATAAATACCGATAAGCTTAACTTCTTGGCTATTAGCAGGGAGGTAGGGGGGATTTAATCCAGGTCGACCGTGTCGCACAAATGCAGGTATATATACTTTATATCTCCCTCAAGCCTGATATTACTTACGTAGTTATATATTATCACGTCAAAATATAGTTTGCGAACATTAAATTCGATATTACTTATGTTTTAATGTAAGAGTTATATATCATTATTATCACCACATCTTACTACCCGTTCGGATTATAGGCACTTACGCTGATGTAGGGTGATTGTGAGGACCTAGAGTTTAACGTATAATCCAAACCACAGTGGAGGTCCGACATTCCTCACAATGATTATAAATATCTCGAGGAATAAAACGTTTTTTTTCACTTTATTTACCGTCACAATGCATCGACGTTCGCATGGTCTACGGTGTCACTAGACGGCCGGTGATCGACGCTACCTGGTCGACCGGTAATATGTTGGGGTGCAGGAAGTACGACCATTTTAACAGACATTAGCCGTGCTAACGATATCGAGGTTCGAATCCCGGTGTGCACGCCGTCTAAATGTCAGGTTCATCTAATTCCTGCTAAGGGAAATTGAATTCCTGCCGTGTAAAATGTAGGTATTTCTTCCCCATAGCTGATACCTACATCCGCGCATGTCGACGGACGATACCATACAACCAATTTTAGTAGACTTTTGCAGTGGGGGATGGAGGCCACTAACTGAGCATTCCAAGGCCCGAGCTGTGTCAATGCTCTCTAGTTGTCGGAGAAAACCCATTACCACATAGGGGTGGGGGATTACGACTGGCGACGGGTTGCGACACCGGGCAAACCCGTTGCCAGGGTCAATGACCTCAATTCTTGTCTCAACTCATCTTGTCGGTTCGCCATAATGGCGCAGGGTTTCGATGACGTCACCGGGTGGTGGTTGCGACACATACCGAGGAGGAGGGGAGAGGGGAAAGTGCGCGCCCGTGATGGGCAGTGGTCACTACTCGGTAAGCGGACGAGCAGAGAAGATGCCCTCCATTCTACACCACGCAGGCGTCAGGAAACGTTCACTCCATAGTCCGCCATGAGAGCTGCATGTTCCCCCCCAAATAAATAAAATCCATAGTCCGTCCCAATCCTACCCATACATGAATAATTAATCAGCACACATCAATAATTAATTAGCACACAACAATAATCAAGAAAAAAAGGGCTGGAACAAGTACCAACATATCCGAGGATGCGGAGGGGTTGTAGGGGAGGGGGTGTAGGGGAGGAAATTTCATAATCAACGGGAGGAGATTTTGTAATCAGAGGGAGGGAAAGGGTAAGGGGTGGGCTATTTATAGCAGCCAATCAGAGAAAAGTAGGTCAAATTGTGCTGGGTCATCACCCCATCTACTCTCCAAATTACGAAAATTGTTGGGGTGGTACGCCATTCCAAAAGTTTGGGAACCGCTGCTCTAGAAGATATTTGTAGCTGGCTTCACCTGAATTCTTTTTTGAAAATTAGATGCGTCTAAAATATCATTGAATTAGGCCTCATCCAGCAAATTTTAGAAAATTGGATGGCCTTAGAATCTATTTGAATTCGGTTTCTACTCTTAAATTTTTTAACATCTTATGTCTTTATAAGCTATTTAGAGTGGATCTCACTTGGAAGTTTTAGAAAATTGAATGACTTTATAAGCTATTTAGAGTGGTTCTCACTTGGATATGTTTGAAAATTGAATGCCTTTAGATGTTATTTAGAGTGGTTAAAGATTGAGAAACAAATTTATAGGCTACCTTAGGGAAAATTAAATTACTCGGTTCAATACAGTAGTGTTTAACATAAAAAACAATATAGGCCTATACGTTACCTTAGTTCATAATTTTAACCTATTTTTTTTAAAAATCTAATTCATAAAGCCAAACAAAATGTATTTACTTCCGTCAATTTTTTGAATAACTAACTGAGATTTTGTTATTTAATTACAACTTTCACGAAATCATTTTTCATCAACTGTGTGCTTGTAGTTGCTGCATGAATGGGGACCAATCTGGATATATAAAGCTTGTAAATATTTTCTACAAATGACTAAAATATAAAGTAAAATAATTTTATTTATGAAAACCATTTTAATTGTAAAACTTTCACTTGTAAATTGTAAACTATGACTTACAGCCTTATAAAACAGTTATCTGTAATATATTATGGTTATATCCATTGTTGTGCTCACTATAATGAGTTATTTTGCTAACTATATTATTGTGATTTATATTCCATCTGAAATAAAAAATACTTATTCCTGTATCCCCAAAAATCTGTTTTTATATTGTGATTTTACTACACTTTTCTTTTTTGCTTATTTGCCTCCCAGGACCTACATTAGATTATTGTTTTAGCCAATACAAAATATACAACTATAATAATTTTAATGTTTAAAGCTAAAAATAATAATAGTGAAATAATAATATAACACTATGGCGCAAGCTTTAATTGTATGCAAAGGGTCTGTCTACAATATTTAACGTTTTATACTAATAAAAAATATTTAATACATTTTCTCGTCACAAATAATTTGTGGCTACGGAAATATGTTTTTTATGCTAACACATTGTCGCACATTTCTATTTGTGAATAGTATATGAACTCGGCTGACATCCTAGGTCTTTTAGAATATACAAACACATATTTTTCAGACAAACTTGTTAACATTTTACGAAATTGTTAGTTATCTTTTATGTATGGATATTATCTATCAAATGTGAAAGCTTCAAATCACATGACTTGACGTACGAACACGAGAAGGACTTGTAATTATTTTTCTTGTTGCCAGATAAAAGGCCCATATCATGCAATTTGGACTATAGCTGCTTAGTACTAGTCTTAGTACTTAAAACTAATAAAATATCACAAATATTACATTAAAAATGGACTTAAATACCGTCTTAGACATATTTTATTTTATTTTATTCATTCTTGCATTAATTTTTCTTTGAAAAATTATCTATGAAGAAGCTTAACTACTATTAATTTTGTTCAAATCAATTATATTTTCTAGCTACGTTTGTTGGCCTGGGTAATATTTTATTTCCACCAGCTGTTCAGCAAATGGAGTGAAGTAATATTGTTTATTAGCACCACGTCTTACTACCCGTTCAGTTTATACGTCTATGTGCTAATTACACCTATGGGTTAATAATGAGGTAGGTGCAATATAGAGGTAGTGCACCTGCACTTGCGTGAGGAGAGAGAGAGTGGGAAACCATTTAGGAAAAAACCTCAGTGCACCCGATGGGATCGAACCCCAATCTCCCTGTACTCTGTAGTATAGTCCAATATGAGAGTAATGATCAATAATATTGACTAAAATCCAATAAAAATGTAGTTTTAGTCAAACATTTAAGGCTGGTCCTATAAAGCACATTCGAATAACATCGGTTCTTAAATGCATAAGGGTTAATATTCAGGGTGTGAACTGTGTACTGTTGTCACTCAAATGGACTATATAGGATAGGCACCTAAAGATTAAATATATCTCCTAAAAAACATTATGGCCACAAATGAAGGACACTCTCAAGTCTCAGAGATAGAATATTACAAATATGTAACTGACAGTCAAAAGGAATTGCCACTAGTAGAAGTTGGTGTTGTCATAAATTACCAGAAAGAAGGAGGATTCCACGAAGACGCTATTGATATTATCGTATAACTTAAAAAATATCCAATATTGTTGACATGGGAATTTCTTTACTATCCTAAAAATGTTTGAATTCAATGTTGAATGTTTTTTTGTAAATAAAGATTTTGTTTTTCTGCAAAATTGAATACTTTCTTATTTGGCATCAAGTCCTTTTTAATCCTATTCATGTGTTTTTATAACTGGTCTTATTCATTGTTTAGCAGCAAAACTTAGATTATCCAAATTAAAATGTCAAATTGTGAAAAATAGTTTTTTCCTAATGACAATATTAAGGTAAGTAGGCAATAAAATGAAGCTTACAACTTAAATGGGTAAAAAAAATCTATGAAGGGAACTAAGCTATGAGTTTTTCGCGATTATCTTAAAATTGCTTATGATGAATAAGACATGTTTTACAATTTAACATCTCATTTATAGTTATATTTTTATTATTTAATCAACAAAACCTATCTATAGCAGTATAAATTTAACAGCAAACATTTTTTCAAACATAGTTTGGAAATTTTAACAATTTTAAATTATTTTTTAAGGTGAATTTTTTCAAACTGTACAATATTTATTTACTATATATGTAATTGAAAATAATCGTGAAAAAATACTACGAATGAATACGTAATAAATAAAAATCAAAACTGATTTATTTATTTAATTTAAAACTACAAAGTATTATAAGGCATTAAACTTTTCTCTGACAATATCATAGTTTTCTACGATGATGGTTAAATGCCAAGTGAATATAAATTTGATAATGTCCCTGCATAGTGAATTAATATTACTATGAAGTTGGACGTTTTAGAAGACATTACAAGATATTTTTATAATGGATAGTTTAATAAGATAAGAATTTCTTATTTATTTATAGGCTGGTAAAAGATGGGTAAATTAAAGAATATCTTGATTAAATCGTAAGTTGAAAACATATTTTATAAAATATAAGAATTAAGATAGTAGAACATTTGAAATAACACATGAGCATTTAAAAATAAATATATTTTCAATAAAAGAAAATTTAATATCCCCCAGAAAACATAAAGAAATAAAGTTTTTACATTTATATATATTAATATATATTTATATATTAATATATATAAAGCATCGCGTCTGACTACCCTTTCAGGCTATACGCCCATATTATACAACGTATATCTAAAACATTGCATAAGACTTTGGCAGGATATTCCTTGGGTGAAAAAAGAATCATTTATATCAGCAACCTAGAGTCCATCTTAAATATTGAGGTTGGTATACACCCCTAAAATTAAAGCTAAAAACGACTGTTTGTAAAATATTATGAAAATTGCTTAGGGTATTACAACGAATCTTTGTATACTACTTATTGAATCCTTGATCATTAATAAACTAAATGTGTTGTTACCGTTACCCACCCCCATTGTGTAAAAAATATGTTATCACCCCTCCAATCTTTCTGTCTCTCTGTAGCACTCTTGCATCCCCAAATCGGCCCGTCTTGCTCTACCCCTCTACTCCCCTTCCCTGTTCAACCCCTCAGGGGCTAAGATCGCTAGCCAAGCATCCCCCTTCCTTTATTCGTGGCCGCTCGGCAGCGAGCCTAGTCGCCCCGAACCACCTAACTAGGGGGGATAAAGAGAGCAAACGGACAGCCAGTCAGTCACCCGTTGTACAGCTCCGCGCCGGGCAACCACTCACTTGATAAAATAAACCACCATCCGCGTGTATTTTCTTCTCTCGCCTCAACGGCCCAACATAACCTCCCTTCCTGCCCGGTCCACCGCGGTAACTCACTGGAACTCCCTTCCTGCCTGGTCCACCGCGGTAGCTCGCCGGACCTCCCTTCCTGCCCGGTCCACCGCGGTAACTCACAGGACCTCAGGACCTCCCTTCCTGGCCGGTCCACCGCGGTAACTCGCCGGACCTTCCTGCCTGGTCCACCACTGTAACTAGCCGGAACTTCCTTTCTTCCCAGTCCACCACGGTAACTCACCGGACCTCCCTTCCTGCACGGTCAACCGCGGTCAATCGCTGGACCCCCCCCCCCCTCCTCGTCATGTCCGATACACCGCGGTAACTCGACGAACCTTCCTTCCTGGCAACTCACCGAACCCTCCCTCCAGGTTTCCTCTCTCAAATGGACCCTAATAAAAGAGGATAAACTAGCCGCTCGGGAAAAAAGGAACAAGCATGCCACGAGAAGGACAAAAACCTCTGCGCATCACACCCGGGTTACTCAACCGTGGCCAGCAACCCAGCCGTGGGACCTAGTTGAACCCCAGAACGACCCACCACCCCAACCTCCCGCACCTCCCCGCTACCGAGGAACTCTACCCCCCTTCCCAGCTTACCCCAGTCTTCACTATATTTCACTCCCATAAAACAAGGAACCCAAAATCCCCTCTCCCTACACGTCAGACCCACCACCCGAAACTACCTTGACTCCTTCCGCCAGCCGATCCCCTTGTCACCCTTTTCTCCAACTCGGCCAGCATACCACCTTCAACCCATATCCACTCCACCCAGAGCCTACCAGTTCTCCCCCACATCCACCCCGTACACCAGTCAAGGAGACCCGCGGGCAGCAAAGGCAACCCAAGCCAACATCGTCCCGACAAAACAATTTCCGGGGGTCATTAGGAAACTAGCGCAGCTCTTCTAGATCCGACACCAAGATCCAGCGGGTACGTGAGTATCCATTAACCATCGGGGTGACGACAAAGAGGGAGTTGTAACATTTTTTCTGTAATAAAATATGTCAGGGTAAGTATTAACAATTTTGACTTAAGATTACAAAACACGGAGTAAAAATTAACAAAAAAGGTGTCTTGGAGAAACTGTCTAGCTTTCCCCGTTTCCGAGATAATCATGCATGTTTGATTTCAAAGACGAGTGTTAATTCCTGCCAGGTAGTGAGCCAGTATATATATGTTGTTTAGCCTCCCTCGGTTTCTCCCTCTGATTATCACTATCTTCAACTCCCTTCACAAGCAGACTCCGTCAGTACACACGACTTCACTGCATGTTGCGCGCCTTACTAGTCAATTGACAAAGTACACAAACGCAGAAATGACAGACATGGTCATGCTGTACGGTGAAGATAGAGGGAATGCTAGAGGGATATCCTGTGCAACGCCAACCTTATCACCGGACCTTCACCGATGTCACTCAGTGACTTCGTGAAACAGGTAAATTTAAGCTACGAAGGGATTCTGGTCACCCGAGGAATGCTCGCACTCCAATTGTCTAAGAAGAGGTACTGAATTATGTGGAGGATAACGCGTCAACAAACACACGTGCCATTGCGCATCAAACGAATGTGTCCGATTCCACAGTATGGCGTGTCATGCATGATCAGCTGCTGCATCCGTACCACATGTGAAAGGTGCAGGCATTAGGGCCAGCAGATTATGCTCCTTGATATGATTTATCCGACTGGTTTCTGCAGCAGTGCGGAGTGGTTCCTGATTTTTCCCCTATAGTCTGGTTTTCCGATGAGGCAACATTCACCAGAGACGGCTATTTTAATTGTACAAATAATCACATTAGGAATGACGTGAACCCTTATGCAACTGTCATCATGGGCAACCAGCATAAATTTTCTGTCAACATCTGAGTGGGCATTTTGGGTAACTATCTCATTGGCCCTTACCTGATGCCACAACGCTTGACTAGCCACATCTACTGCAAATTTCTGACATTTACATTGCCACTGTTCCTCGAGAATGTACCGCTATCCGTATGACAACGCATGTGGCTACAACACTATGGTGTCCCACCTCATTTCACAAGAGCTGTGCGTGACTACCTCAACACTGCATTTCCTGCCCAATGGATAGGAAGAGGTGGGCCTGTTGCGTGGCCACCACGGTCTCCTGACCTTAATCCGTTAGACTTCTTCCTGTGGGGCTTTGTCAACGCTTTGGTATACGAGACAGCCGTTGAATCCGAGGAAGATCTGTTGGCCAAGATAGGTACTGCATGTGATAAGGTTGAAGAAACACCACGTGTTTTTGAAAGAGTACGCCAGTCATTGATACGCCACCTCAATTATTGCAATGACGTTAGGGGCCGCCATTTTGAACACTTGCTATTAATATGCTTTTGAAGCTAGGAACTAAAATATGCAATAATTACAGTTTGTATTTCTTAATTTAGATTTCAATACTCCAATCAGTGTAAAGAATAAAATCCTACCCAAGTGTGAACTGTGTAAGCATAACTCATTAATGTAATAAATAGCAACACATTGGAGCTTATGAAGAAGGAAAAGTATATGAGTTTCTCCATCATAACACATAAACCAGCCTGGTTTACCAAATGTACGTGATACATAGTCACACGTGCTGGTGAAAATGGCTAAACGACTGCAGTGCGAAGTAAAACTGTGATTCTGGCTGCCTACCTGGCAGGCATTTGCACTTGTCTCTGAGCTCAAATTTGTGTGATTATCTCTGAAACGGGGAGAGCTAGACCCTTTCTCCAAGACACCTTTTTTGTTAATTTTTACTCGCTGTTTTGAAATCTTACGTCAAAATTTGTAATACTTAATCTGACATATTTTATTGCAGAAAAAAAGTGTTACAACCCGCCCTTTTTTACATGATGGGGATGGGTAATGGTAACAACACATTTATTTTATTAATAATCAAGGATTCAATAAGTGGTATACAAAGACTCGTTGTAATACCCTAAGAAGTTTTCATAATATTTCACACAAAAATTGTTTTTAGCTTTAATTTTAGGGTGTATACCGCCCTTAATATTCAATATGGACCCTAGGTTGCGGATGTGAATTATTCTATTTTCATCCAAGGAATAGCCTGCCATAGTTTGATGCAATGTTTCAGATACACGTTGTATATATTATTTCTTAATATTACAAATAGAATTTAAGGTACTAAGTTGTCAAAATTAAAATTAAATAAAAAACAACTTTGGAGCAGAAATTGAAAAATCGGGCACTAACTAGCACTAACGTAACACAAACGATGGGCGTTTTCAAAAAAAAGTTATTTCTATTATTTATTATACAGGGGGGCCAAGGAGATTTCTTCCTAGCCCCCCATTAGAAATCGTGAATTTTTTTTACCTCAAATTTACAGCACTAACGATGAAAATCGAGCACTAACCAGCATTAACGTAGCAAAAAAATTTGCGTTTTCAAAAAATAGTTATCTCTATTATTTCTTATATTGGTTGGCCAAGGAGATATCTTCCTAGCCACACATAAGAAATCGTAAATTATTACCTCAAATTTACAGCACTAACGATGAAAATCTAGCAATAACCAGCATTAACCTAGCACAAACGATGGGCGTATTCAAAAAAGGGTTATCTCTATTATTTCCTATAACAGGTGGCCGAGATTATATCTTCCAAGCCACCCACAAGAAATCGTGAATTATTGCCTCAAATTTACATCACTAACGATAAAAATCGAGCACTAACCAGCCCTAACGCAGCAAAAATAATGGGCAATTTCAAAATACGGGTAGCTAAAATTTGGGTGGCCAGGGTGACACTGATGTTGTGCTCGTGCCAGCGTTTATTATCCAAGTGTCTGTTGTAAGTATATTGTGATTGCACCCCCCCCCCCCCCCCCATCCTCTCAACCTCTCAAAACCACTACGGGCCAGACATACTTTGACTCGATGAATGATGAAAATGAAGGTAAACATAGACAACACTGTAAGGAACTGTTTGCAATAGTAACATGACGCTTCTAAGGAAACCAAAAGTTGAAACACTAGCATTCGAAGCGGTCACTCAACAGAAATAAAATTATCGAGACTCAATGGAAAGACCACCCAAAAAAAACTTGACTGAATATTTTAACCTTTGATTCCCTCTCTGTAATATAAATTTCTCTATGGTAGTATTTTAAATTACCTTCTCTTTAAATATTCTAAAATAATTTTACGCCGCTTCTTTCGCGGTGAACTTAAACGAAGTTGGCTTTGTTTCCCATTATTTCAATACAAAGTTAATTTAATTTCACGTTTGTGATGTTCTTTCAGATATCCGAACATGTGGTAAGACATTGTGCTTAAAATAAAGATAATAATTTAAATAAATACTTTTAAACAACACTTTAGAGGAATGATAACACTTTAAATTTAAAATGTGCTGGTAGTTCAGATTGAATTCCAACCACACTTAGATAGATACATTGATTCCTATGTTTTATTTAAAATATTGGAAACATAATGTTAAAGATTCAAAATGTTGGAAAAAATTGTTTGTCTTTTTACTTTCTCTCTATCTTACAGGTAGAGAAAGTATTGTGATCGTCAAAAAAATCGAACTCGAGATTTTGATGAATTTTGACGTTTCATGACTTCCTGAATCCGAAAAAGTGGTTTTTGAATTTCCGTCTGTCTGTCTGTCTGTCTGTCTGTACCTCCAACTAGAGCCTAAACTATTTTACCGATTGAGCTGAAACTTGATATCTAGGGTTTTCATAGGGTTGCCCCGAGGGGTTTTTGGAATTGGATATCTACCCCTAAAATTAAGGGTAGTTTACTGAAGGGCAAAAAGAGAAAAATTCGATTTTCTCAAAATCGGCTCTAACGATTTTGATTAAATTTCATTTATGAACATAAATAAATATTCCAAACAAAATGGCTACTCTCAATATTTCGGCAAAATCGTTTTAAGGGCTCCGGTCTGATGCGTAAATTAACATTTTTTATAATAGCTCCGAAACTATTTGAGATATGAAATTACTTAGCATTACAAATATGTATATATATTTATAATACAAATATTTTATTCGAAACATATTTTTATAAAATCAATAACTTTCAATATATACGCAATTATATATATATTTTTAACTTTTTGGGCATTAAAGCTTAAGTATTGCGACCGTAAGAAAAACTAACCTGAAATGTTGATGGATGTCGACGTCTCATGACCCCCCGAACCCTTAAATATAGTCTTTGCAATGCCGTCTGTCTGTGTGTCTATTAAAACTTAAAATTAAGGGTAGTTTACTGAAGGGCAAAAAGAGAAAAATTCGATTTTCTCAAAATCGGCTCTAACGATTTTGATTAAATTTCATTTATGAACATAAATAAATATTCCAAACAAAATGGCTACTCTCAATATTTCGGCAAAATCGTTTTAAGGGCTCCAGTCTGATGCGTAAATTAACATTTTTTATATAGCTCCGAAACTATTTGAGATATGAAATTACTTAGCATTACAAATATGTATATATATTTATAATACAAATATTTTATTCGAAACATATTTTTATAAAATCAATAACTTTCAATATATACGCAATTATATATATATTTTTAACTTTTTGGGCATTAAAGCTTAAGTATTGCGACCGTAAGAAAAACTAACTTGAATTGTTGATGGATGTCGACGTCTCATGACCCCCCGAACCCTTAAAAATAGTCTTTGCAATGCCGTCTGTCTGTGTGTCTATTAAAACTTAAAATTAAGGGTAGTTTACTGAATGGCAAAAAGAGAAAAAGTCGATTTTCTCAAAATCGGCTCCAACGATTTTGATTAAATTTCATTCATAAACATTAATAAATATTCCAAACAAAATGGCTACCCTCAATATTTCGGCAAAATGGCTTTAAGGGCTCCGGTCTGATGCGTCAATTAATATTTTTTTAAATAGCTCCGAAACTATTTGAGATATGAAATTACTTAGCATTACAAATATGTATATATATTTATAATACAGATATTTTAACCGAAACATATTTTTATAAAATCAATAACTTTCAATATATACGCAATTATATGAATTTTTTTAACTTTTTGGACATTAAAGTTTAAGTATTGCGACCGTAAAAAAAAAACTAACCTGAAATGTTGATGGATGTCAACGTCTCATAACCCCCCGAACCCTAAAAAATAGTCTTTGCAATGCCGTCTGTCTGTGTGTCTATAAAAACTTAAAATTAAGGGTAGTTTACTGAAGGACGAAAAGAGAAAAATTTGGTTTTCTCAAAATCTGCTTAAACGATTTTGATTAAAATTCGTATCTAGGTGTTGATTAAGATTATAAATAAACTGGCTATTTTCATTTTCCTATGAAAATGATTTTTAGGGTACATTACAGTAGCGTTAATTTCCGTATCTCCACAACTATTGGAGAAAATAAACAACTTATCATTGCAAAATTGTAGGACTATTAGAAATAAAAAACTTTTATTTGACATATATTTTTATAAAAACAGCAGTTTCTGAGATATTTGTAAATATATTAATACAATTTTGTGAGCTTTAGTTGTAAACATATACTACTTAAGTCTTAACGCAATAATACTCCAATGCCATAGAGTAATTAAATATAAGTAAGTATCTAAAAAAAGTATGTTATTTTTCCTTAAATCTCTTAGGAGAAATGTTTGCATAGCAATGATCTATCTCCATTTTAGACTCAATAGTCAATATTTACATTTTTTATTGGTCAAAATGTATAAATGAATAATTAAATATCAATGCGATGACTTGAAGATCTGCAACACCTTTTAAAATGTTAAAATTTTAACCAGAAATCGAAATTTTAATACGAAGTGTTGACCCTTGTGGAAGACATTAAACTGTTTGAAATTTTCTTAGGTGGACAAAGATGCGCCTCTTTTCTCATTGATTATATATCAATGTATATTATTTTATGCGTGTTCTTATGTGGAGTGGTGATGATACAATGTACATTATTCCGTTCAGAAATCTTACGAGTTTATAGAAAGAGAGAGAAAGTCTGTGCTGTGTGCCGTACCATTTATTTTCTTTGAAAACGATCGTGGCAACGCTGCAGATGAAAGACCGTAGACGCCAGCAGGTACACATATTTCCTTGTTTGGCAACAAACAGCGTTACACTACGGCTACCAAATCGTTTAAAATTTTAATTCTTAAAATAATGTTTTAAAGCTCAGTACTAAACTAACAAACTATAAAAAAAAACTAAAACCAGGAGAAAAATACTATCTAGCCTTGTGATTTCTGTTTTTTCCAAAATTAATACTGTCATTTAAAAAAATTTAAAAAAACTAATAGAACACTAAATAAGAATTCTAATCCAAGAAAATTGAAGAAAAAATAGTTCTGCTTTATGTAGTATAATTCAATTTTGAATATTTCACTTAATGAAGTTAGCAAAATAGTGCGAGGCTGAAAATGTAATAGTTTTCATTATATAATTGAATTAGTACGGTTAGTAAAGTTATACAGAGTCTTCTTTTTAGATAATATAAATTCCTTTTCATTAGTGGAAACCGATTTCAAGTACATTGAACGGTTTAGGCACAATCTTTTATTTTGTATTACCATGTTTTGATGGGTAAACGAGTTTTGACCGGCCTCTTAACAGTAGTTATCCACTTGTTTGTTTTTTAGCACCGCGTACTACCACCAGTTCAGGCTATACGCTATCTAGTGATGTGAAAAAAGTATCGATACTTTACTAATATAGATATTTTCCTTTCGATACTATTATTTTTTTATTTGATACTTTTTTCCGACACTTTTACTGATATCAGTAACCTTACTCCTGTATCGGATCAGTATAGAAATAAATAACATTTTTTTTCATCTTCACTAATACTTGGATTAAATGTTTACTATGGTTAAAGAAGGGTACAAAATTGATTATAAAAATACATTACTAAGAATATTTAGCTATTAAATCTCTCCCCGTCAACCACATTTTCATAGACGTTTTGAAAGCTGGCAGTCTATTGTAAATCCTTTTATAATATCCATTATACAACCCTATCTATCAGACCTTACAAGTTCCAACACAACATAGACGCGATAAACCTAGATATACTATAATATGGTTCAATCATTATAGTTTTCATTGCTTAAATAAATATAAAAACACAATTACTATTATTATTCAAGAGATGAAATTATTATTCGATAAAAAAACATTTTCCCTGATTATAATTTCGATACCGATTACTACTGTTATCGATACTTTTCTTTCGATACTAGTACGGTATCGATATGTTTCTTCCGATACTTTAAATGAGTATAGTATTGACACTTTTCTTTAGATACCACATCCCTACCGCTATATACTTGTTAACTAAGTGAGATAATTTGAATAAACACATGTAAGTGGTACCTCGTGGATTGAACCAAGGTAGATGTGACTCAAAAATCAAGAGAGGGGGAGATAGTAAAAAAACACTGTAAGAGGGAGAGGGGAGAGAAGGTGAAGTCGAGTTGGGTTTTTTATAGCAAAATGGTTTCCCAAGAAGGAATGTTTTCCATAGATACCTGCTCACCTTCGATACTTGAGAGAAGTAGCATTGAAAAGAGTTTATGGCTAAATTGGCTATATTATGCAGATGTCATTGTACGAGTCTAAATCTGTACGTTCAGCATTGTTTAGTTCTGAGATATTGGGAGGGGGATGTGATTGGGTAAGTACTTCATTCACTCAAGTAGTAGAAACATGATTCAAGTGTGAGATATATTCCATCACATTAATGGCAGCTAATATTCCCAGAGATGAGGGATCTTTCATCACATAAATATTAACTAATATCCTCAAAAATGAAAGATCTTTCATCACATAGATATTAACTTATATCCTGAAAGATGAAAGATCTTTCATCACACAAATATTCACAAATATCCTCAGAGATAAGTGGTCTTTCCTCATATAAATAGCAACTAATATCCTCAGAGATGAGAGATATTTCATCACATAAATATTATATAATATCCTCAGAGATAAGAGGTCTTTTCTCACATGAATAGCAACTAATATCCTCAGAGATGAGAGATCTTTCATCGCATAAATATTAACTTATATCCCCAGAGATGAAAGATCTTTCATCACATAAATATTCACTAATATCCTCAGAGATAAGAGGTCTTTCCTCACATAAATAGCAACTAATATCCTCAGAGATAAGAGGGCTTTCCTCACATAATAAGTAGTTAATATCCTCAGAGATAAGAGGTGTTTCCGCACATAAATAGAAACTCATATTTTCATAGAGGAGAGGTCTTCCTCACATAAATAACAATTCATATCCTCAGAGATGAGAGGTCTTTCCTCACATAAATAGCAACTCATATTCTCAGAGATGAGAGGTCCTTCCACACATAAATAGCAGCTCATATTTTCATAGATGAGAGGCCTTCCTCACTTTTATCTATCAACTAGACCTATATAAAGCTGGCGCTAAGCTAACATGGTAGACTATTAAAGCCGATACTTCCATGAGAAATTCTGGTCTGGACTTAGACATAATCGCTCCAGGATGGCAATATATAAACTCTATATATTTTATTAAATATTTGAAATTTAAACGACTTTTAAAAGGTTTGGGTGTTTGAACACTTAGTTAATTATGAAATTATAATCGTTAAGTTTAGGCTTTGTTATTTCTCACTAGAAGATTTATTTTTGAAAATAATATTGTTTTATGAAACACTTAATTTTTCCCTTTTGCCGCTAGTCTCTTTGTAATTTTTAGAGATGTTAATAGCTAGACACTTTTTGATTCTTTTTCTAGCTTGTAATATTTAGTTACAAATTGCTATCTCACTTCTGGTTATCAATTATTGTTTGAAGTTTACAATTTGATAATGTTTCTTTTATAGGTAATATTTTTAAGATATATTTTATTTGTAAAAATTATAAAAGTAATTCTTTTTTTGTTTGTAATTTATAAATTTAACATTTTACCAGTAGATTAGTGAGAAATTACCAGTATGCTATTGTAATATTGCTTTGTTTTCTATTACTATGTTAAATATTAATTAGTCGGAATCATCTCGATTACTTTAAAGGTGGTAGAAATAAAAGTCCCACAGAAGTTTGAGTTGTGTCAGGAAGTCAAACCTTTGTGTAATTTATTTTTATCAGAATTGATATTTAAATTTAAATTTAATATTAAAATTTAAATTTGTTTATTTGGAATTCACAATGGTTATTCAGGTGCTTTTTTTAACCGTTTGAAAGATGCTCTTTAAGCTCTTTTTTACTGTAGTATGGATTAAAAGGTTTAATGGTTTAACCTATTTGTTTAGTCGTAGCTCATAATAGTGATTCAGACGCTTTATTAACATTTCAAAAGAGGCTATCTAAGCTCTTTATTAATATATTAACGATTTTTTATTATTATTTTATCTCTGTTGTTTTTGCTTTAATAAATAATTCAAATATTTAGTTAAACTTTCAAATGTTCCTATTTTTCATTACATTAATTTCCTTATGGATTCCATAGTACACAGTAGAACTTTTATAATTCGAAGCCCAAGGAATATTTAGAAAGATTATAAATATCTAAAATTTGAACAATTTTATGAGTATCTAAATACCTATGAGGACCACTCGTTCAGGTTTGACCTTTTACATTTTACCCCGACGCTGATTGGACGGATTTGGTCACGTGAAAACACCCCCCTCGCCCTCTGATTGGCTGTTGGCTTTCTCCATCATATCCTCTTCCCCTGACCCCTCCCAAACCCTAGCCCCTCCTCATTACCTTTTTTCAGTGGTTTATTCTTGTCGAAACATGTTTTTATAAATGTCTGATTAGGATTCGGATGGGTGTTGGAGTTTTTTTTATTGGTGTGGGAGTTTATTGTTGTAGGATTGGGACGGGCGTTGGAGTTTTTTTATTAATCTGTGTGGGAGTTTATTGGCGTGCAGTCTACGGCGTCGGGATCTTCTTCCGCGGCATCGCGCAAAACGAACCTCTCCTGATGACAGCGTAGCATAGAAAGCGACCACTGACCAGCTGGCAGCTGTTCGCACCCGTAAGACTCCCTCTCACTTCCCCAAGGGAGGACGACAGCACGAACCTCTCATGACGGCAGCGTAGCGTAGAGTGTGAGAAATGATTCCGAGACGTGAGAAACGTTTCACTTCCTCTCACTCCCCTCTCCTTCATGGCAATAGGTTTTCCCTGTGTCACAACCCCTCCCCCACCCCCTATGTAATAATGGGTTTTCCCGGTAACGTCATCACAACCCTTTGACAGTTTGGCAGCTTGACAAGAAATATCGAGCCAAGAGTAAATCACGGCCCTGAATGATGCCGTAATCACTCACCCCCTCACCACCATATTTATGGTAATGGGTTTTTCCCGCAACTATAGAGCATTGACACAGCTCTGATTATGCACAATCAGGGGCCTCGGAATCATCAGTTAGGGGCCACTATACCCCACCGCAAAAGTCTACTAAAATTGGTTGTATGATATTGTCCGTCGACATGCGTGGATTTAGGTATCAGCCATGCACCGGAGGAGTGAGGTAGAAATATTCCGAGGAAACCAGTGACAGTACACATCTTTGACCACTTGTGTGAAGGCCGAGCGGGTAACCAAAAGAGATACGGTTGACATGGATTCAATACCCCCTACCTCCCTGCTAAAAGCCACGAAGTTAAGATTATCGGTTTTTACAACCGCGTCTTACTAACTGTTCTGGGTACAACCCACGAAGGATGAGTGAGGAACCCGACCTCAGTACATACGGATTACAGGGATTCGTAACCCAATCCCCTCCCATCACTATTTATTTAGCTAACACGTGGTATCCAGTGATGCTCTTATTACTTGATAGATTTGATTGTGGGCTTATCGGTATTTAGAACTGCGTCTTACTACCCGTTAGTGTTATACGCTTAAGTACAAATTAAGCTAATGGATTAGGAATTGAGAAGGTTGAATCCACATTTGCGTAGAGGGGAATAAGGAAATATTCCAGCGTTTACGTGCAATGGGTTTTCCCGGTGTCGTCATCACAACCCTGGTGCGACAAGACAAGTCGAAACAGAAATAAAACACGACCTTGAATGATGTCGCAATGGGGTTTACTTGATGACTGGCACCAGTTTGGCGGCTCGACCAGACAAGTCGAGACATGAATAGATCGTGATCTTGAAACCGTGAGTTAGTACATGAGGCCATTGACCCTGACAGCCCTCCCACCTGCAATTGGTTTTCCCGATGACGTAATCGCAATGTCACAACCCCCTCCCCATCACCTTCCTTATCTAAGTGGTAATGGGTTTTCCCGGTGATTCATAACTGGTGCCAGTTTGGCGGCACGAAAAGACAAGTCGAGACAGAAATAAAACACAAGCTTTAATGATAACGCAATGGGTTTTCCCCTAATGACTCTTACCTGGCGCTAGTTTGGTGGATCGACAATACAAGTATAGACAGAAATAGAACACAATTTTTAATGATGTCGCAATGGGGTTTCCCCTGATGACTCATACCTAGCAACATTTTGGCGGATCGACAAGACAAGTCAAGAGATAAATAGAACATGACCTTGAATGATGTCGCAATAAGTTTTACCCTGATGACTGGCACGTGTTTAGTGGCTCTACAAGATGAGCTTGAAACCATAGGCTAGAACACGAGGTCATTGACACAGACAACCCTCTCCACAGGCACTGGGTTTTCTCAATGACGTTATCGCACTGATGCAACAGTGGTGACTCATAACTGGCGCTAGTTTGGCGGCTCGACAAGACAATTCGAGACAAGAATAGATCATGACCTTGAAACCATGAGCTAGTACAAGATGTCATTGACTCTGTACATGTTTGGTTTAATTTTTTCCGCTCAACCTGTAAAGACTCATATCTGGTTAGCCTACGTTAAAGGGACAGACAGGTTTAGCGTTAATAAAACACGACATTACAAAACATATATTTATTATACATTAAAGGTTTTACAGACATAAATTAACGGTTTTACAAACATAAATAATATTTATTATTACACATTAAGGGTTTTAAAGACATACATAATATTTATTACACATTAAAGGTTTCACAGACATACATAATATTTATTACACACTTTTACAGAAATGAGACATATATTCGTTCATACGTTTTTCTACAATGTCTCTTATATGTGTTAGTAAAATTGTTTCTAGTCCACAATCAAGCATATAATAGTCCAAACCAACGACTTAACGTGTATAGTAGGTAGCACTGATAAGATCCAGGTTTCATATGTGCGTTTACACCGTAGGCTGTTCAAGATTGATTAAATCCGCTGATTTTGTTAGTATAACGCATACATCCACGACGAGGGTGTCGATCAAATAGTTGCAATATCGTGCGAAGGGTGTCGACCACATATCCCAGCGGTCAACAGCGTAGTTGATAAAGTCCCATACCTCTCAAAGACGTGCCAAGCTAGGTTCTAGAGAGGTGACCCGTTTGAGTCTGGCGTCTTGTTTCTCACTGATGGCGATTATACGATCACCACACATGCGTCTCAAAGATATTTCGTGATTAGTCAGAATAATTTTCTGAGGAGGTTGCGTGTTGCTGAAAAACATTGATATGACTGACTTGTAGCTGCCCAGGACTTACCAATCTGTACGGTTAAACACCGCACAGTTCCCTCCGCATATTTCTAGCTGGGCAAAGGGCATAAAGTTGTTCTCTATATTCATGCTGACGATGGCTCGTTTGGATTCAACTTGGTCCTGCGGGAACAAAATGTTGAAAATATTGGTGATGGTAAGCGGCTTCACAGGCTATGCTTTGCGGGTGTAAATGTCTTGGCCTTCTATGATGTTTTATCTCTTCGACCACTGTCGTGATTATGGCCGGCACGCCGTCGGAATGCCCCTTTTATAGGCTCACGCTGATTGGACGCAGCTTCTTGAGGGGCGGTAGGACCTACTGTCTTGAAAAATGTGTTGTAATATCTCACCACCCTAGCGTCGTTGCCTGTATGATTGGTGCGTGAGAGTAGGGTTATGAAAGATTTTATTGGAATGTTCTGGGTGCGATAGAGAAGGTTCATGAGACAGTAATAGCCGCAAACTTCTGAGGACATGCTTTTAAGTTTTATCGTGCTATATGACGTGCGGGAAATGTTTTTACGTATAAATGCTAGGTGTGCTCTTATACGGGGTGGAAAATCTTAGCTGTCAAAATATTTTCCTACGCCGTTCTTATCGATAAAGATGGCGACCCAATGCGTCCCAGGCTTTGTGTGTGGATCAGTGTTGATGACGAAAGTGGAAAGTCGACCTATTATTACGGGTAACCAATCAGCAGGGAAAACACCCGACCGTACAGAACGGAACCACGGGTTTGTTTTCAGCACATGTCTTATGGTGTGCGTGTTCATCCTCAATCATTCAATCTTGAAGTCCTCAAACGATGGGGGTCAAACAGAAAATTCATACAAAACTTTGTGCCATGCACATGGTGCGGCCAAATTTAGGTGTTTTCAACGAAGAACAACCTCTGTCATACAGATCTACGACAGGCGTAAGCGTGTATTTGTATAGAAACTTATTCTTTATTCCCCCTGACGTAGATGGTTTCTGCACGCGTTGTGGCGCGGGATATGAGGTATTCGAGCAAGTTGTAATCCACATCACTGCTATCCCAGGGAATACCGTGCAGTTTTTTGAAGATATATTCCGCTCTATTTTTAGTAGTGGCGGAAAGTTTCTCGATAGCGTATAAGAGTTTTAACACCCAATGTTGAATTAATCTACTGCATAGAGATAAAACACTCAGTTCCTTGACGATAAACTGCTTGCTGTCATTGATGAAGATCTGGAAATCTACAATGACGTCAATGATTTAAATAACGGATGTAAAGAATGGAAAGTCGCTTATATTAATTCACATAAGCGGTCAAGACATTTCTGTACTTGTCGATGGTGATTATGTTGGCAATCTTGTCGTACACGATAGAGTTGACGGTTTCGCTGAAAGCTCTGGTGAAGCTAACTTTATATTCAAAGATCCATGCCTCGTCAAATTCCAATGCGATGATATTGGACGAAGAGATTAGGTGTGAGTTCGAAGGTCATGATATGGTATCCCTTAGGGAAGGCTTCCCGTGTGATTTCGCTACCTTTGTTCATGAAATGGATACCCATTCCAGAAAACGGTATATGGTAGGACATGACATAGTTGCCGTTTGAAAAATTGGACTGTAACGGCTTCGACTGTATTTGTTCTCCTTCCACGTACAGTGAGAAATGGTTCATGCAGTACGTTTAGAAAACTGAATGGGTTCTTGGGGGCGTCTCCGTTGAACGTAGCGTTTCATACAAATTCCACAATGCTTTGTTTGTATAATTGTCCGGTTAATACGTTGTCCAGTGATTTCCCTTGCACACCCGTAGGAATAGTGAGTGTTTTTACTTCCACATGGGTGACGAAATATTTTGCAAGACTGAAGTTTAATGCTTCGGCATGTGCCAAAATTATAGAAGGTGCTACTGATAGGTCCCACTAGAGGAACGGCTTCAATGATGTGAACCTTAAAACGTGGTATTTCAAGGGAGGTATTTCTCTTGATTATACACATTAACGTGTAGATACCCCTAAAGATTCTCCGTCTTACTTTTTGCAGTGAGAATGCGACGGATATCATAACCCTTGTTGTTGGCGTTAACCTCCACAAATATTCCAGGGATGTCTGCGAACATCAGACCACAACTCAAAGGTCATCTTTTGGCTTCATTGTTATAATTGAGCAGCGTCTCAATATACGATCTATAAGCATACGTGTTGCTGGGTGGTGAGACTAGTTTTTTGTTTAAAAACAGCGAATGCAACCACTTTTTACGGGAGCGATTTGATCCACCTCGGTGAAAGCGGCCCCGTCAGGTTTCATGATAGCCACCCTGAGATAGAGCATGGTCTGTGAAAGATCGTTATAGAACTCGCCTTGACCGGTAACGGTAAATTCGATGGTCAAATTATCGGTAAGGGAAGATACATATTTGTACTTGATCCATTGTCCACATTCAAGAGTTGTTTGCGTTGGTGAGACGGAAAAGAGATCGAGCTCACTGCTGGCACACTCGCTGGACCAGGGGTGTAGAAACGATGTTTCAACTGAAAATATCTATCGATTATTTCTTGACCTTTTTACGTCGAGCAACGACAGAAGACTTTCTTCGGTGCTCCTTACGATGCCCTTTATAGCCTGAGCTGGTCATCAGTGTGTCGATCTTCACCTCCACCTTGCGTTTCAGCTTTGTTCCAGCCTCACCAACACGCTGTCGTAGGGCCTCTTTGAAAGGACCACGCTGATTGGCGTCGTCAGAGACCTCTTCGCTACCAGTATGAAGCGCCTTTTTTCCAATGACTTTAACGCTACTTCTCAGAAACGGAACGACGCTCTTGAAAAGACCGCTGAAATAACTTCTTATTCCATTCCCGCGTTGATAGCGAACACCACCGTAGATCGACAAAATAACTGTTCCAGCCTAGTTGACGTGGTATCTTTGGTAGGGACAGTTTATGTTGAGCAGCGTCAAAAATAAAGTTTCACGGACACTTTTCTATACTCGAATGTACAGGTTCACCAGTGTCTGTTCTTATATTGATCCGCAGGCTATTAATTTCCCTTCTAAATATGGGCACGTAGTGCAGCGGAGTGTATCTAACTGTTTTATGTATGCCGTAGAGATAGTTTATGTTGTTGATACCGACGATACGTAAAATCGATCCAACAATGTCACATACGGGCTGAGGTTCGGCGATATCTGTGTAGAAGTACATTTGCGAGGGCAAGCCCTGTAGAATGTTGGCAGAGTACGGTGACTTTGGGAATTAAATCAGATTTATATTAGGATCAATACCGAATTGTAGACTTAGTTGATTAGATAGTGTCAGCAGCTGTATATTTGGTGAAGAAGAAACAACGTCCAGTTTTTTTTTAGCATTTGTGTACTTGAATACAACGCCGAAATCCCCTTTATCGCCTCTACATAGTTTATGGCTTTGACCAATTCATAGATAGAGTTGTAGTTTCCAGAAGGGGTGTGATCACTGAATATTTTTCCGCAACATTAGCTTCAAAACAGTTGTACCATACATTATTTTGGCCCTCGGTTACGGTGGTAAAATAACACGGATAGTGGAATTTGGTGAGGGCTACTTCCCATTCTCCGTCAATTGTAAGACGATAAGGTTGCATGGTGAAATTTGCGAGGGTATTTTTAGGGAAATAACCTATAGAGCTGTCACTGGGGAAAGTGATCTAAAACTGGTTCTTCATAGTATGGCGCTAACATAACTGGTAGGATCAAAGAACTAAATTGTAGGAGGTAGTATTTCCACTGCACGTTCACTTTCTTTCTGGTGTCTTTACCCTTGACACGTAGTATTTTATCAACTTTAAAAGTTTCGAGAAGACGTACGAGTTACAATTCGCGTTCGTATAACGTTTATTCCACCTCCTCGCCTTCAAGATCGGTCAGCCTGTAGAAGACTTGCTGTTGCAACATGACACTCCTGACTTTGAAAATTTCTTCATTCCAATTGCATTCGTAGCCCTTTTCAAACTGTTTTTTGGATTTGCTAATATGCACCGTGTCACCGACTTTGAATTTTGCTTACTTTTCGAGTTTGGACGCCTCTTGTCGTATATTTGACTTGAAGAATTTTGGTTTCTGAAACGTTGGTAGGCGCCATGGTGTTATTCGATGTTTTGCGCTTTTGTAAGCGTCGATGAGATCTTGGAGGAAGTTCACATAGCGATAATTGTTATTTTTGGTAAAGTAGCGCCATATGCACCATTTCAGAGTTCTATTAAATCGCTCCATGATCCTTGCCTTCACATCCGGATTATGAGTGGTGTAGGAATACACGCCTTTTTTACTGATAAATTTTCGGACTAGACGGGCCGTGAACTCTGTCCCCTTGTCCGTCTGTAAACTTAAATGATTACGTCCACTTAGTTTGAAAATGTCCCGAAAAGCGTCTCTCATGACGCTCTCCGTCTTGGATGGAAGCGTCCTTGCCCAGGCAATCTTGCTAAACACGTTGATGACTGTGAGCAAGTATACGGCACAGTCGTTGTATTTTCTGAGACTTAGCATATCTTTGAATTTGGCTTGCCAGAGATCGTCAATGTTTGACACCACATACTTTTTATTGGAAACCTTTTTATCACAGGTTTATATAGGGTACAAGCATCCTGCGCACGAAGTCATTCTCGTACTTTGTTGGGATCTTTCTTTAACGCCTTTATGAGCGACGCCGACCCTGCAAATTCTGCAGGATGAGAAGGGTTGCAGTAGATGTCGGCTAAACAAGCTATTCAGCTCGAAACGGTAACCACCTCTTTTCGTCCTCCCTTTTCAGTTTCTTCTTCTTAGGGCGTTTCGACGATGTAAGTGATTGGGCTACTGGATTCGGATCTATAATGGGCACCAAACGTTTCTTATTAACAATAAATTCTTTCAGGACGTTTATTTTTTGAAGTGCCGTGTAAAACTCCCGCTACCCCGACGGCTGGCTGTGTCTTCTTTCTCTGACCAGATCGTTGACTAAATCAAGAATATTGGAACCACGGAAAGACGTATCGTGAATAAACACTTCACCCTTTACGTCCCAAGTGATACCACCCCAGGAATAAATATGTATTAGTAAAAGTTCGGCTTTTCACGTGCATATACTGGTACAATATTGAGTACAGAATTGATGGGAAAAACAGACACTCCAGGGTTGGTTGTGGTGGTTGTATTTTCAGGCGGTGGAGTATGTTGACTTAAGTGCAGATAGCGCTGTAGCACTTGTTGTTATAAAGATCATTTAGACTTGTCGTCAATTATTGATGAGAGGATTTTTTCCATTTCATTGTCCAGCTGGAAGACTACTAGATGTGTGGACAATGCCACATATTGGTGGTGTTACTCGTAACGATGTAATGTTTCCGGGGACACTAATATCAACTTTTTTTTGTGTGTTACATCATCTACTGGTTTAATAAGGAACCGAGGACACCGTTGATTAATGGGGCTTAGAGTAAGGGCTGGAACGCTACTTCTTTCTGTCCAAGTAGTCGTCTCTTCTTCTTCCAGCAATCCCCTCGTTTGACTAGCTTGCGCAACACTTGCTTGTGAGCGCGTAACTTTAATATCTGCCTATTTTTAAACGGCACCCGCCAATTTAAGTGTTGTAGGCACATTCTTAAACATAGACAATCAATTTCTTTTCTACCCGCCTCGGTGGCGTAGTTGGATAACGCGTCAGTCGTGTTGAGCCAGACCGCCGAGGACGGGGAGATCGAGGTTCGAATCTCGGTCGGGTGAACTGGGAGTAGTTTTTCCTAAATGGTTTTCCACTCTCCCTCCACGCAAATGCGGGTTCACTTCCTCTAAATTCAACCTTCCCAATTCCTAATCAATTAGTGTAATTAGTACTTAAGCGTATAACCCGAACGGGTAGTAAGACGCGGTGCTAAATAAAAAAAAAATAAAAAAAAATTTCTTTTCTGCCGTTTTCATCAAGGCAACACGTTTCTGCGGGTTCATGTGATGCATCGCACGCATCAGAGGGGCTTTCTTCAGCACTTTGGGACTAATGGCTATGAAATGATCTGTAATCGTGAAGTGTCGGTGTTTTTATTGCTTTTTCATGGTAGGTATACGCAGCACCCAACATTTTTTGCGGGTTTATATCTAGACCATTCGGGTATACCTTCCTTTAAATCTATTAATATATATCCGTGTGGAGTACCTGTAGCATCAGAGTAAGCCTCTTGTTAAACATGAAAGTTTTCAGGAGAGACTTGACGTAAAAAGGTTTGAATTAGAGCTTTAGCCCTAGGATTTCTTAAAAACACTTTATAATGTGCGTTTAAGAAAAAATTTTTTAGCCCTTGCTCTGGTGGAATATATTATGCGTAAGGTACATTACGATAATATTTTGATGGTGGCATACTTTGTTGAAGAGATCGACGATCACTTTGTTGGCTTCACGTATCAGGTTGTCCAAGATAATCAGCTGTGGAGAGTCATTACAGGTGTCATCAATTTCCGGCAAACACTTACAAAATATTATGCAGGTATTTGACCCGTCTTGTTTGAATCCCGGTTGCCATAAAGCACAATACCAGGTGATTTTATCAAATTTAACGTCACCAATTGTGTCCAGGTGACAGATAAAGTCGGCCATAAAATGTGAACTTTACACAGACGGAAGGACCGCTGATGATGGCCAAAAATGTATGTTTCAACATGTTTATAATTTTTGAGACTGAGCTTATAAGTTAAATAAGCTTGTAAATATAGAAAAGTAGGGAGGGTGTTGTAGACGTTAAAACACAAACATAAATGTATTATAATTATTATTTACAAATATATCTCACACTGTGAATATATTCTTCGAGTATTTATTTACAATTATATCTCACACCACGAAAAATATACTTGGAATATTTATTTACATACAAAATAGTTTTAGAAATATGTCTAGTGTCATTAAATGTATATTTGGAATATTTATTTACCAAAAATAGTAGTCCTAGAAGATGTCTTACATTTTGAAGTATATTATGGAAACAGTATTCAATTTCCTGAGCTTGTATCAGGAATAGTGGCTTTAGAACTAATTTACAAAGTCCAATTTAAAGACTATTTGAATATATATAAACAGCCAGATTATTTCAATTTAAAATATGTACAAGAAAAAATATGATTGTCTAGAATTAAATAAATTTATATACAAGTGACTATTATTATTTGACAAGAAATAATCAGATAGGTGAAGGATTGTACTGGTGGATAAAATAATAAAAACTTATCCCGAGTGAATAAAATAACTCAATAAAAATTATTCGTGTTTTCATACAGAAAATATATATGAAAATATCTCAAATCGTTGAAAAATGGTATGTCACTGGAAATTTCTAGAGTGAGCAACGTGTTAAAATCATTAATTATCCGTCGTTTGGTGTACACTTTCCGGTAGACTTTATTCTGCGTAATGGTATATACAGTCGTAAGACCTTTTCTTTCAATTTTGTGCGTTAACTCTACGTACTCTTCCGTGGCCGATATTCATAATTCTTGCTCAAACGCCCGGTGAATACGAACGTATTGACCCTTTGGTGGCTAGGGGGTTCGATATGCTGTGAAGGACAAATATTCACCCCTCCTTGGGCGTATTTTTTCCAGCAAAACAAATGCGGGTACACATCTCGCCCTGTGATGGAAGGAGGTAGGTTGTTCAAGTCACTAAAAGGTCGACAAAGGCTTATTACTTTTATAAATGCAAACCCTATATTGCGTATATTAATAATTATTTTTTTGTTTCGCCAAAGGTCCCGGTTTCCAATCCCATATCGAGGTGTCAATGATATCTAGCCAGAGTAAAATCATAAAGAATAGCTTTGGGCTATTTGGTTCTTAAACTACCATATATATTTTCACATATAAACCCAGCGCGAATGATGGTACATCACTCAATTTATTATTCTCTCTCTCATTTTGGCAAAGATATCCAGACGGTATTGGAGGGTTTTATTCTCCCCATATGACGCGCAAATGTGGGTACACATCTCATCCTGTGACGTAAGGAGGTAAGGGTTCTAGTCCCTTAGAGTGCAACAAACGCTAATAACTTCAAATTTCAAACCAGGGCAAATGCTGGTACACATTTAGTCTGGTCACACCTCAACAAACTCTGTCCGGTAACGTATGTAAGGGCTTCAAATCCCAACCACCCCAGCGAAAGATACCTAGTTTCGAATCCCGGTGGAAACGTCATTTAAATGTCAGGCTCATCTTATTCTGAAGGAGAAAGTTGGAAGCAATTCCCTGCTGTGGTAGACTGTTGGACGCAATAGATCTTCCAGTATGTAATTTTGCTTCTCTTTAACTATTAAAGAACATCTACAAGTAACAATAAGCTCTCTCTCTCTCTCAAAATCATCACTTATCTCACGCTTACCTGAAGACCTTGGTTCAAATTTGTGGCAAAAGATGGTTGTAGCTTCTAGAAACAAGTGATTTCAACCCTTTTTATCTTTTTTAATAACAGATAGCGTTGCCATCTCGAAATCATCAATTTGTCACTCTAGTGAGATAATTTTATATTTTAATATTTCAACATATTTAAGTACACCGATATAATAATTATATTGGTTTTAGCTGGTTATTAACAAGAGAGACAGAACTATATATTGCACATGATAATTATTTGTTGTTGAGCCAAAGGCCCCGAGTTCAAATCCCGTGTCCAGGTGTCATTGATTTCTAGATGTAGTAATCATCACTAGAATCATAAATAATTGCTTTAGCTAATTGATTCCTAAACTGTTTTCCACTCTCCCTCTACGCAAATGTGGGCTCACTTCTGCGTTCTTTAATATTTTATTCCAGCAAAGCTGTCACGTGTATATTTTTAGCGCCTGTCTGTCTTTGAAACTCCAACAACGTATTCTAGGAACAGAACGGGTGAAACACCATAATATTTTCTCTCGGGTTTGGCAACTACAGGGTATGAAGCACCCGGCGAAAGATATCGGGGTTCGAATCTGTGTTAGGCGAAGTTGGAGGATTTGAATACATGCTGAGGTGTACTATTGGTAGTTCTCAATAAAGGTTTCTCACTCTTCTGCCATGTAAACGCTGGAACATTTCCTTACCCCCTTCCACGCAAATGTGGATTCAACCTTCCTAATTCCTAATCCGTTAGCGTAATTTGTACTTATGCGTATAACACTAACGGTTAGTAAGACGCAGTTCTAAATACCGATAAGCATATAACCAAATCAATAATGAATAAAAGCATCACCGGGTACCACGTGTTAACTAAATAAATGGTGACTGGAGGAGATCAAGTTTCGAATCCCTGTCATGCGTGTGTACTGAGGTTGGTCTCCTCACTCATCCTCCATGGGTTGTGCTCCGGACGGGTTGTAAGACGGTGTTATAAATACCTATAAGCTTAATTTCGTGGCTATTAGCAGGGATGTAGAGAGGATTGAATCCATGTCGACCATATCGATTCTGGTTACCCGCTCGGCCTTCACACAAGTGGTCGAAGAGGTGTACTGTCACTAGTTTCCCTCTCGGAATATTTCTACCTCACTCCTCCGGTGCATGGCTGATACCTACATCCACGCATGTCGACGGACGATACCATATAACCAATTTAATAGACTGTTGCGGTAGGAGATAGCGGCCCCTAACTGAAAATTTCAAGGCCACTGATTGTGCATAATCAGATCTGTATCAATGCTCTATAGTTGCGGGAAAAACCCATTACCATAAATATGGTGGTGAGGGGGTGAGTGATTACGGCATCATTCAGGGCCGTGATTTACTCTTGGCTCGATATTTCTTGTCAAGCTGCCAAACTGTCAAAGGGTTGTGATGACGTTACCGGGAAAACCCATTATTACATAGGGGGTGGGGGAGGGGTTGCGACACAGGGAAAACCTATTGCCATGAAGGAGAGGGGAGTGAGAGGAAGTGAAACGTTTCTCACGTCTCGGAACCATTTCTCACACTCTACGCTACGCTGCCGTCATGAGAGGTTCGTGCTGTCGTCCTCCCTTGGGGAAGTGAAAGGGAGTCTTACGGGTGCGAACAGCTGCCAGCTGGTCAGTGGTCGCATTCTACGCTACGCTGCCATCGCGAGAGGTTCGTTTTGCACGATGCCGCGGAAGGAGCACCCGACGCCGTGAACTGCATGCCAATAAACTTCCACACAGATTAATAAAAAAACTCCAACGCCCGTCCCAATCCTACAAAAATAAACTCCCACACCAATAAAAAAACTCCAACGCCCGTCCGAATCCTAATCAGACAAAAAAAAGGGTTGACAAGAATAAACAAGTTTAGACAAGAAAAAACCGCTGAAAGGAGGTCGAGGAGGGAGAGGGGTAAAGCCAACAGCCAATCGCAGAGCAACCACTCAGCGTCGGGGTTAAAGGTCAAAGGTCAAAATGGAACGAGGAGCCCCAATATGTAGTTATCTATCTAGGCATCAAGTACATAATAAAATCAATAACCTCAAATTACAAAACATATAAACACACACACGTGTTAAATATACTATATAAGACACACACAATATATATATATATATACAAGAAAACAAAAAGAAATATCTAAACATAAAATATAAAAATTTGGGAAAATTAACATAAGAAAATTGTAGACTTAAATTACTAAGTCAGAGCTTTAAGTCATTAGTCTACATTATCATACATTATTATTATTATTATTATTATTATTATTATTATTATTATTATTATTATTATTATTATTATTATTATTATTATTATTATTATTATTATTATTATTATTAGAACCACATTTAACTACCTGTTCGGTTTATGTGTAATGGTAGGGTGATTATGAGATGAAATTGAGGAGCTACAGTTTAACGTGGGATCCGATCCACGGTGGAGGCCTGGCATTCCAGAGATTTAAATTGTCATACAGAAGAGATAAGAGCAAAACCTATTGTATACAATTAGATGGATTGACTGTTGATAACAGAACATGTCTGATATTTATAGCACAAATTCAGTAGAGTGCTGTGATTGGCTGTTATTTATATCACTGGCTCAGCGCTTCCCTCTCCAAGTTTAACCCTCTTTCCATAGTTTGTATGTGTTTTATTCATGTCCAAACTTGTTTGTTCCGGTCCCATTTGATTTTTTGGCCATTTTGATTTTTTGCACCATTTAATTGTTTTTTTATGTGTATGTTCTTGGGCGGAGGATTTTGTTTGGGAGTTTTTTGTTTATGGGAGAGGTTTTTTTTATTTATTGGGGAAGCGTGCAGTCTCGGTCGTCGAGCAACGCGCACTGTCCGCATGCTTCTCATCCGGTGATCAATGCCCGTTAAGGCGGAGAGCGTACAGAAGGAACTTTTCTAGATGGCCATTTAACATAGAGTGTGAGCAATGGCTCCCTGTCGCAAGACTCTTTTGAACCTCTTTTCACTTTGCCCCCCTCCCACCAACACCCCTTTTCGTGAGCTACGTGTGTCATATACCCCGGGGGTTGAGCTCTGTGGTAACCGACTTGGAGAGTCGTTATCCCTCTTGTGTGACTAAACTTGTTTATCTTAGTCATAAATGTTGAAAGCGGATAGCAATGACCCTATTGAAGAGTCATTAACCCCACCTACTACCCCATCCATGTGGTAATGGTTCATTACAAACATCCAAATCAAAAAAGAGAGAGAAAATTATAATTAGATACATTTTGGCTACTTATTAACTTCACGTTTGCAATGTGCTGGTTAAAATTTTATAAGATATTCATTCGTCACCTTAGTTCGTTCGATAGAATGTTGTCTACTAAAATAATGGTCTCGGGTTCTATTTCCGACATGGCTTAAAATATTGGTTTGATAAATTAACAGCCAGTAGACTGGATTTTTGCATGTCCTAGTCTTAAGTTAGAGACATTTTATGAAATTATGACATGAAAAAAAGAGTGACCAGAGCTTTAGGCTGTAAAACAGTAACGGGTTTAAATTAATTTAATATATTCAATGAAAAAAATTATTTAATGCGTTACTCTAGCAACATACTAGAGTGCAGATGATGGGAAGATCGGTGGTTCGTATCCCAGTTGGGTATACTGAGGGTGATTTTATTCAAAATAGTTTTATTCTTTCCCTCTGTGCAAATGCGTGTACAATTTATCTATATTCAGCTTTCCTCATCCCTAACTAACAGGCATTATTAGCACGTATGCGTATAGCCTGAATAGATAGTGAGGCCAAGTGATAAAAATATAACAATAAGAACATGGAGGAAACGAGGTGCAGTCTACTGTTCACAAAACAACTTTTAAGTAATAATTTATAAAACGTTAGTAAAAAACAACCATCGGAACAATAAAATTAAATGACTCTAAAGCATATATAATTTAATTTTTTTTTTTCGAATTTCAAGTAGAAATATCTCCTGTAGATATTTTTCCTTGGATTAGAAGTTGATATTTTTCTCAGACAGAAAACAAATTGATTTAATATCAAAAGAATATTTGTTATATACACAAATAATTACTGCTGTACACGATGTTTAAAATGTCCGTCTAGCAATAGGTGCAAAAAAATTAAATAAATACTCGTCCATGCTTCATACCCTAAAATTTCCCTAAATATTTATTAAAATTTACTCACACTTAAAATAAACCATTTTATAGCACATCACTTAGTGTACGAATACGTTAAATTATATTTATCAAATTTGTTTACTGTCATTTAAAACATTAAAGAGAGATAAATTTTATAAAACAATTCATGAATATTATATAATGATGGAAAATATACGAAAGTATTATTTTTTCTTTGCAGTAACATTTATTATATAATCATTGGTCCAGTGCTTAGCGTCCTAAGTAGATAGCGGGGTGAGCTGGCCCACTTTGACCTCTGACCTCTGATTGGCTGTTGGATTCCCCCCCTCACCTCCCCTCCCCACCGCACCATGAACATGTTGGTGTGACGCTTTGTTATTGTTGTTCCTGCCCTTGAACATGACTGTGCTTGTCTTGAAAAACACCTCGGTTCCCTTGAACATGTACGTGCTTGTCTGGCACCCGTGTAAACACTCACATCCTCGTTTCCCAGACCCCCTTGATCGATCGTGGAGAGTTGAAAACCACCACAGTTCCCAAACACTGGCACCCTCGTTCCCGCTGTTGTCGAGGGCACCCCCTATGATCGATAATTGGTGATCGATGATCGATGATCGATCGGGGGACACGGATAAGCTCCCTCCCACCCGCAGCCCCGGCGGCGACTATAGGGTCAAGAGCAGCATCCGTTGCAGGTGTTATAGAATATGTTAGCTTACAGCACAAGAACGAATTGTTATCGTTTGGCGCTTGTTATTGTAACCTGTTAGTTACCCCCAGGGCAGCCATTAGCTTAGGAGGACTATACTCTGTTTGGTAAAAGATAAACTATAATACGTGTATCTGAATGGGATGTCAAACCCGGTCCTCAACTCGTATTACTAATCGATCGGACTATACGCACTCATGTTGACGTGTGAAATGACCGGCTTTGAAGCCTAATAACAGCGGATGCGTCGCGAGTACCATAAACTAAATGCTTAATCTCCCCATTTTATTTTATAATGTAGCCTTATTGGCATTTACATTTAGTTTGCAGCAATATAAGTAACAATGTCCCCCATAACACTCACTCTTCCTCAACTTCTCGAACATTGATGATGAAATAATACAATAGTATGTAACATACATAAATATACACTTCACGTGAAAATAAGATAATTATTTACAGACACATCCCTTAGACAGTGGGGAAGTGAAAAAATAATAGTTTTCTGATAGTCTGTTGTAAAAGAAGAGCAAAACAGTTTCTTTTGAAGAGCTAATTTAATAGATATAATGATATATAAACTTTAATTTTTAAATATTTATATATAAGTCGTCATAAATCTGTACAGGTTTATAGCATTTCAAACTCCGACAATTAGGATAGTATAATTTTGAGAAGCCTTTACAATAACACAATCTGGAAAACTTATAAAGGAGGCTTTATCTTTACCAAAACAAGCTGAACGTCTAAGTGTATAAACCAAGTCTACAGACCCAGTATAGTCCAGATCACTTTCTTCTCAATCTGCTATAGTGTTGGAGCCCATTCACTATAGCTTATAGATAGATTGAAGATTCTTGAAGGTATCCTCTATCTTCAAACCAGAACTCATCGCTGATGAACCTGTTTTCGTAATTTACACGCTGTACCGCACCTTTTGACTCTGGACTCATATTTACTCTTGGTCACCACTTACTACCCGTCTATGTTACAAACAAATAAAACAGTCTGAATATCGATAAAAAAGTATTTATCTTATTAAATGTTCTATAAAGTTTAAGAAACAACTCGTAGCACTAATTTATCTTTGTATAATACTATCTGTCTAGATGATAAGCAAATAAAACATTTTTGATTATTTAATAATTAATTATCATATTTAATGTTCCATAAAGCATAGGAAGCTAGTGATAGAAGCCTTTTATAAATTTACCCTGCGGGGGGTTATACATGTACAAAGCGGAATTCAACGACCTTAAGTGAAAAGGAAAAAATAAACAATCTTTCAAAAACCTTGACTTTGGTTGTCCTAAACACACGGATAGGGAAAATTTTTTGAGAAACAACTTTCTGGGAACTTGTAATTACCTAGTTTACAACTTGGAGTATATGTAAAGGTAAGAGGGTTGAGGGGCTTGTAGAGGAAGGTGGAGGAGGGAGTCGTTAAGAACACCTATTTAAGACCTCACGCGTTATTATATTCTAATACATGTAATGCTACTTTTGAACCCCTCAATAAAATTTAGCTGATAAAAAGCTCTGACTAGATTTATATAAACCTATAGGTTAACATGAATGAGCCTTTATATTTAATATGATAACTTATCAACACAACTGATGAAAACTTACCATATAACTATATTATTATAATTAATAATTTACAATTACAATATATAAAAAACATTTCAATCACATAAGTCTCACATACAATCACTAAGCATTCACATCTATCAGCTAAATAATAAATTATATTTGACTTTTGAAAGATGTAACCAAATAGATTCATGGAGAAATATCCACAAGTCATGAGGATCTTTTCATAGAAATATTATGTGTCTTTAAATATGTCACGGTAAACTTAGTGAGATTAAAATGAAACTGTTAATGTTTTAAACGTTATAGTTGTTAAATAAATATCACTTAGTCTAAACATATATCATTGTTGTTATCATATCTCAGGTAGGGAATACTAGTTACATGTCATGATAACATAAAACTATAAAATTAAAAACTATGCTATATAAATTCGTTAATAACTCAAATAAAGTGCAACGCGAATTAAAATAAATTCTACAAACAATTAAAATAAATTCTACTAAGAGTTTACAATTAATTATGCTAAGGTTTTAAACATTCTATGTACTAACATTTATTGACTTGGTTTTATAAATGTTCCAAAATTTGAACATACTTTATTTTGATGTTTTATTTATTCTATAATTTAAATACACGTTACTTTTTTTAAATAGTTTGTAGTTGGAATTCTTTATTGGTTAAGCTTATACTTCAGCATTAAGGTATTAAAGTTAGGCCTATTTACCATCATTAAAAAAACCAAATATAGCTTTACGGGTGTATTAACTGCTATACGGTTGAATGTATGTTATTAAATCTACTATAATATCTAGGCCTATATAACATATCTATATTTAAAGGTAAGATGCATTGCAATGATGCATTTAAAAAAGGTAGTGAATACTAAGAGACAAAACATTATGAATAATGTAATTTTATTCTTACCATTGAATGGAATATGTTAACAAAAATCAACCGCACAAAATTAAAAAAGAAGGAAACTTCTATCTGCTGTTTAAACATCTCAAAATAATGTAATGTGTGAGTTTATTGAATCTAAACTTTTTTTTGCCTTAAGTTGTAATTTAATTTTTTACATATAAAAGCATAATGTCTTATTTTAATTAGAATCTGGGCTTCAAGAAAATGTAAAGCGCATCATGAAGTAAAGGGCCATATTGTAGTCCGTCAACAAAGTATATATACTTTCTAATATATTCCTTTATATAATATGAAAAAAATCTCAAATGTCAGTCAAAATAAAATTATCTTCAAATAAACATTACCTATCATCTAAAACACTGCACAGATACCCATTTTGAACAGCCTAATAAATTTGTTTCCTAGAAAACTAGTATATTGTTATAATATAATACACCCCAAATATTCATTATAAAAAGATTTATTGGTACTTTGTTTAAAAATCTGTAATTATAAAAAAATATACATTATTTAGCGCCATTATCCCTTTGGAAAAATTATACAGTGTTATTTGACACGACAAACATCCCCTAGATATATTTTAAACCAAATTTTTGGAGCCATATTCACTAAATTTTTAAAAACCAATATTCAGTCATGTATACTTAAACATAATATCCTGAAAAACAAGCAGCAGTTTTATTTGTCATGTCAAACACTCCCCAAATATGTCACTACAATCAAAATTGCTTTAACCATTTACAAATATTTTAAATTTTCACTACATATTGATAAGTAATTTACTATTTATTTAAGGGTCGAAATTAAAATCCTAAAACCATCCTGAGCTATGATCATACACAATCTTGATATTAAGTTTGAACAAAATACAATAAAACATTTCATCTGTAGACTCTGGGACAGACATTGAGATATATTACATTGTAAGTTTCACTTTTGCTTCCGGAGCAAATAAAACGTCAAGTTTGTCATAATCTTGAAATAGTATATGTTTATGATTACAAATATCTTATTATTATGATAAAGTATCTAATAAAACCCTTTATTGTAGATTAAAAATAGTCAAGATAATTAAACCAAAATGTCATTTACTTATAGGACTTTAAGTAAACAATTTTGTTCAAGTTGGAAATATTAAAAAAGCTTAAACAACAACATTCATGAAAGCAGTTATGAATACGAAATTTAAATGTACAATGTATTTTATTCATTGCTAATATAATCAATAATATATTGTTTTATACAAATTAACTTTGTATTAGATTTTAGTGCCAGAGTGACTTTCGTATCTCTCAGATATTGCCCACAGAAAAATTCAGGCAATTTCTTTATATTTCTTTGTTGACGGACTACAATATGGCCCTTTCCTTCATGATGCGCTTTACATTTTCTTGAAGCCCAGATTCTAATTAAAATAAGACATTATACTTTTATATGTAAAAAATTAAATTAAAAATTAAGGCAAAAAAAGTTTAGAATCAATAAACTCACACATTACATTATTTTGAGATGTTTAAACAGCAGATAGAAGTTTTCTTCTTTGTTAATTTTGTGCGGTTGATTTTTGTTTCCATATTCCATTCAATGGTTAGAATAAAATTACATTATTCATAATATTTTGTCTCTTAGTATTCACTACCTTTTTTAAATGCATCATTGCAATGCATCTTACCTTTAAATATAGATATGTTATATAGGCCTAGATATTATAGTAGATTTAATAACATACATTCAACCGTATAGCAGTTAATACATCCGTAAAGCTATATTTGGTTTTTTTAATGATGGTAAATAGGCCTAATTTTAATACCTTAATGCTGAAGTATAAGCTTAACCAATAAAGAATTCCAACTACAAACTATTTAAAAAAAGTAACGTGTATTTAAATTATAGAATAAATAAAACATCAAAATAAAGTATGTTCAAATTTTGGAACATTTATAAAACCAAGTCAATAAATGTTAGTACATAGAATGTTTAAAACCTTAGCATAATTAATTGTAAACTCTTAGTAGAATTTATTTTAATTGTTTGTAGAATTTATTTTAATTCGCGTTGCACTTTATTTGAGTTATTAACGAATTTATATAGCATAGTTTTTAATTTTATAGTTTTATGTTATCATGACATGTAACTAGTATTCCCTACCTGAGATATGATAACAACAATGATATATGTTTAGACTAAGTGATATTTATTTAACAACTATAACGTTTAAAACATTAACAGTTTCATTTTAATCTCACTAAGTTTACCGTGACATATTTAAAGACACATAATATTTCTATGAAAAGATCCTCATGACTTGTGGATATTTCTCCATGAATCTATTTGGTTACATCTTTCAAAAGTCAAATATAATTTATTATTTAGCTGATAGATGTGAATGCTTAGTGATTGTATGTGAGACTTATGTGATTGAAATGTTTTTTATATATTGTAATTGTAAATTATTAATTATAATAATATAGTTATATGGTAAGTTTTCATCAGTTGTGTTGATAAGTTATCATATTAAATATAAAGGCTCATTCATGTTAACCTATAGGTTTATATAAATCTAGTCAGAGCTTTTTATCAGCTAAATTTTATTGAGGGGTTCAAAAGTAGCATTACATGTATTAGAATATAATAACGCGTGAGGTCTTAAATAGGTGTTCTTAACGACTCCCTCCTCCACCTTCCTCTACAAGCCCCTCAACCCTCTTACCTTTACATATACTCCAAGTTGTAAACTAGGTAATTACAAGTTCCCAGAAAGTTGTTTCTCAAAAAATTTTCCCTATCCGTGTGTTTAGGACAACCAAAGTCAAGGTTTTTGAAAGATTGTTTATTTTCTCCTTTTCACTTAAGGTCGTTGAATTCCGCTTTGTACATGTATAACCCCCCGCAGGGTAAATTTATAAAAGGCTTCTATCACTAGCTTCCTATGCTTTATGGAACATTAAATATGATAATTAATTATTAAATAATCAAAAATGTTTTATTTGCTTATCATCTAGACAGATAGTATTATACAAAGATAAATTAGTGCTACGAGTTGTTTCTTAAACTTTATAGAACATTTAATAAGATAAATACTTTTTTATCGATATTCAGACTGTTTTATTTGTTTGTAACATAGACGGGTAGTAAGTGGTGACCAAGAGTAAATATGAGTCCAGAGTCGAAAGGTGCGGTACAGCGTGTAAATTACGAAAACAGGTTCATCAGCGATGAGTTCTGGTTTGAAGATAGAGGATACCTTCAAGAATCTTCAATCTATCTATAAGCTATAGTGAATGGGCTCCAACACTATAGCAGATTGAGAAGAAAGCGATCTGGACTATACAGGGTCTGTAGACTTGGTTTATACACTTAGACGTTCAGCTTGTTTTGGAAAAGATAAAGCCTCCTTTATAAGTTTTCCAGATTGTGTTATTGTAAAGGCTTCTCAAAATCATACTATCCTAATTGTCGGAGTTTGAAATGCTATAAACCTGTACAGATTTATGACGACCTATACATTAATATTTAAAAATTAAAGTTTTTATATCATTATATCTATTAAATTAGCTCTTCAAAAGAAACTGTTTTGCTCTTCTTTTACAACAGACTATCAGAAAACTATTATTTTTTCACTTCCCCACTGTCTAAGGGATGTGTCTGTAAATAATTATCTTATTTTCACGTGAAGTGTATATTTATGTATGTTACATACTATTGTATTATTTCATCATCAATGTTCGAGAAGTTGAGGAAGAGTGAGTGTTATGGGGGACATTGTTACTTATATTGCTGCAAACTAAATGTAAATGCAAATAAGGCTACATTATAAAATAAAATGGGGAGATTAAGCATTTAGTTTATGGTACTCACGACGCATCCGCTGTTATTCGGCTTCAACGCCGGTCATCTCACACGTCAACATGAGTGCGTATAGTCCGATCGGTTAAAAATACGAGGACCGGGTTTGAAATCCATTCAGATACACGTATTATAGTTTATCTTTTACCGAACAGAGTATAGTCCTCCTAAGCTAATGGCTGCCCTGGGGGTAACTAACAGGTTACAATAACAAGCGCCAAACGATAACAATTCGTTCTTGTGCTGTAAGCTAACATATTCTATACCCCCAGCCACGGCTGCTGCTCTAGACCCTATAGTCGCCGCCAAGGGGATGCAGTTAGGAGGGAGCTTATCCGTGTCCCCCGAGCGACGATCGATCATCGATCACCAATTATCGATATTCAGACTGTTTTATTTGTTTGTAACCTAGACGGGTAGTATATATTCTTAACATAGAATATTAGGTCTGAAACTGTGTCTGTTCCCCGATTATTTAGCACATAAACGTGTAATCGTAATGAAATAGTAAGATTCGATAACAACTTATTTGGTTTCCATACGCTAAAATTAATATTATATTAAGTCTTTGAATACTCACATCGATATCAAATATTCTGTAGCAAGATGCTTTGTCGCTCTAATTGATTAAGAATAGGGAAGGTTGAGTTAAACCGCAAACCACCACAGCGAGATTCGAACCTCGACAGTCTAACTCACGCCGCAGGACTACTACGCAGCTCAATTTCCCAGGCCTTAATTCTAGTTGGGTTCTAGACCTTTCAGCAAAACTTGTCTGTCTCTTACACGCCGTCATCCCCACCAAACAGCCAATTTGGGGCCCCATCAATGCTCCCTCTATTAGCACAAAGGTTTTGACCCCGTGGGGTTCTCTGAGAAGTTTAGTTCTCCGAAAACGATGTACAGTCTCCCTTCTTAGCGAAAACGGTCCGTGGTTTCTCATTTTCCCTTTCTTAGCTAAAACAACGTATACACCATAGTCGTCATTTAATGGGCTGCCTGAGGCAATATCTGTTTTCGAAATATAGACCATTCTTGGTATGAAGGAACTAATAGCTATCAACTACGGCGAAAACGATGTATACAGAAATGTGTTTTGACCCTTCAGCGGAATTGGGAAACGCTTATTCACTCCCCCAATCGATCATCGATCATAGGGGAGTGGGTGCCCTCGACAAGCACAGGGGAACGAGAGGTATGAAGGAACTAATAGCTATCAACTACGGCGAAAACGATGTATACAGAAATGTGTTTTGACCCGTCAGCGGAATTGGGAAACGCTTATTCACTCCCCCGATTGATCATCGATCATAGGGGAGGGGGTGCCCTCGACAAGCACAGGGGAACGAGGGTGCGAGTGTTTGGGAACTGGGGTGTTTTTCGACGACTCTCCGAGTGTTTAGATTCGGGGGTGGTTTTCAACTCTCCCTCCACGCGTTTAGATTCGCCAGGGGGAAACCGGGGTGGCTTTGGAGCGACGATCTGCAGACAAGCACGTACATGTTTGAGGGCGGGATACCTGCTGCAATAACAACGCTCTGGGGGTACCTTACAGCTTAGGAGCCCTGGGGGCAGGGGCAGGGGTGTGGGCGGGGGGCAGGGGCGGGGGAGGAAGGGGGCGGGCTATTTATAGCAGCCAATCAGAGTCCAGAGCTATTTATAACAACCTATCAGCGAGCTGGGCTATCTGGGCCACCGGACTACTGTCCTATACTCTGGATTTACAGCCCGAGGGGTCAATTTTAAGCAATGTTTGTTCAAACATGCAATTTTAAGACATAAGGTTGTAGAATTAGCAAATATTTTTAGTCCGTAAGACTACGAGAGAGAGAAAGAGGAAGAAATTTATGTTTGAGTTTGCTAAATTAAATTCATTAAAGCCAAATCCTGGACTTTGAAAATCTAAAAATAATCAAAAAATGAAAAAAAAAACTTAAAATGTACAGTAAAAAAGCCTATTTTTTAAAAAAAATGTGTAATTAATAGAAACTTTTACCCCACTAAACTCTTGTTTTCTGATATAGGCTAATTGATTTACAAATATTTGATTTAGAAAAAGGTATATCCGTTCCCAAATCAACCCTCTCCAGCTAAACTATAGTATCTAAGCAGGAATGTGTAATTTACAACCATACAAGCAAAACGGATACAAAGTTCATTGTCTAAACACATTATCTTCTCTTTCCGGAAACTATGTGATTAAATAAAGTATTTGTGCATCCAAAAATATCTATAGTGCTTAAAAATATACTTATTCAACATTAATGTTTAAAAATTGTTCAAAAATTTCTAAAAATAAACTAAACAAGGACGCGAACAAATAAATTACGTCTAAAAACCTACAAGGACACAAAATAGCACATGATCATTGTCTGTGATGTAATAATAAAATATGACAAGACATAAATATTTGGGTCCTTGAACTTTGAAATGTAAAAAATTATTATTAGATTTAAAAAATTCCCTTTGTTCAAGCCATAATAACAGTATTAAAGTTTATAGGTAAGGAGCCATAACATTCTTAAAAGACTGAAACTTGAAGTGTTAATTTTATAATTATTTTATGTCGATTTTAATGATGAACATTTCCAGAGGTGGATGGAATTACTGTTGGTGAAATAAAACGGATATTAATGATAATGTAGTTAGCTCAGATTTTGGGGTATGTTACACCATCATCCATTCGGCCAAAACATGTTAATTTGATATAGCCTACCAAATAAGGTTAGATAACCCCTGAATTGGGTTAATACATTGGCCACGTCTTAGTATCTGCCTAATATACCTGAATTACTACACCAATAAGTGAGGGGTAGATAAGGTATAATTACAGGAAATGTGAGCACGTTTGTTTGAAGGGAGAGTAAGAAACCATTTATGGTGTAAATAGCTGCCATAGTACACATGATACAAGTTCAAACGCTGAAATACCCATCATTGGCAGTCTAGATTAGGCAAGAGTATCACTTTAATCATTGTACTTGGTTATGAGGCCCTGAAATTAAATCACACATGAACTAACTAGTAATAAAATGTGATTCGGGATCCATTAAAATCGAGTTTCCGTTTGTCATTTTCAAGTGCCAGAAAATTTGTTTTTTTCTTCGGAAATAATAGGTGTTCACTTTCCAAAGCAACTGAATATATTATAGCTTATGTTCGGTCTGATGCGTGATTTCAATTTTTTTTATCATATTTCCATAACTCTTTGAGATATGAAATTACTTATCATTGCAAATATGTAGGTCTATTTAAAATAAAGATCTTTAATTCAAAACAAGTTTTTATAAAACCAATATTTTTCAAGCTATACGCAAATATACAGTCAATTCTGATTTTAATGAAATCTGTTGTAGTGAACATTAAGCTTCAGTGAACCTAATTCATTGGTCCCAACCCACATACATTTTAATGTTTGTTAAAAAAAATCGTTTATAACGAATCCGTTCAACCACGGTTTTAGTGAACTGAAAAATTGAAACTTACAATATGAAATGTCATTCTAACATCATAATTCTTTAAAAACATAACATTTTGGTTGTTTAAACTTGACACCGATTCTCTACCTGTGTTCTTGTTTAGGTATCACACATCTTGACTGAAAGTACGGAATGTGAAGGGGAAGGGCTGAGCTTAAACAGTCACTGTACTTATTGACCTAGCTTAAGTTTGAATACCTTTGTCTGCGGCAAGTAAAGGAAGACAGTCTTCTGAGTTGTATTAATACAACAGGAGCTACAGGACAGTGAATGACAATCTGTGGGAATTTATTAATTGTTTTCACAGATCCTTTTCTTCGAGTGGATACATGACACTCAAAATAATTAGACTTTTCTACTTAGTTTAGTCTTTTTTAATTTATGAATAGTGTGGAATAAAAGCGCAGACTCTACAGAAGGATCTGAAAAAATACTAATTAAATCGATGTAGAGTAAACATCAACATATGACAGAATTTGTTAACATTAATTAATAGATTTTAATAAAGAAAGATTGTATCTGAACACGTATTTTGTTTGTCACTGACCGTATAGCTTCAGATTTTTTTTAAAATCTGGTTTAGTGAACATCGGACATAGTGAACCAAATATCTGAGTCCGTAAATGTTCACTAAACCATGGTCAACTGTATGTATATTTATAAACCTTTTGAACTCTAAAGTAAAAGTATTGCGAGCGTAAAAAAAACCCTGAGATGTTGAGGGATTTTAACGTTTCATGAACTGCTGAACCTTAAGACGTAGTTTTCTCAGTACCGTCTATCTGTGTGTCTGTCTAACCCAAAAATCAATAGTAATTTAATAAAAGGGAAAAAAAGAAAAAATCAATTTTCTCAAAATTGGCTATAACAATTTTTATTAAAATTCATTTCTGGGCGTTGATTAAGATTATAAATAATATTAATATTTTAATTTTACCATGAACATGCCATTTAGGTTACTTTTAAGAAGCTAAAATTTCCGTATCCCCACTTATATTTGAGATTCTAAATAACTTATCATTGTAAAACTGTATTACTAATAAAATAAAATAAATGGTACGGCGCACCGCACAGACTTTCTCTCTCTTTCTATAAACTCGTAAGATTTCTGAACGGAATAATGTAAATTGTATCATCACCACTCCACATAATAACATGCATAAAATAATATACAATGATATATAATCAATGAGAAAAGAGGCGCTTCTTTGTCCACCTAAGAGCATTTCAAACAGTTTAATGTCTTACACAAGGGTCAACACTTCGTATTAAAATTTCGATTTCTTGTTAAAATTTTAACATTTTATAAGGTGTTGCAGATCTTCAAGACATCGTATTGATATTTAATTATTCATTTATACATTTTGACCAATAAAAAATGTAAATATTGACTATTGAGTCTAAAGTGAAGATAGATCATTGCTGTGCAAACATTTCTCCTAAGAGCTTTAAGGAAAAATAACATACTTTTTACTTTCTCTCTATCTTACAGGTAGAGAAAGTATGGTGATCGTCAAAAAATTAGAACTCGACTTTCTGAATCCGAAAAAGTTGTTTTTGAATTTCCGTCTGTCTGTTTGTCTGTCTGTCTGTTTGTCTGTCTGTCTGTCTGTACCTCCAACTAGAGCCTAAACTATTTTACCGATTGAGCTGAAACTTGATATCTAGGGTTTTCATAGGGTTGCCCCGAGGGGTTTTTGGAATTGGATATCTACCCCTAAAATTAAGGGTAGTTTACTGAAGGGCAAAAAGAGAAAAAGTCGATTTTCTCAAAATTGCTCTAACGATTTTGATTAAATTTCATTTATGAACATTAATAAATATTCTTAACAAAATGGCTACTCTCAATATTTCGGCAAAATGGCTTTAAGGGCTCCGGTCTGATGCGTAAATTAACACTTTTTATAATAGCTCCGAAACTATTTGTGATATGAAAATACTTAGCATTACAAATATGTATATATATTTATAATACAAATATTTTATTCGAAACATATTTTTATAAAATCAATAATTTTCAAGCTATACGCAATTATATATATATTTTTAACTTTTTGGACATTAAAGCTTAAGTATTGCGACCGTAAAAAAACTAACCTGAAATGTTGATGGATGTCGAAGTCTCATGACCCCCCGAACCCTAAAGAATAGTCTTTACAATGCCGTCTGTCTGCGTGTATATTAAAACTTAAAATTAAGGGTAGTTTACTGAAGGGCAAAAAGAGAAAAAGTCGATTTTCTCAAAATCGGCTCTAACGATTTTGATTAAATTTAATTTATAAACATTAATAAATATTCCAAACAAAATGGCTACCCTCAATATTTCGGCAAAATGGCTTTAAGGTCTCCGGTCTGATGCGTAAATTAACATGTTTTTTTTTATAATAGCTCCGAAACTATTTGAGATATGAAATTACTTAGCATTACAAATATGTGTATATATTTATAATACAAATATTTTATCCGAAACATATTTTTATAAAATCAATAACTTTCAATTTATACGCAATTATATGAATTTTTTTTTAACTTTTTGGACATTAAAGTTTAAGTATTGAGACCGTAAAAAAAACTAACCTGAAATGTTGATGGATGTTAACGTCTCATAATCCCCACAACCCTAAAAAATAGTCTTTGCAATGCCGTCTGTCTGTGTGTCTATAAAAACTTAAAATTAAGGGTAGTTTACTGAAGGGCGAAAAGAGAAAAAATTAGTTTTCTCAAAATCTGCTCAAACGATTTTGATTAAAATTCGTATCTAGGCGTTGATTAAGATTATAAATAAACTGGCTATTTTCATTTTGCTATGATAATGATTTTTAGGCTACTTTACAGAAGCGTTAATTTCCGTATCTCCACAACTATTTGAGAAACTAAACAAATTATCATAGCAAAATTGTAGGACTATTAGAAATAAAAAACTTTTATTTGACATATATTTTTATAAAAGCAACAGTTTCTGAGATATTTGAAAATATATTAATACAATTTTTTGAGCTTTAGTTGTAAAGATATACTACTTAAGTCTTAACGCAATAATACTCCAATGCCATAGAGTAATTAAATAAAACCCTTCCTTCACCTCTGACAAGATGTGTATTAATCACAACTTGTGAATGTGAGGAATGCCAGGCCTCTACCGTGGTTCGGATTCCACGTTAAACTGTAGGTCCTCCATTTCATCTCACAATCACCCTACCATTGCACATTAGCGTAAGTGCGTATAACCCGAACGGGTAGTAAGACGCGGTGCTAATAATAATAATAATAATAATAATAATAATACATTATGATTTTTTTATTATAAATCTTAAATAAATGGTGACCTTTCACAGACCTCCATTAATGTCTTAAAATCTATAAAACCATTATTAAATGAATGTACAATAATGTCATTAGCCTTGGATCAAAATGTAAACAAACGCCCAGACGGTAGGCTCACAATACCATTTGCCGTACGTCCTATTTGACACCACTTACCGTTATTTACACTTCTCAAGTTCCGTTTACCCCTCTTCTCTTTTCCTTATCATTTTCCCTCTCGCAGAATCAACACCTGAACGCCACGATCACAAGTGTACCACACTCCAAACTCCACGGTCACAAGTCTACCACCCACTAAATGTCATGGTTATGTGTGTACAACCTCCCAAACACTACGGTCACAGGTGTAACCGTTTGTCATGGACGTAGAGTGTACATTCAATTTAATCTACTGACTCCAGCCCCTCGACTTACCGTTAATTATAACGTCTTACTCTTACGACGTCAGAGAATATAATAATTCATTCAAACCTGATTTATTCAACTAGTAGATGTCATTCTTTTATTACGTCACTGTCATACGTTACATACTCTAAGTAATACCTCTAGCATTGTTACACCCTCCCATATTTCCAATTACGGATCATAGTCTGCTTATTACTATTTCGGTCATGTCAAAGTTTTTCAGCAACACGCAACCTCCTCAGAAGATTAGTCCGACTAATCATTAAATCTCTCTGCGACACATGTGCGTTGACCGTATGGTCATTATCAGCGAGAAACAAGACGCCGGACTCAAATGGGTGGTCTATTTAGCACCTATCTGGGTGCGTCTTTGTGAGGTGTGGAACCTCATCGACGTCACCATCGACCGCCGGGACATGTGGTCAACACCCGTCGCACGCTATTAAACCGATCTGATCGACACACTCGTCGAGGATGTATGCGACACGCTAACAGAATCAGCTGATGTCATCGATCTCGATCTGCCAAAGGTATAAACGCACATCTAAAACCTGGATCTTATCAGTGCTACCTATATACACGTCAAGTCATCGGTTTGGTCTGTTACATGCTGGATTGTGAACTAAAAACAATTTTACTAACACATCTAAGAGACACTGTAGAAAAAGTATGAACGAATATATGCATCATTCCTGTAAAAGTGTACAATAAATATTATGTATGTCTGTGAGTAGTGTGAGCGATACCTCGGAACAGCTCTCAGGCGTTGTTATTGTAACAGGTATCCTGTTGTGACGTCACCTCTTGTTTCTCAGGCGTTGTTATTGCAACCTGTATCCTGTTGTGACGTAACCTGTTGTTTTCATTGCCTATACATCTTTTTTGTTAAGAAGGGAGAAACTTCTTATCCTGTGAGGTATAGTCCGAAGGTCCAAATCGTCAATGTAAAAATACGCTTCTCATCCTCGGATATTGCCCTTATTCCGCCCCCGCCCCTGCCCCCCGTCCCTCTCCAGGGCTCCATAGTTGATAGGTATCAGTTTAGCTATTAGTTCCTTCATACCAAAAACGGCCTATATTTTTTCTCAATTATCGAAAACAGATATTGCCTCAGGCAGCCCATTAAGCTTAGGCTATGAAGAACCATACGTTGTTTTCGCTAAGAAGGGAGACTGTGAAACTATATTCATCGTTTTCGCTAAGAAGGGAGAACTAACTTCTCAGGGAACCCCACTGGGTCAAAGCTCGTGACATGGGAGCAGTGACACAGCTCTTGGGTGTAAGCGCAAAATACCACTTACCAAATGGCATTTGGATTTAATGTCAGGCTCATCTATTCTGATTGGCCTGTTAGCAGTTAGGTTGAAGTTCTAAGTTCAGCCGGTTTACAGAGATATTTATTAAATGGTTTTCTACTCTCCTTTCACTCAAATTAGATTACATTTACTCTTAATTCCAGATTACGCATTTCTAAAACCTTAATGTGCGTAAGTGCGTAAACTATAATCAACGTTTTAGTCAACATTACTGTAACTATGTTTTTAATAATTTAAAATATCGGGTTAGGATTACACTGCTGATCACCAAAACTTGGCTACTTATTTTTAGACGTAATTCTTGATTTACTAATAACCATTGAGCCCAAACTGAAAAATTGTAAACTCTAGTATTAGTAAATTAATGTTTACTTTAAATTTTTAAAAAAAGGTAACCAACCTTTATAAACTGATGAAATATGAAATTAGTTAAAAATAATAATCATAAGCTGAGTCTTATATTGAAAATTTTGGTTTTATAATAAGAATAGAAGAGTTGTCTGGAAAGATTCATAATAAATTTCAATTTTATAATTTCTACTTTAGCAAGAAATCTTAGAATAGAAAATAAATATAAAATCTGCACTTAATATATACAATAAAATTACAATATTATTTTAATTGTTTGGATAAAAATATCTTAAAAGGCACGCCATATTTTTTATAGGATGTGGTAGGCTATAAAATATTATCTTGATTGGTTGATATGGTTTTGACTCTCGGCGGAAATTTGTGGGTAAGACATAATTTTTGTTATTTATATGTAGAGAATTTAAAGTAGTTATTTAATTACGATATACTGGGGGAATATTGCGAACGTAGAAGATCTCATTATTGTGGCTCTTTACAGATCGTAAAATGAACCAGAACTGACGACGGTGGCAGAAATTTAGCATTAAAAATAAATAAAAATAATCCAATAGTTTCACAATAATAGCAGATAATATCCCAAATTTCAATCTTAGTGTTACAAAATGATAACATAAAATATTACAGCTAATACAACCCAATAATTTTAAAATGACGACTTAAAAAAAACATTATTTTCTGATAATTTAAAAACTTTCGACATAATATAGGCTACAAAAATAATCGATAGTTTCAAAATGATTAAAAATAATATCACAATTTCTACCATTTGATAGGATTAATAACAAAATACAATATGATGGTTTCAAATGAAAGACAATATATTCTATATTATAGTCCGATAGCTTTCAAAATGAAGATAGAAGAATAGAATATCACTATACTTATAATATACAGTCTTAACGTAATGACAGAACATCTTATACATCTTTGGTAATTTGAAGTCTTACGCATTAGTTAATTTGCTATGGTGTCTTCCTACTCAATCAAGGGTCCAGGATTTGATTCTTGGAATGGCAAAACAATGTATTATTGGTGAATTGTAGGTTTTCCTTTCTAAAAGGTAAATTAATGGCCAGGGCTGGATTTAAGCTAGTTTATAAGTCATGTATTGATAGAATATGACGGTTGATAAAGTGCATGTTAAATACCTTAAATAATAATATAATTCGTTACTTTCAAAATGCCAGTAGAAAATTTAACAATCCAAATAGCCTTTATTTCAAAATTACGATGGAAAAAATCACAAGTATAGAGTGATAATATAAAATATACGATATAAAATATCACACCAAGTATAATTCAATAATTTCAAGACTACAACTTACAGTATCACAACAAATATAATTTGATAATTTAAAAATGAAGAATGAATATACAACTCTCCTACAGTATCAAAATGATAATCGAAGATATCAAAACTCTTATGATGAAAATATTTGAAGGCAATATGACAGAAAATATCACACGACTTTGACTTTCGGTAATTACAAAATCACAATAGAGAATATCACAACAAATATAATCCGAAAGTTTCAAACTATCCACATTCAAAATTAACACATAAACTAAATAATAGTTTCAAAATGACGATATAAAATATGAAAATAATTACAATTTGCAAATCTCATTGTATGCTAATAGTTTCAAAATAATGATATAAAATTTTAACTAATAATAATCCAATTGTTTAAAATTAATGACAAAAGTTCTCTCAATTTGTATAGTTAAGATGTTTAAAATTAACGATAACAATCCCAAGTTATGTAATCTAAGGGTTTAAAATGGCTAAGAGACAACATTGATATGGATCTGAACCAATATTTTATAAGTGAAAAAACAAACTACACAATTTAAATAATACATAATCAATGATTTTAAAATAGGGACACAAAATTTCCATTCTAGTTTATTTTATTGTTTCAAAATGATGATTATATTACAACAGGTTAATATAATAATTTATAGATATCTATATATTTTCAAATTAATTTCAAAAACCCTCAATATCTAAATAATACAATAGTTTAACAACAAGTATAGAACATATTAAAGTTTGTATAAAAATATAGTTTATAAAATGACCAAAAATCAAGCCGTAAATAAATAAATAGTTTTTAAATGATGACCGATATCTCATATTAAATATTTATATTGCTTTTAAGTTAGTAAAGAAATAAAATCACACTTCAGCTAATTAATAAGATAGTTTAAAATTAACGGGAAAAAGTATCGCTTATTTAAAAATGGAGACAGAAAAAAAAAGCTTTGGAAAATAAATAGTTCAAAATTAAGACAGATAAATCCTATAATTTAAAAACCTCTTCTCAAACGAAACAAATATACATTTGGCACGCGCCAGTTTCCCATATAGATTTTTCTCAACCAAAAATCAAACATCTCTCCATTAGAAACATAAAGTTTAATATTTTTAACATGGTGATATCAACAGTTGTTGAATATCTGTGAAGAGCTTAAGGGCATTAGATTACAAACTTTTTAAATGAAGAGAAAAAATAAGTCAATAAATTCCAGGACACCATTGACAGACATTTAAGAATTCAGATTTAATTGTTCACCTTCCATTACACAACAATCATTTTCTAAATTAATTGAAGTTATTACATCTTTATTGGTTTCATTACTGGTAATTAAAGATTGAGTTTGAAGTAATATGTTCGAACCATAACCTTTACATTTGGAATAAAATTTTAACTTTCCTGTACCTTCTAAGGTAATATCATAAGGTTCTTGACCTTCACACAACATAGTTAACTTTTCTACATAAGGAATACAAAAAATCCATTCATTATTCTTTAAGGGTATCCATAAGGGTCTTTCCAATTCTACAATTTTCTTTTCACAATCCTTAGGTATATTTTTAGTATAACTAATCAATTTTGCTTCACATTCTTCGTGTAGATGCGTACTTAATAATGGAAAGGATTGTTTACAAACATACCATTCCTTTTCAATTTGTTTACATTGATCAAAATTATACTGACTGATTTTAGCATAATATAACTTACTCATTTCTAATAACAAGATTTCCTTTTCTGGTTGGACAAAAATAAACTTATTCGTTGAATTTGAAAGTCTTACGGGTAGTGGTAAAACTCTGTACACAATATATTTATAATGATCTGTTAAAGGTAATACAATTATATAAGTCAATACATTGGAGTTTACATACACTTCTAATTTGCCAAACATCATCACGGTCGACAAGGACAGAAACGTCGTGACCAATTATGGGAGTTAATATAAACGGCTTCCCGCCCCTTACACTCGTCATTTAAATCATGGACGTCGTTGTGGATTTCCAGAGCTTCATCGACGACGACAAACAGTTTATCTTCAAGGAACTGAGTGTTTGCGGAACATTACTTCAACATTGGGTGTTAAGGCCCCCCCTTCGCTATCGAGGAACTTTCACCGGCTTCCAGAAAGAAAGCCGACTATATCGTCAACTATCTGCACGGTATCCCCTGGGATAGCGGTGATGTGGATTGCACCATGCTCGAATCCCTCATCTCCCACGCCACGACGCGCGCAGAAACCGTCTACGTCAAAGGAGCGGAAAAGAAAAAGTTTCTGGCCAGATACATGCCTAAGCCAGTCGTAGATCTGTACGACAGAGGTTGTCCTTTGTTGAAAACACTTAAATTGGGCCGCATCATGTGCACGCCGCACAGTTCTGTGCGGAATTTCTGTTCGGCCTCCATCGTTTTGGGACTTCGAGACTGGATGATTGAAGATGGACACGCACACCATAAGACGTGCGCTGAAAACAAGCCCGTGGTTCCGTTCTGTACGGTCGGGTGTTTTCCCCGCAGATCAACTACCCGCAAGAATAGCGTGACCTGCAGCTATCGTCGTCAACACCGATCCAGACACCGAGCCTGGCAAGCATTGGGTCGCCATCTTTATCGACAAGAACGGAGTGGGAGAATATTTTGACAGTTATGGTTTTCCACCCCGTATAAAGTCACATCTGGCATTTATACGCAAAAACACTTGTCGCACGACTCATAACACGCTACAACTTCAAAGCATAGCCTCGGACGTTTGCGGACATTACTGTCTCGTGTACCTTCTCTATCGCGCCCAGAACATTCCAATGAAAACTTTCCTCGCCCTATTCTCGCCCATTGATCGTGCCGCCAACGACGCTAACGTGTTGAGATATTACAACACATTTTTCAAGACTGTGGGTTCCTGCCGCCGCCGCCCTGCAAGAGGGTGCGTCCAATCGGCGTGCGCCTATAAAAGGGGCTCTCCAATGGCATGCCGGGCATAATCATGGAAGGCCAAGACGTATGCGCAAGGCAGGTGAAGCCGCTCACCGTCGCCGGTATTTTCAACACTCTATTTCCGCTGGACGCGGTCGACGCCAAGCGAGTCATCGTCGGCATGAGCGTCCAGAACAACTTTACGCCGTATGTCCAGCTAGAAAATGCGGCGGGAACTGCGCCGTGTTCAACCGTACAGAGTGGCAAGAACTGGGCGGCTACAAGCAGGTCATATCAAAGTTTTTCACCAACACGCATCCTCCGCAGAAGATCACTCTGACTAATCATGAAATCTCCCTGAGACGTATGTGCGGTGACCGTATGGGGTCATCAGCGAGGGACGCGGGACTCAAACGGGTCGCGTATCTAGCACCTAGCTGGGCGCGTCTCTGCGAGGTGTGGGACCTGATCGACGCAGCCGTCGACCGCAGGGATATGTGGTCGACACCTGTCTTGCGCTATTGCAACGATCTGATCGACACACTCGTCGTGGATGTGTGCGACGAATCGACGGATGTCGTCGACCTCGAGCAGCCTACGGTGGAAACGCACATAACAAACCTGGATCTCCTCAGTGCTACCTACTATACACGACAAGTCGTCGGTTTGGACTATTACATGCTGGATTGTGAACTGAAAACAATTTTACTGATACATCTAAGAGACACTGTAGAAAATCGCATGAACAAATATATGCGCCATTCCTGTAAAAATGTATAATATATATATAATTATTTGTAATATCCGTGTTTTATTCACTCTCCCTAGCTCACAGTTTCAAGGTTACGATCTATTCCTGTCTTGACTTGTCTTGTCTCGCCACCAAACTGGGGCCAGGATTGCGATGACTTCACTGAGAAGAAACTCATTGCAGAGGAGAGGGTTGCGACATCATTCAAGTTCATGAAATATTCTTGTCTCGATTTTTGAGCCACCAAACTGACCCCAGGTATGAGTCATCAGGGAAATCCCATTGCCGGGGGAAAGGTTGCGACATCAAAATAGATTCAGAGCTTGCAACAGGGAGATTTTGCTTACACTCTTATGTTAAACGGCCGTCGAGAGAGGATTCTCTAGCACGCTTCCCGCTCTAACGGGCATTGATAACTGACAGAGAAGGATGCGGACCGTGAGCGTTGCCCGTCGCCCAAGACTTCACGTTCCCCTTGCCAATAAATAAAAAACTCCTACCCAATAACTAAAAAGAAACTCTCACACAAAATCCTCGCCCCAAGAACACACACATAAAACCAATCAAATGGGGCAGAAATCAAATTGGCCAAAAAATCAAATGGGACAGGAACTAAGTTTGGACATGAATAAAACACATACAAACTGTTTAAAGGGGATCAAACTTGGAGTGGGAGGGGAAAGCGCTGAGCCAGTACTATAAATAACAGCCAATCACAGCGGTGTACTGAACAAGTACTATAAATATCAGCCAATCACGTGCTGTTATCAACGGTTAATCCATCTACTTATACATCTCCTATTCTATTAAACCCGCTCACCACCAGCGTAGAATCCCCCGCTTTTATCTTTTTCTTTGCGTCAATAGCTATAACTTTATTTGACATGCTTGGCATATAAGGGTGATTTAATAAAGATCGTTAAGTAAGGCTTGAAATGAGTGTTCACCCGAAAAAATTAACAATGTATGGGCTTCGAATTACTCAAATATTTCCTTCTAAAATTAGAATCAAATGTTATTTTTACCTTAAATTTAAATATAATTTTATGAAGAACCTATTGAGTTAAAACTCTCCAATTTTTACCAATGTAGAATAAGCCAGATACGACTATGGTAATTTACCACACTGATTACTTTCAACCAGCACGTCAAAATAAGTAACAAATTTTGCAGATATATTTGAACGGTTTGTTCATCCTGTAAATATTACATGAGTAATTTTATTTCCCAATTTAATTTCCCCTTTGCCTTGAATGTTCTTTTCAAGGTGAATTCCTTTTCGAACCAAGCGCAACGGCTAGACACAGATTATATAACACTAGCCGGTTTTGTTCGTATTCAATCTCACTGTATCTTGTTTACTGTATTAAATCGATTTTGGTTTTTTATCTTCTTGTACCTCTGAAGAGTGGCTGAGGCGATTCACACTTTGGCTGACCTTTATGGGAGGTGTAAGATAATTTATGGAAGAAGAAGGCGATAGCATTGGAATATTTATAATTAGGTAGCTAAGGGTGTAAACAACATAATTAATATAATTTAAACTTCAAAACTAACAAATAACTATAAACTTAATGGTACTTTTCTAGATTTAAAACGTGGAACTATTCTTTGGTGTTTTTATCAATCGATATTAATTTTTTTTATAATCGAAAGTTTATACAGAGGGTGTTCCACGAAGAAAAATAAATGGTAATGAAATCCGCACGGACTTTCTCGCTCTATTGTTTAAAAATAAAAATATTTACTCAAAACTAGCATGAAAGTTGCACTATACTCATGTAAAACTTATTTGAGTCCCGGTTTTAAATTTTATAATTTTTATTTTAAAGAATTAATGTCCTCATTTGTATGTTTGGAGCGATAAAAAAGATCAATATTTGGTCCACAAGAGTCCACACCTCGTATTAAAATTTTGAATTCCAGTTAAAATTTTCGACATTTTATTAGGTGTTGCACATCTTCATGTCATCGCATTGCTATTATATTCCTCATTTATAAATTATGACCAGTAAAAATGTAAATATTGACTATTGAGTCTAAAATAGAGCTATGTCATTGTTGTACAAACATTTCTCCTAAGTGGTTTAAGGAAAAATAACCTACATTTTTTGAGAGACTTACTTATATTTAATTACTCTATGGAATTGGAAAGATATTGCGTTAAAACGTAAGTAATATCTCTTTACAACTAAAGCTCACAAAATTATATTAATATATTTGCCAATATCTCAGAAACAGTCGGTTTTATAAAAATATATTTCATATAAATTTATTTTTATTTTTAATAGTACTACAATTTTGCAATGATAAGTTATTTAGTATCTCAAATAGTTGTGGAGATACGGAAATTTCCGCTTCTGTAAAGTACCCTAAAAGTCATTTTAATGGGAAAATGAAATTAGTGAGTATATTTATAATCTTAACCAACGCTAGATACGAATTTTAATCAAAATTGTTAGAGCAGATTTTGAGAAAGTCGATATTTTCTCTTTTCACCCTGTATTAAACTACTCTTAATTTTAAGTTTAAACAGACACACAGACAGACGGCATTGCAAAGACCACTTTTCAGGATTTGGGGCTAGATATTTTTTACGGTCGCATTAATTTACCTTTAGTGTTTGAAGATTAAAAAATATATATATTCATGTCTAGCTTGAAAGTTATTGGTTTTATAAAAGTTTGTTGGGAATAAAATATTTGCATTATAAATAGATCTACATATTTACAATGATAAGTATTTTCATAATTCAAATAGTTTAGGAGATATGATACAAAATTATAATTTATGCATCTGACCAGAGCTCTGAATGAAATTCATTTTGCTGAAATATTGAGAGTAACAATTTTGTTTGTAATATTTATAAATGTTTTGAAGTGAAATTTAATCAAAATCGTTAGAGCCGATTTTATTTCTTTTTGCCCTTCAGCAAACTACCCTTAATTTTGGGGTTAGATATCCAATTCCAAAAAACCCTCGGGGTGACCCTATGAAAGCCCTATATATCAAGTTTGAGCCAAATTAGTTAAATAGTTTAGGCTCTAGTTAGAGGTACAGACAGAAAGACAGACAGATGGAAATCCAAAAACCTTTTTTTTTGGATTCGGGGGGTCATGAAACGTCGAGATTCATCAAAATCTCGAGTTCGATTTTTTTTACCATCACAATACTTTCTATACCTGTAAGATAGCGAGAGAGTAAAAATCACAAATAATAAGAAAAGGGTAATTTTCAATCTATATATTTAAAAGATGAAGCGATTCCTTTCAACAAACATTCCAGGACTACTACCAAAACGATTTTGATAGTGTTTTTTTAGTAAAATATTTTACACCTAAGATATTTCGAACAGTTCTTCAGTTATAACCCAAAACATTTTTAGCATTTTGCCTCATTGCGTGTTCGGGTTCTACTTATATGTACTTATTACGCCAATTAGTTTAATTTAGAGGAAGTGTACCCATATTCACGTGAAGGGAGAGTGGAAAACTACTTAGAAAAAACCACCCTCATTACACCCATCCAGGATTTGAACCACAATCTTCCTGTCACTGGCAGTCTAGTTTATGGTAAGATTGACGTCTTAGACCATGGGAATATCTAAATAATTTGTGTGTATATAAAATGTAATTTCAAAAATATTCAAGGGGGTTAATTTATATATATACATATACATATATATAACGTGAAACATTTCCTTTTGATAATGATTACTGGAATTTAACCCAACATATGCTAATAATTTATTTTATAACCTTTTAGAAAACATTTTAGTAATGTTTGTAGGTAAGGAGCTTTATTTAAGGTAAAATAAGATTTGAAATAAAATTTTAATTTATTATATCATAAAAAATATGAGCATATTAAAGAATAGTCAGACAATAAATGTAAGGATTGAAAAATTTAATATATTATTATTATTATTATTATTATTATTATTATTATTATTATTATTATTTAGCACCGCGTCTTTCTACGCGTTCGGGTTGTACGCTAAATACTAATTACGCTATTGGAATAGGAATTGAGAAGGTTGAACTTATAGAAAGTGAACCCGCGTTTGCCTGGAGGAAGAATGGAAAACCATTTAGGAAACACCTCCCCCAGTTCACCCAACATAGATTCGAACCTTGATCTCCCCGTCCTCTGCAGTTTAGCTCAACACGACTAGTTCTTTAGATAGCCATGCCACCAAGGTGGGTAGATGTAATATAATATTAATTGAAAATGGTAAGTTGAATTTTTTTTATGTTTAGAAATTTAAAAATCGAGCATAGTTAAAATGACATAAAACACCTAGAATAGGGCCTATAAGCATAAAATAAATGTTAAGGGGCACTGCACAGTCTTTCTCACACTTTAATCTTAAAATAAACATTTACTAAAAATTTGTAAAATTTGTGAAACAAAATAATAGGTCTATACATTGTCCACCTTTGACGCAATATCTTTAATTATACATTATGTTATTTCTAAATATGGCTCATGGCAAAATAAAGTTGAAAGATTCCAACAGGGCTCTTTTTACTTCACAAACCTATCACCAATATTAAAAAAAAAAGTGCGAAAATGTAAAATTAGCTCATTTTCACCAACTTTTTAATCATATTTGCGGAGCTATGACTCTTGACTTGATGAAAAATAGCTGTAAATTTGGCCTTACTCTAACAAACACAGTAATTGTTGATAGGCTCACAACAAAGATGTTTTAGATGCTTGAGAATTAACAGCGAGTTTGCTTTCCTTTTTAACTGGAGTTAAGAAGTTCCAACGCAACCCTCTCCAACTTAGTTTCAGTGTCTCACCAGGAATGTGTACTTTACAACCAAACAAACAAAGAAGATTCAAAGTTCATTGCCGACGTTATCTTATCACTCCGACACCTGTAGGTTGGAAACATTTATGTTTGAGTATTTATGCATTTATAAAATAGCAATAATATTTAAAAATATAAGTATTCAACATAAATGACTTGAAAACACTCAAAAATTCCTTAAAAGGTCCAAACAATGACGCAAACTACGGCATAAAATTTCAACATTACTAAAACTGAGCAAAAATAACATCTAAAATACACGTTTCTAAAACCACGGAATGATGAAAATAATGTATGTGAATATGAGCATTGTCTGTGATGTAAATAAAATATCATCAAAATCTGGACCCTGCTTTTTACGTTCCTCCTTCTAAGTCAAGGTTGGGTAGAACTAAATTTAATTTCATAAACTAATCCTACATATCAAATGTCAATAAAATATAGGGGAAAAGATTTACTTTAACAGAATAAATACATTTTTGACCTCTAGTTGTGATACAGCTGACATAAATTCTGGTTATTGCTTTACCGCTAAGTATCTAAAGGTGGATGAATAATTGACTGGGTGGGGGAAGGGAGAGCTCTTAAGTAAAAATAATACAATGTTTTATAGTGATAAGAACAAGAGAGTTGGGAATGAAAGGGGATACATATCTCTGCCCCACCCCCCTTCCACCAAGGTGGTGAAACCAGTGTTGAGAAAACGACACAGACCGTTGTATTTTAAACAATGTGGCCTGACAGCGGTTTATACTTTCTCGCTGACTGATGCAACTGTCTTAGCCAACAAACAAAAATAAGTGGTTACATAAAAACGAGTTTTAGGCAGTAGTTCGAGATGTATTTAACTTGAGAATTCAGTCCTTCAACTCAATCTGCCTCCAGCGGCTACCATGGCAACAGAGGTAGCCTTCACAAAACGTGCCAACATGAGGCATTTTGTTGGCTCCTCCATAAATACAGCCAGTTTATTTCGGATACCGCTTCGCTATAAAATACCTTTCTTGAATATTAATTCCATCAGCGGAGTCAGGGATAACATTTAGGGAAAGAGCAAGGGCGTCGCTAAGGGGAGAAGGGAGGGGCAGCTGCCCCCCCCCCCCAGAGGCTCTGGATATTTTTAAGTTATAACTTTTCCTGCCTGATGTAACAGAATAAGTACTTACTTATTACGCTTACGCTATTGTAGCGTACAATAGACTACAGGTACCTACACTCTCAAACTAAAATCAAATTTTAGGATAAAATGAGCCTCTATGCAAGGCCGTAGCCAGCCAATAATTTCAGGGGGGGGTTTGGTGGTCCCATTCCCCAATTGACGGAGGCTAAAAAAAATTATAAATAAAAAACTGTTCTAGAAGCTATCTGAAGTGTTTTTTATGGCAACACTACCCCCTAACTATCGGAGGCTAGGAAAATTTTCTAGTTATTAAACGGCTCTAGAAGCTCTCTAAAGTGTTTTTCATGGTAACATAACCCATTAACTGTCGAAGGCGTGGATAAATTCAAGATTTTAAACAGCTCTAGAAGTTCTCTAAAGTATTTCTTTATGGCAACATAACCCCCTAACCACCGAAAAATAGGAATAATTCTAAATATTAACCACCTCTAGAAGATATCTGAAAATTATTTTTATGACAACATAGTACCATAACTCCCCGAAGGCTAGAAAAAATTCTAAATAATAACCACCACTGGAAGCTATCTGAAATGCTTTTTATAGTAACACAGCCCCCTAATTTGTACTTGTAATTTAATTTTGATATTGTTTGAATTATAAATAAAGCCAAATATATTTTGTTCATAAAATTTCGGGGGGGGGGGGTTAGAACCCCGAATCCCCCCCTCCCCGACTACGGCCTTGCCTCTATGTACTCTTACTACCGCTACAAACTTACACATTAAATTTGAACCAACGTGCGTGGTCCGTACTTTGAATTCGCGCAGCACAAAGATCGATCACAACACAATACGATTTACAACCGACCGCCGCCCACAGCGTTGCGGGCGCCATCGGTTGTAAATGTGTGCGTGCGATGCAACACTTACACCTGCTCAAGCAAATGAAAGCCCGCCCGCCACTCATTCCAAATACATGATAGTAACCCTACTGTTGAGCACTTGGCAGTTCATATGGGAAATGGTCAAAGGGTTTATTTCAACCCCGATGATGTTCACTTTGACGGACCTCCCACTACCACACTAACAGATTTCTACGAGCTATGTCGTGAGGATGACTTTACTAAGACTCTTCTTTACAATGAGGTTCCACATTACTACACATGGAATAACAAAAGGTTCTCATGGCATAAACGAGGAGCTTTCGTTGATGGTTTTCCAGGGATTAGAAAGAGTAATGCTATTGGAAGAGTTTACACAGTTCATCCTAGCAATGCCTAATGTTACTTTCTTCGTATGCTACTCCACCATGTGAAAGGTCCCACTTCCTTCGAATCACTTAGAATAGTCAATGGTCCTGTTCACCTTGATTACCGATTAGTATGCAAAGCACATGATCTTCTGGAGGATGACTTACACTGGTAACAAACTCTGTCCGAAGTTGCTGTCAGCGATTCTCCATGGAGATTAAGGAAGATTTTTGTTGTCATGTTGGTATTTTGTGAAGTTTAAGACCCACTGAAGCTATGGCTTGATCATAGAGATGAACTATCTGAAGACATCCTTCACAAAGCACAAATTACAGACATTACAGTCACCTTCAATGATGAAATATACAGCATATGTTTAATTATTTTGGAAGATAAATTATTGGCAATGGCAGACAAGCGTTTGGATGCTTGTGGCCTCCCATTACCAAACAGGTGTGATGCAGGAGTAACAGGATCTATTTATCTACTGGAAAAGATTTATAATTTCAGTTATCTTATTTATCAAAAATGAAGGTTTATAGTAGGGAAATAAAAATCAGTTTATCATAGCATACTTGAGAGTGTCACTAAGTATTTAGGTAAGTTGTTTTTTCTCGACGCTCCCAGAGGTATCGGTAAGATTTGCCTGTTAAATATTATTCTCGACAAAATACAGTAAACAGGCATAATCGCTTTGGCAGTAGCTTCCTCAGGCATTGCTGCTACATTACTTCAAGGAAGTATAACTGCACATTCCACTTTCAAGTTGCCCATAGACTTAACTTTCACAGAAAACCCTATATGCTACATCAAGAAAGGCATTATTTATGATAGGGTAGTAAGGGAATGCGTTTCGATCGTGTGGGATGAATGTACAATGTCACATAAGGCAGCTTTTAAAGCTTTAGATAGAACACTAAGGAATATCCGGGACAATGATATACGCATGGGAGGGGTTACAATAGTATTGTTCGGTGGCTTTTTACAAACACTTCCAGTTGTTCCTAGAGGCACCAGGGTGGATGAGGTCAAAGCTTCTGTAAGAATTTCTTTAATTTGGACGCAAGCTTATAAGCTCAAATTATTTGTGAACATTCGGGTCCATTTGGAGGGCGACTACTTCCTGAGGAAGATGATATAATAGCATCGAAACATTGAATTGTGTGTAAATATGTGTTAATGTTTTTACTTTTATTTGTGCTCTATTATTTTACTAATATTCTATCATTTTATTTAGTACCAATTGTTTTTTCTCAATATACTTTATTTGTGCTTTATTTCATACTTAAAATTTACACTAATAAATAATTGATTTTTAAAAAGAATTTAAGATTTGGTTACTTTTACTTTTCCTTAATTTTATATTATAAAAAAAATATTAATTTATACATTCCCCGTGCGAAGAACGGGTACACTTGCTAGTATGTTAGTAAGAGAAAATATTGTTTATAGTCCTTTTAATTTTTACAGCACGTCTTACAACCATCTGGCTACCCACATATTACAAATAATGTGACATGTTTGAGAAAGGTAGAATGTACAGAAAATGTACCCACACTTGTTTGGAAAGAGAGTGTGTGGTATCTTATTTATGAAAAAACACTCTAGTATACCAACATTTGATCGAGATTCAAACTCCAACCTCCTGATAGCTATCAAACCAATTTATATGAGACTTAAGCCTTTGCCAATGTGTCCACCGATGCGGGTTGTTTTCACTTCTCACTAAAAAAATTCAAAACATAATATGTAGGTATTATATTAGTCTCGTAATTCTTAATATTTATGAGGGAGACAAAAACTAAATATACTTACTATTTACTCAATTTAATTGAGAATGGATGAAAAATTCAAGTAAGAGGGACCATATAGGCATTTGCCTGAAGGAAGGATGAAAAACTGCTACATGAAAATAAAAAAACCTCTGTGAATATTTGTATGGATAGAATAACGGCTACCAAATTCAGAGTTCAAATCCTTGACGGCTATACTGAAAGTTTCTTTTTTCAAATGGTTTCCGAATTTAAATTCACACAAATACGAGTATATTTCCTCTAAAGTTCTACGTTCCTCATCCTTGTAATTAGAAGTGTATGACGTGGAAGGGTAATTAAGGCGTAGTGAAAAAAACCTTCTACTATGGAATCTATATTTAATATTATTATATTCCCTCTCGAAGGGAAGAAATAACCACGTTATTTTGAGTAGTATTCATCGATAAGGGAAATGGTTTAAATTCTTTAGGTCTGTAGCATGTCTCTTAAATCCAAGGATATATACAAACCAGAATCCACACAATATTCTAAATTACGACAAGAGAATCAGAAGAGGATAATTAATACTGATATATTTAGAAGTAAAATACTCCGTATTCTACTTACATTACACGGATGTTCCCGGATATGATCACCATGCTTTCACCAACTGTTCTACTAGCATGGCGGAAGCACAGGCGTGGCAGTTTCAACTCACGTCTAACCTTTTGACCTCAACATCGAAGAAAGACCAGAGGGTCCCAGGTCGATCACTAGCGACAACACAAGCTACGACCACTACGCCCCTAGCGGACTTCCTTGGCAACTCTTTCCACTTCGTTTCAAAACTCCCTCTCCTGTTCTCTCTATCCCATTGTTTACGGTGCCCTAATTGCCGGTCAAGGAAAGAGTATATAACGAGAAACTCCTAGGTCCATTTTTTGTAGTTCATCACTTGGCTTTCGTCGAAGAAGGAAACTCTGCTCCAACCCCTAGAGAAGAAACCGCTTACCATGATGGTTAGGACGTGGGAGTCACCGCCTCGACGCCAAGGGAAACCCATCGAATAATTAAAGTATTATATAGTTTTCCAAGTCCTTTAGACTTGTTGAATTTGTCCTTGAGACTATGTAAATTTTGTTTATCCATTATGAAATCTTTATTTTGTACGTCATTCAGACATGTGTAGTTTAGTCAAAAGGACTTTTTTTATTTTGAACGTCAGTCAGACGTGTTGTATAGAGTAATTATGAAATCTTTATTTTGTACGTCATTCAGACGTGTGTAGTTTAGTCAAAAGGACTTCTTTATTTTGAACGTCAGTAAGACGTGTTGTATAGAGTCTTAATGACATCGTTATTTTGAACGTCCATATGACGTGTTAGTTTAGTCAATAGGGCTAACATATTTTGTATGTCAGAGGTGGTAACTACATATTTTTCTATGTCCATAAGATATAGCTTATATGTGGGAGCCTTGAGCTCTATTTGAGATAGGATCCCGGCTTTTAACCCCTCTCTTTCACAAGCTCGTAATTCAAGCGTAAGGTCTTAAAAAACTTCACAATATCACATTACGCCATGGACATCATGCTCATATGTGCTAATATTAGAATGTCTACAACCAGGTTGTCTAACGCCTTTAATTGAGGACCTAGTTAGGTCAGTATCTCACAGCACTGTTATTATAATCTTTTTTTCTGTGTTATTATTTTGGGTGCACAAAGTGCGGAACATGGCTAATCTTCTATGGTGGCCCGCACAGATAGTACTTTTCTTTCGCCCTCTTGGATGGCACTTCTTATGATTTAGTGTTTAAAATAAGTGTTTTCTAAACGTGAAGTTTACCCCTGCAGGGCTATTATGACCATTCGACGCAAAGTTAGTTGCTACCGCTAGTTAGCGTCACTCTCGAGGAAAAGATAGCGTTTGGTTTATTATGACCACCACACTTTGTATCGTCCGCTAGTTTTAGCTTCGACTTTGCTTCTAGCGTCAACGCACAGAATAAAATCAGTTTGCGTCAACAGTTGGCAACACTTTCCCGAAGAATATTACCTTTTGAGACGTTAGAGGCTAGAAATTAGGTAATTTATTTCAAGAATGTTGGTATTCATGACTGAACATTATTCATATGTTTTTATTTACCCAAACAGCTGATCAAAAATCACATTATTTGCAAGAAAGATTTAACCTATCTAATAAATCTCTTGCAGAATTTTGTTTGCCTACGGTTTGAAATGAAAAAAATACTAGGCCTACATTATTCAATACACAACATATTTTAGTCAAAAAATCATATTGTGAAATATGCATTCAAATAGTAATGTCACACGGGGAAATGAAATGTTGGCCAATAAAGAAACAATGTTTTTTGTAATATGTATGCTTTACGACCCAATGCCTTATTCTCCACATATTTGTGTTAATACTAGAACAATTAATATGTTGTGTGAAGATCTTAGTAAATAAAACTAGTTATATACAGTTGATGAAAGCGTTCAAGAACTCCCAAAAATAGTGTTTACACGGAATATTTTCGACAACTTAATATCAAAACAATGGGCATTTATACCCAGTCAGTCTACTAAGTTAACAATAAAGTGAACGAGAGGGTGGTTTGGATGGTTAGAAATAATAAAATCCATATTTTATTTAAAGGGAATTCTTGAGACTTTAGTTAAGTGACTAAGAATATAAGGATATTATATGTCTTTATAATGAGTTATTTGCAATTTATTCACTTCAGGATAACTAATAACTAACTACTAATTATCGGTTTCAGATAAATTTGGTAAATATTTTATTAAAAAACCTAGGCCTATACCAAACCACATGTACATATTAAGCTAGGGCCTATTTTGGTTATTTCCAGTCTTGGCTGCATTATTTCATAGGCCTACAACTCACATTAATATGGAAAGTAATTACTGCTGTATGTACGATTCAGTTTAAATAGGCTTACAATATTAAAGTTATGTTGAGGTATCTTAAACAGATTAGGCCTACCTTTTTATTATCTTGTCAACTGGTCTGTTCATGTGTTTAACACTAATAGCCATAGGGTATACTTAGATGATAAAGGTTGAGTTATAGAATTCGGATTTGTATAGCGGGAGAGTGAGAAAACATTTAGAGAAATAAAATCACTCATCACACCCAGCTAGGATTCAAATCCCAACCTCCCCACCATTGGAAAATTAGACTAAAGAGATTAACGTCTTGGTCAATGTTGCCCCATGAGGTAGGTCAAAATACTAATAACATCCCAAATATTTTGAAGCCTAACTAACTTCCACCTATTATAAAACCTACAAACAATTAGTATTGGAATGTCCCAATTATCAGTGTGTATATGTTGAATAATAATGCATTTTGATAGTATTATGTTTAAAAAAAAATATTCTTTTAGAATTCAGTGTAAGCGTACTATCCCCACTCTTGGCTTACATTATGATATAGGCCTATTTAAAGTTAGATTATGTGAAACACACACAAAAAAGTTTTGAAATTATTATATTGGGCTAATGAGATGGCAAGTTTAAATCAGGTAACACAAAACACGTAATAAATTACAAAAACTAACAAACATAACCTCATAACGCAAACCAAAGGACAAGTAAAATGTCTGCGCAACTTAGCGTCACTCTACTAGGAAAATATTTGCGCTCGCAAGTACTTTGCTTTCGCAAAGTGGTCGACCATAATAACTTTTGACGCAAAGTCTAGCGTCTCTATGCTAACGGTCGCAAATTCGTTTTGCGTCGTGGTCATAATAGCCCTGCTGGCATAGGCTGGTGTCATTAAAGTACTATTGAATGCTTTGGCAATTCCCATTGGGAAAGGACCGTCCATAGTACTACTTAGTGTAGACACCTGGTTGCCCTTCAGCCACTCTCTGATGTAATGGGCCGTCCGTCCATTTTACTATTTCTGGAATAATTCTATATCTCTAGCTGGGACGAACATTGGCTAGTAACTATAAAATTATAGTGTCATTTGTTATATCAGTATTTGTCTCTAATTCACCTTATTTTGTTTAGACCCTTCCGGTGGAAGTCAGGCAGCTAGCCCGACTGTTCCCGTGTCGTCTTGGACACGTATTCTCCCGAGCTACGGGATGATAATGTAACTTTGAAGTTATATGACCCATTCGTACTTAAAATCTTACCTTGATAAAGCACTTGTTTTGCTTTGCCCATTCAACGGGCTTCAACCACAGTTTATACTTTCTGTTTATTTTCAGCTGATATAATCTAATTCCAACCTTTATGTTTTTATATAATAAATATATTTTTGTTACCTATTTAATTCTTTATGTTATAAGGTATGTTCTTATCACTCACTCATATATAAAAGTGTATCCACCCTGGTAGGAACCTTACAGGTCAAAATAGTATAATATTTCAAATCCCCAACTGAACTAGACTGCTAAAAACTGTTTACGTAACGCTGGTTTATGAAACCAGTTGCGGTTGTTTTTCACTTATTTTGCCACCTATGTTGTTTTTATCGCTGGGCGTCTTACCGCCCGTTCGAGTTATCCAAACCTCTCTTGTTGATCGGTACAAAAATAGCATAAAACCGGTTGTGATGCGATTACATAACCTGGACAGTTCATGGGCAGGCTGGTATTCAAGAGCAAGAATGCAAGGTAAACCGATTGTTGAGCATGTGTGGTTGTGATGTAGTTACATAACATAGACACTGGATAGTTTAGGACTGGCTGGTATTCAGGAGCCAGGACGCTTGGTCACACGGTTACTGAGCCTGGCAGATGTTAATGTAGTTACATAACCTGGACAGTTCATAGGCAGGCTGGTATTCAGTAGCAAGGACAATTGGTCACACGGTTATTGAGCTTGGCAGATGTCAATGTAGCTATGTAGCCTGGTCAGTTCATAGACTGGCTGGTATTTATGAGCCAATACGTTAGGTCACACAGTTATTGAGCCTGGAAGATGTTAATGAAGCTATGTAGCCTGGACAGTTCATAGATTGGCTGGTATTTATGAGCCAATACGTTAGGTCACACAGTTATTGAGCCTGGAAGATGTTAATGAAGCTATGTAGCCTGGACAGTTCATAGATTGGCTGGTATTTATGAGCCGATACGTTAGGTCACACTGTTATTGAGCCTGGAAGATGTTAATGAAGTTACATAAACTGGACAGTTCATATACTGGCTGGTATTTATGAGCCAATACGTTAGGTCACACTGTTATTGAGCCTGGAAGATGTTAATGAAGTTACATAAACTGGACAGTTCATATACTGGCTGGTATTTATGATCCAATACATTAGGTCACACAGTTAATGAGCCTGGAAGATGATAATGTAGTTACGTAAACTGGACAGTTCATAGACAGGCTGGTATTCAGGAGCAAAGACGTTAGGTCACACGGTTCAGGAGTAAGGACGCTTGATCACACAGTTACTGAGTCTGGAAGATGTTAATGTAGTTACGTAACCTGGACAGTTCACAGACAGGCTGGTATTCATGAGCCAGGATGAGGACGCTGGGCTCACACTGTAGTCGAGTGAAGAAGAATACAATTTTTGAACTATAGTTTGTTTACGTACATTCATACAGATCAACGGACAATTCCACAAGGGAAACTTTTACCTTTTTTAACATCAAGATGGAGTTGAATTGAGCCTAAATTTTATAAACATCCTCCTTTGGAAAAGATAAATTTGTATATGGGTTGTAAAATACAGTCTAGCCTTTAAACTCATTTTACTGGCACACATTGGCTCGAATGCACTTAGTGAGAATAGATCACACTAGGTTTGGCACATTTAAAACAAACGGTTCCAAGCATTGTTTAAAAAATTGTTTAAAACAATATTCGTTGATTAAAACAAGTTCTAAACTAAATGTTTAAAACAACAAAAAACTTCTTTTTTTGCCAACCCTCAATCACACATAAAGAAACAATGCTGAAACTTAGTGCCAGTTCATAGTCAAACTTAGTACGCCTCAAGTGCGGTGCTACACTAAATACAGGACAACACCTACCTATACCCAAATGGAATGGGCCAGTTTCGCAAATTAAATTGGCCCATTCCATTCGATTTTGGGTAGGTTTCGTCCTGTATTTAGTGTAGTGCAACACTTTTGAGGTGTGCGAAGACTGGCTATGAAACTGGCCCCTGGTGTTAGAGGTATGCAATAGCAATGTGTACTTCATCAAAATATTACCAGCCCACATGCTTAGATATCATTTTAAGAATGTTTTTATATTGCTAATTATTTATTTTTAAATCGAAATTGGTCTACATTAATAAACTGGAGAGTTAGTGTGTCTGTCTGTCATGAGCGGTTGCGTGGTATTTACTGCAAGCAGAGGGCTGAAATTTTAAAAATTATTAGTCCCTGTGCGCAAAAATGTGCACCTGGAAATTGTAATTTTAAATTTTTGAATGGATTTTTTTAAGTGTATTAATAACTTTGTCGGAATAAATATATTGAAGAGTTTTTCTCTGTTTGTTTGAAGCAAAGGAAAGTCTTGTTTGGTGTAGCCCCACAATTCATTGCATGGTTAACTCGGGCAACGCTGGGTAATTCTGCTAGTGTTTAATAATTCACTTCAAATATATTTATCAAATCAAAGTAACATTCTTCACAAACACAAAGGGCTGTTGTTACAGGTTTCACCACCCCGTGTAAATGTTGACTTGGCACCTGTTTTCTCTTCCTTTTTATACTCCCTAATCCTTCCTTTTTTATTTGAATTCACATTTTAAAATCATAAAAATAAATTCAAATTTCTTTATATTTAGCTCGTGATAATAGTTACTTGTCATTTCCTATTATGTTCACTCATATATGTTTAAAAAAAGTGTTTAATTGAAGAACACGGTGATTCGACAGCTTAGCTCAGTCGGTAGCGTGTCTGGCTACTGCCGGTTTCGATTCCCGGGATGGCCGAAAAATATATCATTGATGCAATGTGAGTTTCCCTTTTTCACAGTGATAATCTATGGGGGTTGATTGTAGTGGTTTTTTTTCGATTTAGTTTATTCTATAATTCATGAACTGGTATAATTAGTTGTTTCAGAAAGTGAACGTTGAATACCTCAAATTAAAAAAATTAAAGAAAAAGGAACATGGTGCTCTGAACCTGACCTGCGAATAAAACCATGTACGGCAAATTCGGTGCGGGCTTTCAACGAGGGGGGAGCAAAACATGGGTGAAAATTATATTTTTGTGAATAACTTCCAAATATATAGTTTTTAATACTGACCAAGCCCTCTCCTGTCACTTAAACTTTGATGTGGCTTACTGTTTACTTCAAAATATAAATTCAGTTTTGTCTGAAATTTACTTTTCACTCGTATTCGAAATTCATTTTAGACACAATTATTTTCGCCATCCCGTGAATCTATTTATTTGTACGAATGCCTGTATTGCAACTTCGTTTGCCTCGGCCCTTTTATATATCAATCAAAATAACTGAACATAGCTGAGTAGCATTTCATTAAATTAATGGCGTTTGTAATCTATTATAGTCTCCATAAAAACAGGGTGAAATTATAAGAATACTTACTTACTCTATGGCATTAGGAACTCGAACGTGCATTACCGCACCCACTAAAGTATGCCACCTATCCCTATCTTGAGCTAGTTCTATCCAGTCTATCTTATTACACCCTATATCCTTCAGGTCCATTCTAATTTTATCCGCCCACCTGCGTCTAAATCTAAGGCAGGGATGGGAAAACTACGACACACGGGATGAATAATTTAAATGTACTGTGTTTTAAAGCAGGATTTTTAAACGAATAAAACGTTTATTTTTATAAACCATGGAAAAATCAACATTTCCTAACTTGGTAAATTATGTCCAAAAATATAAGGCAGGGTTCACCTTCTCTTATTGCTATGCACATAAACGGACATCAGCTAAAACAATCGCTTTCGTGGCCAGATCGCAGATGATCGTTATGGCTTCGCAAATTAAATGAGGTCCACACGGGATTAATGATTATTCTTTTCAATCTATAGTTTTGTAGTGATCGTTGCGTTGTTGGTTAAAATAATAAAACTTAATGTATTTAAATTCTTATTTATTATTCACTTGCACAAATTTTGTAGCTAGTGTGTTAAATTAATTAACGAAATCATTTAAATAAATTACTATTTATTATATTGGTTGGCTTCTAGTATTTCACTTGATTCACGTCACGTGTCTCGGTTAGTGTGAGTGGCCGTCAACAGATTTAAGATAATGTCACAATATCAGATGCTTTAGCCGTGATGCAATCTAATTACTATTGATTATCATTCCTGTTTTTCTATTCTAATCATTCGACCCAAGATGAATACCCGATCAGCTAACTCGAGTTGTTGATCAAAGATTCACAAAACTTGACTCCCAAAAAGAGTTGACACGGGAGCGTCCATGGTGCAAGCCCGGCGAGACAGAAACATAGAGAAAGGGATACCACTATAGAGAACGAAGGATAGGTCAAAACTCAGTCCAGTTTAGAACAATGGAAACTGTAGTTCTGTCGATTCACCGCAGAGGAGCGCTGACAAAAGTACTTTCAATTTTGAACTCATGTTTTCTCGCCATGAAACCATTTCTTATTAGACTTAGGTTCCCAAGTAAAGAGTAGGTTTTCTTAGAGGAACTGGCAACGTTGTAAATGATCCATCACCATTGTTAAAAGATAGTAAACCTTGTCCGCTATCAATCCTATTATATTGTTAACTTTTGGGTCATAATAATAAAACGGCCTCTAGGCCAATGTCAACTTCTATTCAGTTGTTATGCATTTACATCTAGCATATCCTTCATCTCCCATTAATGTGTTTAGTTGAATATTTTATTTTATTGATAGTTAAACTGCTAGGTTCAGGTGCTTGGGCTTTGGCGTATTTGAGTGAGGATTAAATAAAGGTCCCTGGTGATTTACCTTACTGTTCCTTTGTAAAACAACACCTTCTTTATAGAGAAGGGGTTGACAACTTTCTTGATCTCTTCGTAAGCTATAAAGTTTTTGTCAAATAGCAGTCCACTTTAAACCTACCCTACCTAACTTAGCCTAACCATCTTTCACCTAGATATCTCGAAGCTAAACATCTTATGTCTAATCATCTATAGTCTAACCATACTAGACCTATATATACATCTTAAAGATATGCATCTTAGAACTAGCTGACTTTTGGCTATACAACCTATGTCTAATTAACTAAAGCCCATCTATCTTAGACCTGAATATCTATATTCTATCCATCTTTGACCTTACCATCTTAAAGTTGAACATCTTATGTTACTACCTAGCACGCCCTTTCAGCACAATTTGACCTTTGACCTTTGACCCCAACGTGAAGAGTGTGTATTGTGATGATTACGTAATGTTGTTGTCGATCTCTGATTGGTTGTTCCGTAATGTTGTTTTCACTTTTCGATTGACTGTTGGCTTTCCCTCTCCCTTCTCCCTGAAACCCTTGCCTCCCTCTGATCCCCTCCCCTCCCCCTATCCTCCTCGTCTGATCCCTTTCCGGTATTTTAAACATGTTTGTTCCTGTCCAAACTTGTTTGTTTCTATCCCCATTGTTTTTTTATGTCAGGGTAGGATTGGGACGGGCGTTGAAGTTTATTTTTTATTCATTGGCGTGTGGTCCATGGCATCGGACGCAGGAACACGCACGAACATCTCCCGACGGCATTGTAGCGTAGAATGCGACCAGCATGCAACTGTTTGCAGGACTTTCACTTCCCGTAACACACAGCACGAACCTTTCCCGACGGCTGCTTAGCGTAGAGTGTGAGAAATGGCTCCTCCTACTTTGAGACCCCTTTCACTTCCCCTAACTCCCTCTCCTTCATGTTAAGTGTCGCAATTCCCCTATGTGATAATGGGGTTTCCCTGTTTTGCAACCCCTATGTGGTAATAGGTTTTCCCGGTGTCGCAACCCAGCGCCAGCTTGGCGGCACGACAAGACAAGTAGAGACAAGAATATATCGTGACCCTGAATGATATCGTAATTCCCAGACCCCTTCCACCTCCTAAATGATGTCGTAATCCCCAATCTATGTGATAATGGGTTTTTACCGCAAGCATTGACACAGCTCTGATTATGGGGCCTCGGAATGCTCAGTTAGGGGCCTCTATTCACAACTCTAAAGTCTACTAAAATTGGTTGCATGGTATCGTCCGTTGACATGCGCGGATGTAGGTATTAGCCATGCACCGTTGAGTAGAAATTTTTCGGCGCTTAAGACTAGTGACAGTACACCTTTTCAAACTCCGACCTCCTCTACCGGGGTTACACGCACCATTTTCTGGCTAAACGTCTATATATCAATTATGATAGTGCAGTAGGGATGATTAAGAAAATGTTCCGGAGGGAGAAATACCTACAATTTACACGGTGGGGGATTATATTTTCCCCCTCAAGAATTAGATGAGCCGGACATTTAGATGGCATGCACACCGGGATTCAATCCTCGATATCTTTTGCACAGCTAGTGTCTGTAAGAACGATCGTATTTCCTGCACCCCACCATTTTGCCGTTCACAGCGTTTGCTTCAAACGTCGATTACTCTGTCATCGGCCGTATAGTGATGCCTTAGACCATGCGACCAGCGATGCAAGTATACAAATTTAGACGGCATGCACACCAGGATTCGAGCCTCGATATCTCACTCCACCCCTTCCCCTCGACAATGGATTTTCCCGCTGTCACAACCCTGGTGCGACAAGACAAGTCGAGAAAGAAATAGAACACGACCTTAAATGATGTCACAATGGGTTCTCCCTGATGGCTGGCACCAGTTTGGTGGCTCGACAAGACAAGTCGAGACAAGAATAGATCACGGGGGTCATTGACCCGGTTCATCTCGTAACACGTGACGTCACTCGAGGAGGGGAGGGGGTGGATAAATAGGGGGCCCACTTGGTCATCTATTTATAAGCGTTTATAGAACGGTTCAAGATGAACAAGTTTCAGCAGTTGATAAATATTGTTGACGCTGTGCAGACCATAAAATTGTGTGATCTAACTTTCGATCAAAAGTACTCGGTGGATAATTTAAAATCTGTCAATACAAATTTGGGGAGACGCCTAATAGCCTAACTAGATGGCAAGTTTTGTGTATTTTTACCCTGTCGTTTTGGTACTCTAACAGATGAAGACGTGTGCGAGCTTAATAACGAAAAATTGGTATTTACCAGTGCTGGAGTAAAACCTGGTTCACCTACCATTGTGAACTTTTAACGCGTTTAAGAGTCAAGCAGTTAACAACAACACAACAAATCGGAAAGCTGGGCAGTTAATACATGTGCACCGTATCGCACGGTGGACCCTAAAACCATCCAGCATGTTTAGCGGTCAGGTACGCTCACTATGCTTAGAGCCGGCCATATTAATTTAATGTGTGTGGGTAATACAATTGCGGGGCGTGCCTATATGACAGAATAAAATATTCACAGTGTGGTTGTGAGTGATAGACATGTTATTTACAAAGTAGTGAACCACGACAGAGAGTAGCGAGGATACATCGAGTTCTGCGACTCTACCTGTCACATGATAAGAGCGACTGAAGACTACGAGAGAATCGAGGGGCCTACCTGTGTGATATGAGATGTGCTGTTTATAATTTCCGCAAAGGGGACTTTGTGGCCATGTTGCCCAGGCTTCCACCAAACTTTCGTGCTCCATACCACCCGCCACAACCCTTCACGACACTGTAGCCACCACCCCCACCCCAAGTGTCACATAAGTACCCAACGCCAGAGTCGTCTGCCTACCAAACATCAGAGTACTCACAGCCAGAGTCACCCGCGTGCCCACCGCCTGAGCCGTCTGCCTTCAAGACATCAGAGTACTTACCGCCAGAGTCATCTGTCTACCTGTCACTAGAGTACTCACAGCCAGAGTCACCTGCGTGCCCACCCCAGAGTCATCTGTCTACCCGACATAAGTGTTAGCAGAGTCACCCGCGTGCCCAACATCAACGGGGGAGAGGTAAATTCCGAGGAAACCGTAAATCTTGAGTGTTTAACAATGTACAAAAGTTATTCAAACGTAAAGATTATGCTTGAAACGCCCGACTACATAATCTATCTGAGCAGTTTCGGTAACGTCTTACTTCCAAAGTCTGCCTATTATTTGGATTGTAAGCGATTTAAATCTGAACCACGCTGTATGATATATCTTGGAGGACAAAGTGTGATGTTTAAAAGTGAATTTAGAATACTAGACGCACTCATGTTGTCACATCACTCTGCTGGCGTCATTGGAGCTAGTGGTAGACATTTTGAAAAACGTGAGAGGGTAACGCAGTTTGTAAGTAGAGAGCCGAGAACCGCTTGAGCCAGAGTATTTTTTTTCTCCCAGGGATATTTCTTTCGCTGCATCTCGAGCTGCCATTATGTCATTTAAATGCGGCATTTGTAAGGGGGCCAACGCAAAGCTTTCCAACCTAATTTGGCACAAACATCAATGTCATCAAACACCTTAAAATCCTGCTCACCAGGATGCCTGTTGGGACAGGAAGTATTGTCCAGTGCGTTAGACCATATCGAGAAAGAAGAATATAATCATGTCAAATGCTTAAACGAACTTTAGAAAAACAAAGGTTATAACGTTGTGCTATCGGAAGAGGCCAGCAATAAACCGGACGTTATTGTGCTTGAGAATGTGGGAAGAGTTAGAATGTCAGGTAAATCTTTGAATACATTGTCAATATGCGTTCTAGCGCCTCTCAGCGTGTCCTGAACTATTTTGGAGGTGATCCACTCATTTTCTAGTGATAAAAGATTATTCTTTCTGATTTTTTTATAGTAAAAGAGTGACTATATATTTTTCTTGCTATCCAATTATATATTCATGTTCACTTATATTAATTATTGTATGTCCACTAATAAATGCTGTTTCAAAAAATACTATATATTGTGTGTTGTGGCTCAGCTATGAATGATATTAAATTTAATCTTATTGTAACTGTCAAATAACAAAACTAGCAATAAAATTTGTTATTATTGTTAAAAACTATATATTGTTGTGTGTAGACGTTATAAGAAAAGAAGGAGATGGCAACTTCCATATTCAATTATAGATTGAAGTGACTTTGATTGCTACCAAAAACCGTCTCGGGTCTGGCTCTACAAGAAATAAGAGTTAGCCAACTTAAACAACAAAACAGAAGTTTTATTTAAATAGTTTAATGTTCTATATATTTGCAGTATAATATAAACCTTTTCATTAATTCATAATATAATGATTACAATTAAAACAGAAACTGAATTTTATTTTATATATAATTTAATGTTCTCATCTATATTTTCGCCGATTGTATAATTTTACAAAATTTCATTAATTATAATTATACAATTTAAATATAATTATGCTCAAAACTATATTTTGTTAGATTTAAAAAATTAACGTTTACACAAAACAAACTAGCGCTTACAACAAAGAATTTATGTTCGCATATATTTTATGAATAATATAATTTTACATAAATTATTGAATATCAAATACAATTTTAAATATAACTTTAAGGTCGAAACTATATTTTGTTGACATTATTAAATAATGTTTACACAAAAAAAATAGCCACTTAAACAACAAAGGAATTTAATGTTCAAATTCATATTTTGATAAATAATACAGTACATAATTTTACATAAATTACAAGTAATATCAAATACAATTTTAAATATATCTTTTAAGGCATCGAAACTATGTTTTGTTGACATTTAAATACCGTCTACGTCATTATACTTAACGACCACAATTAAAAAAAGGAAAATGTTATAATTACATAGTGAAAAATATAAAACAATAATTAAAAATATAAACTTTAATAATTTAACATGGTATTTATTCAGTTTACTAACGTTAGAAATTAAAAGCAAATGTACTACGTGGGTACTCATTATATCATTCTGAATAATGCTGAAAATAATAACGTGAAGCGCAGAATGTAAACATCCCATGTTTACATTTATTACAGGTCGTCTTTAAGAGACACAAAATTACGTAGATTATAACATCAAAAGAAAAGTTAAACTACCAAAAGTGAAGTGAAGTAAGATATCCACAAAATGAAACATACATTAAATATTCTTGCCTGATGGGCTCCTCAAACAATTACAAGTTACAATACGAAAATTTACAATTACATAAAACATAACGCGAGAGTTTGACTTCCAAACTCAAGTCAAAATCTCCCGGGACTAACTATATCTTAGAAAAAACTAAAGAATGAAATTTAGAACAAAATTAAATTATATATAAAATAAATGGTACGGCACACCGCACAGACTTTCTCTCTCTTTCTATAAACTCGTAATATATTCTGAACGGAATAATGTACTTTGTATCATCACCACTCCACATAAGAACACGCATAAAATAATATACAATGATATAGAATCAATGAGAAAAGAGGCGCATCTTTGTCAAACTAAGAACATTTCAAACAGTTTAATGTCTTCCACAAGGGTCAACACTTCGTATTAAAATTTCGATTTCTGGTTAAAATTTTAACATTTTAAAAGATGTTGCAGATCTTCAAGTCATCGCATTGATATTTAATTATTCATTTATACATTTGACATATAAAAAATGTAAATATTGACTATTGAGTCTAAAATGGAGATAGATCATTGCTATGCAAACATTTCTCCTAAGAGATTTAAGGAAAAATAACATACTTTTTTTAGATACTTACTTATATTTAATTACTCTATGGCATTGGAGTATTATTGCGTTAAGACTTAAGTAGTATATGTTTACAACTAAAGCTCACAAAATTGTATTAATATATTTGCAAATATCTCAGAAACTGCTGTTTTTATAAAAATATATGTCAAATAAAAGTTTTTTATTTCTAATAGTCCTACAATTTTGCAATGATAAGTTGTTTAGTTTCTCCAATAGTTGTGGAGATACGGAAATTAACGCTTCTTTAATGTACCCTAAAAATTATTTTCATAGGAAAATGAAAATAGCCAGTTTATTTATAATCTTAATCAACGCCTAGATACGAATTTTAATCAAAATCGTTTAAGCAGATTTTGAGAAAACCAAAATTTTCTCTTTTCGTCCTTCAGTAAACTGTCCTTAATTTTAAGTTTTTATAGACACAGACAGACGGCATTGCAAAGACTATTTTTAAGGGTTCGGGGGGTCATGAGACGTCGACATCCATCAACATTTCAGGTTAGTTTTTCTTACGGTCGCAATACTTAAGCTTTAATGCCCAAAAAGTTAAAAATATATATATAATTGCGTATATATTGAAAGTTATTGATTTTATAAAAATATGTTTCGAATAAAATATTTGTATTATATATATATACATATTTGTAATGCTAAGTAATTTCATATCTCAAATAGTTTCGGAGCTATTTAAAAAAATGTTAATTTACGCATCAGACCGGAGCCCTTAAAGCCATTTTGCCGAAATATTGAGGGTAGCCATTTTGTTTGGAATATTTATTAATGTTTATAAATGAAATTTAATCAAAATCGTTGGAGCCGATTTTGAGAAAATCGATTTTTTCTCTTTTTGCCATTCAGTAAACTACCCTTAATTTTAAGTTTTAATAGACACACAGACAGACGGCATTGCAAAGACTATTTTTAAGGGTTCGGGGGGTCATGAGACGTCGACATCCATCAACATTTCAGGTTAGTTTTTCTTACGGTCGCAATACTTAAGCTTTAATGCCCAAAAAGTTAAAAATATATATATAATTGCGTATATATTGAAAGTTATTGATTTTATAAAAATATGTTTCGAATAAAATATTTGTATTATAAATATATATACATATTTGTAATGCTAAGTAATTTCATATCTCAAATAGTTTCGGAGCTATTATAAAAAATGTTAATTTACGCATCTGACCGGAGCCCTTAAAATCATTTTGCCGAAATATTGAGAGTAGCTATTTTGTTTGGAATATTTATTTATGTTCATAAATGAAATTTAATCAAAATCGTTAGAGCCGATTTTGAGAAAATCGACTTTTTTTCTTTTTGCCCTTCAGTAAACTACCCTTAATTTTAAGTTTTAATAGACACACAGACAGACGGCATTGCAAAGACTATTTTTAAGGGTTCGGGGGGTCATGAGACGTCGACATCCATCAACATTTCAGGTTAGTTTTTCTTACGGTCGCAATACTTAAGCTTTAATGCCCAAAAAGTTAAAAATATATATATAATTGCGTATATATTGAAAGTTATTGACTTTATAAAAATATGTTTCGAATAAAATATTTGTATTATAAATATATATACATATTTGTAATGCTAAGTAATTTCATATCTCAAATAGTTTCGGAGCTATTATAAAAAATGTTAATTTACGCATCAGACCGGAGCCCTTAAAGCCATTTTGCCGAAATATTGAGAGTAGCCATTTTGTTTGGAATATTTATTTATGTTCATAAATGAAATTTAATCAAAATCGTTAAAGACGATTTTGAGAAAATCGACTTTTTCTCTTTTTGCCCTTCAGTAAACTACCTCTAATTTTAGGGGTAGATATCCAATTCCAAAACCCCTCGGGGCAACCCTATGAAAACCCTAGATATCAAGTTTCAGCTCAATCGGTAAAATAGTTTAGGCTCTAGTTGGAGGTACAGACAGACAGACAGACAGACAGACAGACAGACAGACAGACGGAAATTCAAAAACCACTTTTTCGGATTCAGGAAGTCATGAAACGTCAAAATTCATCAAAATCTCGAGTTCGATTTTTTTGACGATCACAATACTTTCTCTACCTGTAAGATAGAGAGAAAGTAAAAAATAACAAGAATGATTTTATTTCTACAGTCGCGTGAAATAGCCAAAAAAAAAAAAAAAAAAAAAGTCCACACATTTTAACAATTTACATTTAAATTCACTCAATACAAAATTACCAATGGTGGATTTCAAACCAAACTAATAAACTAACAAACTAACCAACCGCGCCTAAGTGGCGGCATACAAGTTACATTTAAGCGACTGAGATAATAAAGAGAAAATTTAAATAATAAGCAAAACACAATATAAAGATTTTAACACGAAAATATTATAAGTCGAAAATGAATAGAGTTCTTTATTAGTAACAGTCATAGTTACGTTCCAATTTATGATGTACGAATGTTTATCCGATCATTGTCCAGGTCGACGACAATGATCCGTCCTCGTTCGTAGATTTTAGATAGTCAAAGTTTTTAGAAAATGTCAGCCTGTTTTATAGTGATTTTCGTTGCACGGAAAGAGGGGAGGTAATTTCTAGCACGTAGTTGCTAGCTGTCATCGGTCACGTAGGCACTTTGTAGGGTTGTTCCATCGGAAAATTAGAACAAGTCAACGATCATTGGATGTTTGTGTTGTTTGGGGAAGTTCATCTGACATCCGTCAGAGGGCGGGTGGATTGTTGTCTTCTAGCGTTCTCCGTGTTGTCATTCCTTAGTTTCAATCTGACTAGACGGAGAATGACCACGCGTTGATTGTAGACTTTCGTTAGCTCGTCCCATTCTTCACATTGGCTGCACGGTGTAGTTCAGCTTTGGTGGCGGCTAGTGATAGAAGATTTCAAAGGTAAGTTCCTGAACAAATATGAGTGTAATATTACAGAAGATTGTACTGTATGAAATATACTGTGTCGTATTATCTTTCCGTATTAGCCTACAGGGACTACAACAGAGAATAGTACCATTGTAGGGATTCTATTTAGGTCGGAATTATTGAGCGGGTGGTATGAATTCTTGATAGTTACGTATCAACATTATAACGGGATGGATCCAATTGTAACTAACTGTGAGTTAACGTTACAACATAATAAATAACGTTTACACAAAACAAATTAGCCACTTAAACAACAACGAAATGTATTGTTCGCTGTTATTTTTGATAAAATAATATATAACTTTTACATAAATTCATAAGTAATACAATTTTAAATATCATTTCATGCTCGACGCTGTATTATTTTGACATAATAAATAACATTCACGCAAAACAAATTAGCCACTTAAGCCTCAAGCCAAAATTAGAGGAAGTGTACTCATATTTTCATGGAGGGAGAATGGAAAGTCTATTAGAAAAAACCTCCCTAAATACGCTCGACGCTGATGAAGGAATCTATAATATTGAGTACTATGGCGTAGATTTGTTTAGCTTACTCTGAATATTTATTAAAACTTATAATGTCCGTTTACAATACACACACACACGCCTCCCATCGCTCTACATGACTAATATTTATCACAAGAAATAAGTAAGGCTGAATAGATTAGATTTACTAAAGGAATGCATCTCAATTTTCCAGAGTTGGAAGCGGAAAACGATTTATGAAAATTTACCCCAAAAAATTACTTTCTGTTGGATCAAACCCCAACCTCCCTATAACTATTATCAAAACCTGTTTCTAAAATGGAAACTCGAATGTAATTACCTTGTGATCTGGCACACACATTATTTATAGACCACACAAACACGATGACATAATAAATAGCATTCACGCAAAAAAAAATTAGCCACTTAAGCATCAAGCCAAAATTAGAGGAAGTGTGCCCACATTTGCGTAGTGGGAGAGTGAAAGAAGTACCCCAGGTCTAAGACAGCACTCTCGCAATATGCTAAACTGCAGGGAGTTCGAATCCTGGTCCATTGGCTGCCACCATCTTTGGTCAGTTAGGGTCTCCAGCTCAAATGATTATATTTGACATAGGTTTGGTAACAACATAATTACTTTTAATTTTAAAATTACTCTAAGGGGCTAGGACACGGAAGTGAGAGAGAGACTGGAAAGCACCGATCTCCCGGTAAAACAACATGACATGGAGCTAATATCGGGTTTCGAACCCCTGTCGTGTGTACCTACCATCATAAACATACTAGCTGCTATGTATCGCGGGCTTGACGCTTTATACAGTGGGAATTTCCATTCTACCTCCACGAAAATTCTGTACACTTTAGTTCTATCACCTAGTATTTAGAAGTGATCGTTAGATGGGGGTTCGGGTCTCGGCTAATTAGCATTCACTTATACCCTCACAATATATCGGACAGTAGTACGGTTCAAGGAGTAAAAAAATTGCGGTCATATCTATCTCTGGAAAGTATGAGCAGTTTTTTTCACTCAAATGTGGATACATTAAATTCCTCATATAACAGCGACTAGGTAGTGACATAAGATGTTCAAATTTAAGATGGTAAGGTCAAAGATGGATAGAATATAGATAGTTAGGTCTAAGATAGATGGGCTTTAGTTAATTAGACATAGGTTATGTAGCCAAAAGACAGCTAGGTCTAAGATGCATATCTTTAATATATATATATATATATATATATATATATAAGATGGATAGACCATAGATAGTTAGGTCTAGTATGGATAGACTATAGATGATTAGACATAAGATGTTTAGCTTCGAGATATCTAGGTGGAAGATGGTTAGGCTAAGTTAGGTAGGGTAGGTTTAAAGTGGACTGCTATTTGACAAAAACATTATAGCGTACGAAGAGATCAAGAAAGTTGCAACAGCATTCACTTATCAGAGTATCATTTAGAGTTTTGCTTGTTTAGAAAGTATCCCCATTTCAGACTCTCGATGTGGAAGTTAAATAATGAATGGTCTCAACGTTTAAGGTGTCGACTGGAGAATGATGCATAATTATTTAGTACCGTTTCAAACTGTTTCAGAATATTTTGAGGAATGGGTGGTAATCATGAAGGACATATCGTTTAAGGTACAAGATCTAAGTCATCAGGTATCAAGGAGCGGGTGGTAAGATGATGGATTCATCGTTTTAGGTACAAGATTTAAGCTGTTACGTTTTAAGGACCAGCTGGTAATCGGGGTGGGTGGTAAGAGGATAGAATTGTAGCTGGATGGGATAAGAAAGTCGTATATTTCAAAGGAGGTAAGAGTATAGGATGGGGACTGGAAGTTGTGGAGATCAGTGCTGGGGGTAGGAGACAGGGAGGAGGGGAGAGTAGCAATTGGCGGGCATGGTAAGAGAAGGGGATGAAGGCTGGAATTGGGAGGAAAAAGGAGGGAGGCAAAGGGTTAAACACCCAAAATAATATTTCCCGATCTGCCACTGATCAATGATATTCTTATGGGAGAAAGTGATCCAGAACTGTCGTTTCAACCACTGCTCTCCTCCACCTCCACCCCCTCGTAAGAAAACGTAAGAAAATACTCAGCCGCTCAACACCCTCCCACAACCCCACACAAAAAAAAAAGCTCTTACGTAATTTAAGAATGAGGTTTACTTGCAAATAACTTAAAAATGACCTTCAGATCTAAAGGAAACTTGTACTTGGTGGATAGGTAATTTTTGCTTTAAAAGGTATAAGCCCCCCCCCCCCCCATTCACCCCAGGGGTGTGGACAACTGTGAAGAGAAAGATAAAGAGAATAAGTTGGGTGGGGATGTTTAACTTTGGAAATGAGCTACAGCTTATTAGTTTCTCGGAAATACTTGAAATCTTTTCCTTTTTTCTTGAGGATAGTAATTCTATCTACTTGTTAACTTCCTGTTAAAGAAAAGAGCAATATTCATTTTAGATATTCATTCGTATCAATTTCTCCAAATGTAATCCTTACCGAAAATAATGTAATGGTAATAGGTATGTATAGAAAAAAATTGGAGTTGTTACGGAACTAATGAAGCATTTATTTATTAAAATGTTTTATTTAATTTAACAAAAATGAATAATACATATTTACGTATAAATTTTGTTATACATCAAAATTGTTTAGCCATAACTAACCACAAAAACACGTTTGTTTGGAAAGTACAAATAATTTTAAACACACTATTAGCGTAGCTTACTATTTTAATTAACTAAATGTAAATATTGTTTATATATATATATATGTATTATATATATATTTATATTTCAAGAAACAGGCTCACTTTTACTTGTCTACTGTCCAGTTTTATACTTTACCAAAAGTAAAATCTTGCTTAAATTGAATAAACAACCGTATTTGTGTGTTTTTTCTTCCAAATCTCTACTCATAGTTTTAATTTTATTCAACTCAAAATGTCTATAAAATCTAATGGTTACATTTTAATATTAATTAAACACAAATGATTTTTTTAACAAATAGTAGGGTCTTCTAAAAAGTAGCTTTTTTCAATGCATGCCTAAGCATACCAAAAATAGCCGTTAACACTCAAAATATAACCACTATTGATGAACAAAATTTGATTTAGTCAAGAGACACCTTTTTTTTTATAAAAAAATTGGTCATATTAGACCAAAAACGGCCTGTTTGGTCAAGTCCCTTTAAATGTAGCAGATGTTTATAATTTATACTCGGATCAATCAGGCACTTTAACTATATATCTGGTTATGGTTTTCTAGTTACAGTGAGGTCAAGGTTAGAATTCCATATAGGTGCAACTAGAGCGTGTTTGCAGAATTGTTTTTCACTTACTCTTCACACAAATGTGGGTACATTTAATTTAAAGTCCACCTTTATTTCTAGCTTCTTAATTAGTGATATTAAATATGTATAAACCAAGCGGGTAGTAAGATGTGGTTGGAAAAAAATTATTAGGGGCCTATTATGTATATTGATGCGCCAAATTAAGAGTTTATGAAAGCAATTTTTGTGTCAGCCACATTAAATATTTAATAAAATGTTAAAATTTTGTGATTATTTATTCAATTAATAAGAGCCACCAATAAAAATCAATCATTTTATAGCTATAACGTATAAGGCTAACTATGAGTATTCTGAATTTCCTTTGAATATGACTTTAGATTTTTTTATACTTAGTATTTTGTGGCCCGGTTTCACTATTGCTAAATATCGCAAGAAATGGATTCAAAACAAATAATTTTTTTTTGTGTCAAGACACAATGATTCGTAGATATTTTTTTTCCCTAAAACACATTGCAGCTTTAATTTAGTCCTCTAAATGATATAATAATTTGCAAACATTTCTTTTAAAATATCACAAAATATTCGTCCTTATTGACAATACTAATTTTTATGTACCTCTATTATTACTTAAAAATCATACTTTATTAATTTAGATTTTTCACTATAAATTTGTGGAGCTAGCTCCCTCCCTTTACCCCCTTCAAATGCTTTGGGTACCTTAGTTCTCTAGATTTATACCAAACATAAGAAATCATAACATAACCATCACTTAAAGTATTGCAATAAATGGTTTAGGTTTCGGTTGGATTATTCTATAATTTTATTTTAGTAACGTAATTTGGGGCCAGATCTAACTAACAAGTATAGGCCTACAATTTTATTAATCATGTAAAACACTCCCCAAATATTCATTTTAAACAAAATGTGACTTTTTAAATTGAATTTTCAAAAATCTGTTGTCAGTAGACTACCCTAATTGGGGGGCTTAAATCAAAATTTAAAAAATGATTCAAGGTATTACCATAATATTATATCTAAATATTAAAATTTGAAAGAAATTCATCAAATCGTTTTTGCTCGAGCCCTAGGGACATACAGACAAGCAAGGGTTCAAACAGAAACACAAAACCCACCTTTTTGTTTTCGAAGGCACATAAAACGCAAAGATTAAACATAATCTCGAGGTTGAAAATGTTCACGATCCCAAAGCAAAAATTGTTTTCTTGGGCAACAAATACATATATCATCTATATTTCCAAATATTTTAGGAATTTTACCCTAGTTTGGTTAGTAGCTCAAAGAAGTGAAACAAAATCCTTAAAATTAGTATAAAAACCACTTTTGTAAATTTTATAACATAAATATGCCTAACTAAAATTCCTTTTTTTTTTGCACAGTAAATTTTTAACAGAAAATCGCCGTATGAATGAATATCACAAACCATAACCAAAAGTATCCGAAAGAGTGGCTATAAGCGTGTCAACTTTAGTTATGACAAAAAAATTGACTCAAATGTAATTATAAAACACACATATCCGGTTCTTGCTTTAGTTTCTTACCTTTCTAGTACACAGTAAAAATCAAATATATATTTAACTATATATATATATAATTTATATTCATATGCATAGGTCTATGTCATGTAGAGCATATTTTTGGAGTAATACACATGTGAATCTATTGTCATGTAGTCTGTGATGGATGTTTAGGTTAAAACACACATGTGAATTTAATATCATCTACAGTTAAATTATGCGATTCTTCTACATAAAACTAAAACAATGGTATATATAGGCCTATTTAAAATGTGACAGTTATTGTAATAAATTTTTAAGAATATTCCATTAATTCAAGAAACAATACATAATATTGAATCAATTCTTCACGTTATGATTTTAATGAATAATTAAAATGGTATTGTGACTGTCAAAGTAATCTCGCTAAAAAAATTATGTAAAAAACACGCCAAGTTCTACACTCCAAAAATTCTCTTTCAGCCTCGGAAAAAAGTGATACCTAATAGAGTGCCAAGTTCAACTTGCAATGGCTTTCAAAATAGCTTTTAACTACTTTCTTATATTCTGTTTCTGCAACAATATCAATTATTTACTTTCATATTCTGTATATTAAGATTATGGGTAAACATACGTGAAAGAATCTTGTATGCCAGTCTATCTAATTGCACAAATGAACGAGAAGTGACAAGTTCTTTAGAAATATATTGGAAGTTGAATTTGGCACCCTTTAGATCTCACTTATTTCCGAGGCTGAATAAGAATTTTTGAGGTGTAAACTTGTTACTTTTTACTTTCTCTCTATCTTACAGGTAGAGAAAGTATGGTGATCGTCAAAAAAATCGAACTCGAGATTTTGATGAATTTTGACGTTTCATGACTCCCTGAATCCGAAAAAGTGGTTTTTGAATTTCCGTCTGTCTGTCTGTCTGTATGTATGTACCTCCAACTAGAACCTAAACTATTTTACCGATTGAGCTGAAACTTGATATCTAGGGTTTCATAGGGTTGCCCCGTAGGGTTTTTGGAATTGGATATCTACCCCTAATATTAAGGGAAGTTTACTGAAGGGCAAAAAGAGAAAAAGTCGATTTTTTCAAAATTGACTATAACGATTTTAATTAAATTTCATTTATGAACATTAATAAATATTCCAAACAAAATGGCTACCCTCAATATTTCGGCAAAATGGCTTTAAGGGCTCCGGTCTGATGCGTAAATTAACAATTTTTATAATAGCTCCGAAACTATTTGAGATATGAAATTACTTAGCATTACAAATATGTATATATATTTATAATACAAATATTTTATTCGAAACCTATTTTTATAAAATCAATAATTTTCAAGCTATACGCAGTTATATATATATTTTTAATTTTTTTGGACATTAAAGCTAAAGTATTGCGACCGTAAAAAAAACCAACCTGAAAAGTTGATGGATATCGACGTCTCATAGCCCCCGGACCCTAAAAAATAGTCTTTGCAATGCCGTCCGTCTGTGTGTCTATTAAAACTTAAAATTAAGGGTAGTTTACTGAAGGGCAAAAAGAGAAAAAGTCGATTTTCTCAGAATCGGCTCTAACGATTTTTATTAAATTTCATTTATAAACATTAATAAATATTCCAAATAAAATGGCTACCCACAATATTTCGGCAAAATGAATTTAAGGGCTCCGGTCTGACGCGTTAATTAACATTTTTTATAATAGCTTCGAAACTATTTGAGATATGAAATTACTTAGCATTACAAATATGTATATATATACATAATATAAATATTTTATATGAAACATATTTTTATAAAATCAATAACTTTCAATCTATACGCAATTATATGAATTTTTTAACTTTTTGGACATTAAAGTTTAAGTATTGCGACCGTAAAAAAAAAACTAACCTGAAATGTTGATGGATTTCGACGTCTCATGACCCCCACAACCCTAAAAAATAGTCTTTGCAATGCCGTCTATCTGTGTGTCTATAAAAACTTAAAATTAAGGGTAGTTTACTGAAGGGCGAAAAGAAAAATAGTTGGTTTTCTCAAAATCTACTCAAACGATTTTGATTAAAATTCGTATCTAGGCGTTGATTATGATTATAAATAAACTGGCTATTTTCATTTTCCTATAAAAATGATTTTTAGGGTACTTTACATAAGCGTTAATTTCCGTATCTACACAACTATTTGAGAAACTAAACAACTTATCATTGCAAAATTGTAGGACTATTAGAAATAAAAAACTTTTATTTGACATATATTTTTATAAAAGCAACAGTTTCTGAGATATTTGCAAATATATTAATAACATTTTGTGAGCTTTAGTTGTAAACATATACTACTTAAGTCTTCACACAATAATTCTCCAATGCCATAGAGTAATTAAATAAAAGTAAGTATCTAAAAAAAGTATGTTATTTTTCCTTAAAGCTCTTTGGAGAAATGTTTGCACAGCAATGATCTATCTCCACTTTAGACTCAATAGTCAATATTTACATTTTTTTTGGTCAAAATGTATAAATGAATAATTAAATATCAATGCGATGACTTGAAGATCTGCAACACCTTATAAAATGTTAAAATTTTAACCAGAAATTGAAATTTTAATATGAAGTGTTGACCCTTGTGGAAGACATTAAACTGTTTGAAATGCTCTTAGGTGGTCAAAGATGCGCCTCTTTTCTCATTGGTTATATATCATTGTAGATTATTTTATGCGTGTTCTTATATGGAGTGGTGATGATACAATGTACATTATTCCGTTCAGAAATCTTACGAGTTTATAGAAAGAGAGAGAAAGTCTGTGCGGTGCGCCGTACCATTTATTTTACTTTCTTTCTTACAGGTAGAGAAAGTATGGTGATCGTCAAGAAAATCGAACTCGAGATTTTGATGAATCTTGACGTTTCATGACTCCCTGAATCCGAAAAAGTGGTTTTTGAATTTCCGTCTGTCTATCTGTCTTTACCTCCAACTAGAGCCTAAATTATTTTACCGATTGAGCTAAAACTTCATATCTAGGGTTTTCATAGGGTTGCCTCGAGGGTTTTTGGAATTGGATATCTACCCCTAAAATTAAGGGTAGTTTACTGAAGGGAAAAAAGGGAAAAAGTCGATTTTCTAAAAATCGGCTCTAACGATTTTGATTAAATTTCATTTATGAACATTAATAAATATTCTTAACAAAATGGCTACTCTCAATATTTCGGCAAAATGGCTTTAAGGGCTCCAGTCTGACGCGTAAATTAACATTTTTTATAATAGCTCCGAAAATATTTGAGATATGAAATTACTTAGCATTACAAATATGTATATATATTTATAATACAAATATTTTATTCTAAACATATTTTTATAAAATCAATAATTTTCAAGCTATACGCAAATATATATATATTTTGAACTTTTTGGACATTAAAGTTTAAGTATTGCGACCGTAAAAAAAACTAACCTGAAATGTTGACGTCTCATGACCCCCCGAACCCTAAAAAATAGTCTTTGCAATGCCGTCTGTCTGTGTGTCTATTAAAACTTAAAATTAAGGGTAGTTTACTGAAGGGCAAAAAGAAAAAAAGTCAATTTTCTCAAAATCGGCTCTAACGATTTTTATTAAATTTCATTAATAAACATTAATAAATATTCCAAACAAAATGGCTACCCTCAATATTTCGGAAAAATGGCTTTAAGGTCCCCGGTTTGACGCGTTAATTAACATTTTTTATAATAGCTCCGAAACTATTTGAGATATGAAATTACTTAGCATTACAAATATTTATATATATGTATAATACAAATATTTTATTCGAAACATATTTTTATAAAATCTATAACTTTTAATCTATACGCAATTATATGAATTTTTTAACTTTTTGGACATTAAGTTTAAGTATTGCGACCGTAAAAAAAACTAACCTGAAATGTTAATGGATGTCGACGTCTCATGACCCCCACAACCCTAAAAAATAGTCTTTGCAATGCCGTCTATCTGTGTGTCTATAAAAACTTAAAATTAAGGATAGTTTACTGAAGGGCGAAAAGAGAAAAAATTGGTTTTCTCAAAATCTGCTCAAACGATTTTGATTAAAATTCGTATCTAGGCGTTGATTATGATTATAAATAAACTGGCTATTTTCATTTTCCTATGAAAACGATTTTTAGGGTACTTTACAGAAGCGTTAATTTCCGTATCTCCACAACTATTTGAGAAACTAAACAACTTATCATTGCAAAATTGTAGGACTATTAGAAATAAAAAACTTTTATTTGACATATATTTTTATAAAAGCAACAGTTTCTGAGATATTTGCAAATATATTAATACAATTTTGTTAGCTTTAGTTGTAAACATATACTATTTAACTCAACGCAATAATTCTCCAATGCCATAGAGTAATTAAAAATATAAGTAAGTATCTAAAAAAAGTATGTTATTTTTCCTTAAAGCTCTTAGGAGAAATGTTTGCACGGCAATGATCTATCTCCATTTTAGACTCAATAGTCAATATTTACATTTTTTATTAGTCAAAATGTATAAATGAATAATTAAATATCAATGCGATGACTTGAAGATGTGCAACACCTTGACGATACTTGAGTTTATAGAAAGAGAGAGAAAGTCTGTGCGGTGCGCCGTACCATTTATTTACATAAATGTTTTGGTGAGTTATCAATACTTTTTGTGAATATTATGTATAAGAATACGTTTATTTAAGAAAGTACCTTCCTACCATCGGGAGGCATGTGCTCAATTCTTATTAAAGTCATGTGGTAGAACAAATAGATAAAGAGATAGTAGGGTTCTATTAAAACTTAAATGGATTCGAGGAAAATATTTTGTATACTTTGGAAACATGTTGAAAGTTGATATTCCAAGTACTTATTCTATGCAAATTTTAATTTTCATTCTCAATACTATGTTGATTGGTTCAAGTAATCCTCCATCCCCCTACATCCACATCAAACCAGGCGTACTTAATGGGGGTTTGACAATAATAAAATGGAGATAAAGTGACCTATCTCTATTGGAATATTAAATATAAAATGAATGGAAATTGTTTTTTTTGGGCATATTCAGTGTTTTCATATACATGCACCCAATTATTATCGTACTGTTGCAAGCGTAAACTATTTGCGATTATTAATGCCAATTTAATTAAATTTCCTTCTCAATCAATAGTTTGAAGCTCAAACACATTTATTAATTTCTATCTAATTTTTAACTAGTTATTTTGTTTTTTGTTTTTAATTTTGGGTCTGGCATAATCATTCGGATTATTGATATCTTAAATTTGACACAGAAAATATTTTACTATCATTCATGATAGTTGAGATACCATCAGAATAAGAATAATCTTTGGGAAATGGGTGAAATGCAGGTTGCGGGTTTCCCCTTCAACTGTAAAGCTCGTTCTTAAGGATTGACCCTTAGATATTATTAAACCATTAACAAAGTAACTAGATGGGTCTGAAGACCTTTTATTAACAATTGAAATAGTTGTCTAATGATCCCCATGAAATCCCTATCATTCGCACTCATCACCCAGGGTCCAACAGTGTCCGGTGTGATCCAATGACTAGGGTGCTTCTAGTCTCATTCTTCTTCTCTGCCCTTTACGTCGTAGCCCCCTTCCCCACAACTTTATCCTCTTACCACTTCAATGGAAACAATTATATAACCCCCGGCCAGATCGTTCTGATTGGCTAAGAACAATGTATGGGAAGTGGTGAACGGGGTCGTCCTATCACTGCTATTGGTCCGACACCCCAGTGTCGATTGTCTCAGAATCGTGACGTTACAATCTAATAAGAGTAGCCGTCTGACCAAGAACTCTTTTGTCCTCTGCGAGCAACCGGAGTGGAAAGTTCACACGCAACACTCGTCACTAGCTCTAGTTAAGATTCAAATTTGGGGCTCATAAGCACGTGGGTTGATACGCAACGAAAACCGGTCTTCACTTGTTTGCTAGCGCACACAGTTCAACTTGGAGAATATTTAGCCAAATAAGTCACTCGATACACTTCAGTCAGAGCGAGTATTTGCACCGGTACTTGAATTCAACAATCACGTCTCAGTAGCCAATAAGAATCTCATCTAGATTCAATTATATAATTTTAACACCTCGTATTCATTTGTTAGATATTGTGGGCGTTTGTAGTTATAGCCTAAAGATGAACGGAAATGCGATTGAGGAAGTAAGCGCCCTAAACGGTGGGGCCTCACCGACGACAGGCAAGAAGATTCATCCTAAATTGAGGACCATGTCTTGGACGGAAGACGTCGACAACGAGTTGGAAATCCACGGCACCCCACGAACCCCACGCACATCTACCACACCAGGTAAACTGAGCGACATCTATGATTGAATGTTTACGGGAAACTGTTTTTGAAATATTGAGGTTGATAAGCCTCTACTTTAATAAAAATTTGTCACTCTCCATTTATTGTTGACATTGTTGTTTAATGTCTGGCAAGAATTTTTTTAATTCATTTAGCGAACCACCTCTAAGCTTATAGTCCTTATATAATAAGAAATAATGTCACTCACGTCTGTCAAAATAGCTCGATGATTTAGAAAAAAATAGAAGTAATTGTTGGTTTCTTTATGTCAGGCTTTTTCAATTTAAAGAGGCCGCCTCGGTAAGTGAGAAATGGCCACGTAATCGTTCAGTTCTAACGCAATATATAAACTATACGAAGCGTTATTTTAAAACATGGTTCACGCCAAATAAAGACTATGGATTTCAATAAGGCTTTTTTTTCCTTGACAACCCTATAGTGAGTTTTATTAATAGAAAAATATGTGTGAAAATGTGACATCGCTCATTTTCAACGACATTTTTAATATATTTGCGGAGCTGTGAGACCAGGCTTGATGAAAAAGAGCTTTAGATTTAGCATTCCTGTAACAAATACAGTAATTTTTTGGCAGTCTCACAACAGAAAGTTTAAAGATATTTGAGAACTAGCAGTAAGCCTTTCCTATTTACCGTGAGATAAGAAGTAGCTTAGCTTTCTCTACCCTCTTTCTTATGTACATGACAAAGGGTGTTTGTCGGTGAAGAGTGAAAGGGGGTATAAGCTTGGACAGAATAGAGAAGTAGTTCAAGAAAACGACACATACCACTGTGTTTTAAGCCATGTGTCCTGACAACGATTGATATTTTCTCGTTGACCGAGGCGGCCGCCTTAAAAGGAATATTAGGTGTCTCTTGATGTTAGTGCGTAGGTTTTTATCATCTTTTAGTATATATTTCTAGCACTGATTCTTACCACTCATTGGGCTATAAACTTTTTACTGTAGGCTTACTATTTGTGAACTACGCTACTGGACCTAGGAGGAGGAATAGATGAAACCTGAGGGAGAGTGGTAAACCTTTGGGAAGAAACACCATCAATACACTTTGATAAGATTTGAACCCTGACTATACCATCACCAGAAAACCAGGCTCGAAATTTAGACCATCTTCTAGGTCTACCATATTCGGATCCTTCAAAAAGAGAACATTATAAAAATGATGATCATAGGGTTTTGGGGGGGGGATAATAGGAGGAAGGTATAATGATTTATTTTAAACAGTTTTATTAAAATGAGTGCAAAAAAATATAAATTACGTAATTTATTATTTATATATGTGGCCACATTCAGGGTGTCCAAATGAGTATAGAGCTATTTTGAACTTTTCCTTTTATCACCATCTGTGTTCCCTAGATTTATAAACCTTTGTTCTAAAATAAACATTGCTGGGAACCTTATTTTATATTTTCATTGTCAAGTATAAAAAATATTTGTCAAGAAATTTAACGGTTTCTTTTAAAAAGGAAAAAATATATTTTCTCTTTACTAAATACTTTTATAATTATTCATATTAGACACAAAAAACATCCCTCCATATCTTAAGACTATGTACTCAAACTTATATTTGTTTAGCACCACGTATTACTGACCGTTCGGTTTATACGCCTATCTACTATTTACGCTAATGTGTTAGGGACTAGGAAGGTTTAATTTAGAGGAAGTTCACCCGTATTTGCGTGGAGGTATAGTGGAAAACAGTTTAGGAACAACCAACCTCAGTGCATCCTACTGAGATCGATCCCGGATCTCTCCGTCTTCAGCAGTCTAGAGAAAAGCATGTTGAACCATGTGGCCACTGAAGTGGGTCGACTATATAATTAATAATTTATAAATACAAAATTTAAAGATTTAAAATTTATAATGGGTGGAGGGAATAAAGAAATAATATCCTATTTTCAATATTTGAGCCTACTAGGGAAAAAAACAAGTTGTTCAAGGCCTGATTGCCGTAGACTTTAGTGTCTTGCGATACCGTGTGAAGTAGGCGAGTCGATCAAACATTTTCTAAACTATTAATTAAGTAATAAAGTAGTATATAAATGGCTGACTTATTTTGTGCCTAATATTCATGATATAAAAGTTTTAGTAAGATACCATTTGTTTTTTCCTTTTTAAAAAATTAACCGTAAACGTTCTTGACCCGTATTTTTTATACTTGACAATGAAAATATTAAATAAGGTTCTCAACAATATTTATTTTATAACAAAGGTTTGTAGATCTAGGGAGCCCAAATGGTGATGAAAGTAAAAGTTCAAAATAACTCTATACTCATTTGAATACCCTGAAGCTATTTTAATGTTGTTTTTACTCTCCTCGTCATTAATCACGTGATAACGTATACAATCAAATTAATCGAAAAAACAGTATATTCAAACTAGATAACCACAATCATAATATGTTTAATGCTTGTACTTTTTAGTTTGCTTCCAACGTTTTTAATTAGTAAATAGTTATGGGGAATACTTCCAAAAACCCACATCGGTAGCGTCAACTTTGTTTGGTAATTCTTGCCAGTAACCAGTTTGCTTTTCCATAAAATTGATAAATTAGATACCATAAAACTTACTGTAGTGTGGTTTTCTGCATCCCTGATTCGACAACAGTGAAATTGGAATCAGTTTAATACTCTTTTTATTTTAAAATACTTAGTATTTTTTTTAAATTATACTGTATTTCTTTAAAAAAAAAGTTAAAACAATTTCAATGGTCTCAATTTCATTAGTTTTTTAAAAGTATAATACAAAAAACCGCGCCAAGCACTGTGACGCCTGGTTCAAACTGTATTGTCTACTTAAAGCCCGGTACCCACGAGCTACGTGCGTCATCTTTGCAGTCGCATCCTGTGACACTGAGTCAACGCTAAAAGCAGTTCACACTACGACCTGCGTCTGGTAACGCTAACGTCACGTCACAGCACCCGGAGGGGTGCTTACTAGCGACCTGCGTCTATTTGGACGCAACTCTCGGCCTCAGTCGGTTTGAACCCATAGACGTAATAAGTACACTCCAGGAGCGGAAAAATATAGGCAAACTTATCTTTGCTGTACACAACTCTAATACCCTGACATGAACTTCTTTATGAAATCTTTAACAATAATGTAAAGGTATTTTGCCTAACATCCGTTCTCTACTCATTATTTTATAAGTGAACAGTGGTTGTAGCATGTTTAAAGTATGTTATAAAGTGTTACTGTGAAAATAAAGGGTAAATAGTAATGTATCTAAATTTATTCACTTTTACTATAATTTACGGACTATCCGGACAATCCAAATGACCACATGGTCCCAGTTAGTCTTTATAGACGAAGTTCCACAGTACATAATAAATATTATTTTCCAATTCATAAAAATTATTAGAAAAAAAAATTGAGAGAGAACTCGCCAAAATGCTTTAGCATCGTGGCTTCCATTTAATCAGTATTTGGATATAGAGTCTTGCATATCTCCATCCATGCTGCTTGTTTTTTATTTCTATCTTGGTATTCTTCTAGGGAGGACTTAAAAACTACAGGTCTATCCCGCACCTAATTGATAAAGACTTCCGTGTCTATTTCATCCTCCATTCTTACTACACTAATTACCGTCACAATGACCCATGCATTTAGTGTGCATTGCTCTATGTCTTCACAGGTACTGACAGAAGACTGAGCGGTAGCGTCACCACCGCGTTTGGCAGAAACCAGCGTCACTAGTTTTGACGCAACAATGACGCCAACTTGACGCCAGACCTCACGACCCGTGTAGACACCACTAAAAAATAAACTAACAGTGCTCATTATTGTTGTTGTGGATCACTCCTATGGAAGGAATGGTCAAATTCAGTTGTTTCGGCCTTCAAAATTGTGAAAAGTCGCAACAGGTCTTGTGTAACATGTAGGTCTACATAACTATTCCGATTCCGGGACATCAGGTGTCCTTGGATGCCTCCAGTCCGTCCTAGCCAGTTGGAGGGAGACCTTTCCTCCATTTTATCGACCGTACAGACTATGTGAACTAGCCTCAGGGACCGTCCTTAAATTACGTAACGGTTTTGGGGTGGGGGGTTTCAGTATTTTCTTACGTTTTCTTACTAAGTGGTAAGTGGAGGTCAAAATCCTTCTTATGTAAGGTTTTATACCAATATTCATGGCAAAACAAAATCGAAAGAAAAAAATGGCAGAAAATTCTGAGATTTTTATTTTTAAATTCATTGAATAATCCCAGTAAAATCATTAATTCTCACTGTTTTGTAGAAACAACTAAAATTTAGACTTCGTATTTTGCACAAAGATAGTTATCTACAATATATTATCTGACAAATTACTTTCATTTTAGTCTGATGACGATAATAATAATAATATTAATAATAATAATAATTATCAGAATTAATAATAATTTATATTAATTATTATTAGTGATTATTAATAATATTTTTTATTTTTAATAATAATTATTATTAATTATTCATTATTAATAATTATTATTTAATAATTTTAATAATTTAAATAATTTAATAATAATAATAATAATAATAATAATAATTATTATTATTACTATTATTATTATTATTATTATTGAGAAAAGATTTATCTTTGCCCTCTCTCTCTGTTACTGGTTGCTAAATATTCTAACTTTCGGCCAGGTCTCCACCGTGGTTCGGATTCCACGTAAAATTGTAGGTCTTCCATTTCATCTCATAATCACCCCACCATTGCACATTAGTGTAAGTGCGTATAACCCGAATGGGTAGTAAGACGCGGTGCTAATAATAATAATATAATAATAAATAATAATAATAATAATAATAATAATAATAATATAATAATAATTAATAATAACTAACTTTGGCTGTTGAGAAGTGTAGGAGGGAAGGGTTTACTTGGAAATCCCTCAATGTAAACAATGCGGCATGGGGATGCAAAAACATTTCCTATCGGTGTACAGCCTTTTTAGAAACATTAAATATTTCCACAATCGTATTTTTTTCAAGATTGAAGTTTATTAACTTTTTCTATTCCCCCACGTAATTATGCTTGAAACTATTTTATGTATAAAGCTTTTTCTTTATAATTAATATACAAACAAATAAATTACAACATGCATTTTATACTAAATGCTATGAATTACATTCTTACTTGTTATTAATAAGAAAATTGCTGCTTGAGTAAAAGTGTCATATTTATCCAAACGCTTCATTTGAGTGGAGTTATTTCCTTTTTTGATTGGTGTCAGTAACTTTCCCTTAGTTTTGAATTATTGTTTAGTAGATATTACTAAATTATAAGACACGCTTGTAGCTTCTGCAGTCTGAAGTGTCGCTTGATTTACTGAACAAGTTCCGTCTTGACGAAAATAGGTGTAGACTCTTAACACCATTGCCCTTTCTTTATTACTTAATATTTTCCTCTTGAAAAGAAATTTTCTATAACAAGCCGGAGATTCCATATTTTGTGTTATATTTTAACTGTTAACAATACACTATTATTCAAATAAATATATAAATATGCACATAGAACTATAATTCCACAACCTTACGGCAAAAATACAAAACACCCAACCAAAATATACAGATACACACAAAATCTTAATGTGATCAATAGCAAATATTTTTCCACACATAGTACTAATAAAATATGAATGTTTATTTAGTTAATGTTTTTGAGCTAGCTATTAGGAAAACGAGACTCAGAATACTGTAACTTTACGACTGTGCTGGAGGAAGAAACACCAACTACTGGCAACAATGACAGCCCAGCATTGCCAAATTTGATATACATTCGGAGGAATGACTGGTCACGAAAAACAAAAGAATGACAATGCTGTTGCTCAGTAGTAAGCATGCAGTTCCCTTGGCAATGAACTTTGGTGTAGTTTTGTGTCGCCGCTAAGTTTGGAGAAAATGAAGAATTTGAAAGTCTTCATTTGTTTTTGGATGTGCAACACTTCTACAGACACGCGGTCAAAAATGTATTTCCGTGTACGACTTTCGCTCGCTTTGTTACCAATCCTTGTGTTTGAAAACAATTAAAATGATATAATTTACTATATCTTGAAATATTACGTAAGATAGAGCGGGATGAGAGTGATGGAGAATCTTACGATCCCTTACGTGAGATAAGGGGAGGTTTGAGAATCATAAAAAAATAGCCTCACGTAATTTAATAAGTGCCCCTTAGCGGCTACACCAACACCAACGAACACCAGTGTATTGATATAACACCACTGGGGTTCGCTATCTTTTTTATATCAATGACCCCTTGAGATATCCGGAACATTTAACCCCTCACTCCCTACTTTCCCCTCTTTATCTTTTGTATGTTTCAAGTAAGATTATTTAATTTTCAACAGTCTGTAATTGTAATGTTATTATTAATGTCCCACGCTTTCAAAGGTCAAAGATTATTATCATTTAAAAATGTATTCTTGGTGAGCTTATTCTTGAGATTACATTGCATATTGTTGTCACCTTAATTAAGGATGCGTTCTATATACAAGTTTGTGGTTCATTGCTATGGGCATATTATTCACTAGCACCGACATATTATAAAATATTTTTGTAATAGTATCCTGATTAATTCTTTAATAGTTAAGGTGTAAGTTTCCTGTTAAATAATAAACATTTAAAGTAACATTTAATTAATGATTGCTTTTTTGTTTATATTTAAGATTAGCTTAATATCTGGCATAACTTTATAATAAATCAAATTTATGGTTGATTAGCTATGGGTGAATACTATCTTATTAAAATGTATTATATTTAGTTTATTATCCCTCATTATTACCAATTAATATTTTGCCTTATTTTTTATTGGTTATATCGTTCTCTAAAGCTATAAATTAGAATTTTTTTCTTTTATTTCATCTTACGTTCAGGGTCGTTTCTAGGTGTTTTGCCGCCCTAGGAGAGAATTTTAAAATGTCGCCCTCTCACTTTTACTGCCATCACTCTCTCTCCCCTGTCATCCAGGCTAGAAGAATTAATACATTTGATATAAATAACTTGTATTCAACATTAAACAATAAAACACATCAAACATTAGATAATTAAATAAGCACTGTTCATGATCTTTTATTTCGTTTTTAAATCTCTCTCTTTTAACTTCAATGGTGTTTTGGGTTCTTTCTCTTAATCCAATGGTACCTTCCTTGCCTTTATTTTAGCAAAGTCTTTTAATAAGATCTCTAATGTCAAGCTGGTAGGCCATGTCTTTTTCTACTGAAATTGTGTCTAGTCCGACGAGTCTCTCTTGGCTCATGAAACTGCCCAGAGAGAGGGTTTTATTAATTTGAGTTTTAAGAAACTCCTCTCCGCTGATATCGGTAAAGTAAAAAGGATACGAAGAGCTACGAACCAATTAGGAAAACCATTTTCTAACTTGCTTTGGCACAGATAGTTCAGCACATATTCGGGTCTCGCTTTTTTTTTATTATTCGATGACTTTTTCCTGAAAGTTCAGAGCAAAGAACTGAAGTGTCATTGTCCTTTAGAAAAGATGGGGTTTCTCCATGGCTACGCAGGTTAGAGTTGTTCCAATTTGATACACAAATCCATTATTTCTTTGGAAGTTTTCATCTTGAGGTCACTTATATTGTATAGAAAACCAAATAATCTTGCAATTTCATTCAACTGTGTGAATCGTTCTTTTACCGAACTAATTGCCGTGTCCAATATTGCAAAATAGTAATTTACTCTGAACTTCTCTTTGTGGTCAAAGATAGTTTCATCTTCTGATTTGTAAGCGAACAATTTCCTTTTCGTCCTTATTATCTCTGGCTGAAAAAATTGGCTCAGTATTGATTTATTCAGCTAGCTCTTGAGCATCAACAAAAACTCTCTAAAATTCCATGCCACTCCTCATGTTTTTAAAATATTTATCTGTATTTTTAAGCTCATTTACTGTTTTCTCAAGAGTAAAGTGCTTTTCTTGCAGCAGTTTACTGGTCAACTTGATTTGAAATAATATACTGTGCCATGTTACAACGGCCACAACAAACTTAAAGGCTGTTTCTTCAGTGAAACACGAAGCAGTGTCATTTACATGAGGTTCAGGGTGTGGGAACTGCATGGGGACAAAGAGGGCACACGGATTAGTATCCATAATTTTCTTCTGCAGACCTATTTCCTTCCCCTTAATATTGCTCCCGTTATCATAGCCCTGACCTCGTAGGTCTTCAATTGACAATGAAAAGCTTTGGAGATGATTGATCAGAACAAGACTGATCGATTCACCTGTGGTTTCGATTAGTGGTACAAATCCCAAAAAGTGTTATTTTATTTGCACGAGGCTACTTTCTTGGAATTCTTCGATACAAGACTTAAATGACTCTGTTCCTGAAGATTGTACGATGTCCACAAATCTTATGATCATGGTAATTTGTTCCGTGTGGCTGATATCATGGGTGCCATCAAGAATTATTGAAAAATACTTTGCCTTTTTAATGAAATGACTTTTTCTTTGATACCGTTTGATAGAACTTGGATCAGTTCGTTTTGAATAATTTTGCCTAAATAGTGAGAATGTCTTCTATTCTTATTTTGTATCCTCCTGGAATTTTCATTCATAATAGGATCAAACAAGGCGAGGAACTCCACAATTTTAAGAAATTTGCCATTTCATGAGCATGAAGTTTATTACTACTGCCACGGAAGGCCAAATTTTGTGCACCTAGAACTCTTACAAGATATATAACACGGTCTAAGATCTGATTCCAGTACTTTTCTTCTTGTTTAAGCTTTTTTGTATTAACACTGTCTATAGTTGCTTCTTGTTTTAGACTTGAATACAGGCCCTTCTAGTTATGGAAGTTGAACTTGAATTTCCGCCAAATAAGTTTCAGCAAAAACAGAAAACTTTATCGGTTGATACAGAATAGCGGAGGTACTCACGGTCACGAATTAATTGTATCCATTCTGAATGGTCTCCATTCGACATTTCTTAAACAAGCACAACAAATAAAAAGTCTGATTTGTATCCATTCTCATAATATCCGCAAATCCTGAATTGTAATAATTCTGAATGGTCTTCATTCAGACAGTTTTCAAATAAACGAATTTAACAAAAATCCTGAATTGTATCCACAAAATTCTGAACTGTATCCATTCTGAATGGTCTCTATTCAGACATTTTCTTAAACAAGCACCATAAATAAAAAGTCTGATTTGTATCCATTCTCATAATATCCACAAAATCCTGAATTGTATCCATTCTGAATGGTCTCCATTCAGACATTTTCTTAAACAAGCACCACGTATAAAAAGTCTGATTTATATTCACTAGAAATAACTGCATTATATCCACAAAATCCTGAATTGTATCCATTTTGAATTTTACCCATTTAATTGCTATGCCACATGCCTGATAGATGGCAACAGCAGAAACTCTCCTTAACTCATTCCGTGCTCATTATAGAGCAGCACTATCTCTATGTTAATATAAAAGATATAATTTTCTACTTATTGTCTTTTTACTTTAAAATCTAAACATGGATTTTAATTTATTTGACCTATTTTTATAAACATTACATAATATACCTGCCTATAAGGTGCTTGTTTTGTACACAAAGATCTAAATATGTGTATATATATTTATATATAAATAACCCTAGTATCATCTTGTTGGCCACCCTGTATTTAAATATTATAATATGACAGATGGACAGAGCTAGCTACTTTAACACCGCCATTTTATTATTGGACTGAACTATCCCACATCCACAATAAGCTACACGTCTATAACCATATATAATTAGTTTTAAAAATATTAAAGAGGGAGATCAGAATTCTTAAAAAAGTAGGGAAATATTTAAAGAGAAAAAAGTTACAAGAATCTCTAACATTTTGTTTGATTTGGCTTTTAACACAATTCTGAGTAATTTGGCCTTAAGCAGCGTGAAGTACATATTTTTACTTTCTCGATATCTTACAGGTAGAGAAAGTAATGTGATCGTCAAAAATCGAAATCAAGAGGTTGATGAATATCGACGTTTCATGAACCACCGAATCCGAAAAAGTGGTGTTTGAATTTCCGTCTGTCTGTATATACCTCAGGCTAGAGCCTAAACTATTTTACCGATTGGGCTAAAACTTGTTATCTAGGGTTTCCATAGATTTACCAAGAGAAATTTTTGGAATTGGATATCCAACCCTAAAATTAAGGGTAGTTTACTGAATGGCAGAAAGAGAAAAAGTCGATTTTCTAAAAATCGGCATAAACGATTTGGTTTAAATGTCATTTCTAAGCTTTGATCAATATTAAAAACCAAATAGATAATCTCAACTTTTCGTCAAAATGAATTTAAGGGTTTCAGTCTGATGCGTAAATTCTAATTTTTAATTTTATATCCGTAGTCTTTGAAATATGAAATTACTTATCATTTCATAGATGTGGATATATTTATAATAAACATCTTTTACTTGAAATATGTATCTATACAAACAAAAGTTTTTAAGCTATATATAAATATATATATATATTATTTTTAACTTTGACAACACTTTAAGGTAAATTATTACGACCGTCAAAAAAATCTAGCACAAGATGTTGATGGATGTCAACGTTTCATGACTCCCCCGAACCCTAAAAAGTTTTTTTTGCAACGCCATCTGTCTAACCCTAAAATTAATAGCAGTTTACTAAAGGGTGAAAAGAGAAAAATTCTAATTTCTCAAAATCAGCTATAACGATTCTATCTCTCTCATTTTAGACTCAATAGTCAATAATTACCTATTTAATTGGTCAAAATTTATAAAAAAAGAAATTTAATAGCAATACAATAGCCATAAGATAACCCCTAGTAAAATGACAAAAATTTTAACTGGTAGTCAAAATTTTAATACGAAGTGTTGGTTGACCCATGGCGACCCAATATCGATATTCTGTATTGATCCAGATATACAAATGAAGACGTTAATTCTTTAAAAATAAAATTATGAAATTTATAACCATGAATAAAAAATGTTTTAGGTATGTCAACCCCAATTTATTCTCGAGCTTGTTAGTGTATATTATATTATGAATTTTGCATAAATATCCCCATTTCTAAGAAAAAAAAATTATACGGCGCACCGCACAGACTTTTTTTTTCTTTCTATAAACTCCTAAGATTTCTGAACGGAATAGTGAACATTGTATCATCACCACTCCACATAAGAACACGCATAAAATAATATACAATGATATAGAATCAATGAGAAAAGAGGCGCATCTTTGTCCACCTAAGAGCATTTCAAACAGTTTAATGTTTTAAAGACCTTAATAAAGTGGTATTAGAACCATTTGCTGACATCTTGGAAACTAGTATCTGCTTACGCTAATATATTAGAATTTGGGAAGGTTGAATTTACATGAACTGAACCCGTATTTGAGTGGAGAATGGAAAACCATTGATGAAAAACCACCCCAATTCACACGATCTAGATTCAAACCTTGATCTCCCCGTCCTCGACAGTCAAGCTCAGTATGAAACTAGCGCGTTAATCACATTACGAAACTAACGCATCAGCCAACTACGGCACCGAGAAGGGTAACAATATAGAAATTAGTTTTATGTGTCAATGTGCCCTATAAGGTACAGACAGACAGACAGAGGAAATTCAAAAACCACTTTTTCGGATTCAGGGATTCATGAAACGTGAGGATTTATCAAAATTTCTGTTTTAAATCCTATATATTTATTTTTAAAGAATTAATGTCCAAATTTGTATGTTTGGACCGATAAAAAAGATTAATATTGGGTCCACAATGGTCAACACTTCGTATTAAAATTTCGATTTCCGGTTAAAATTTTAACATTTTATAAGGTTTTGCACATCTTCTAGTCATCGCATTGATATTTAATTATTCATTTATACATTTTGAACAATAAAAAATGTAAATATTGATTATTGAGTCTAAAATGGAGATAGATCATTACTGTGCAAACATTTCTCCTAAGAGTTTTAAGGAAAAATAACATACTTTTCTTAGATACTTACTCTATGGCATTGGAGAATTATTGCGTTAAGACTTAAGTAGTATATTGTCGCGATTCTCTTTCTCGAGAACATCTCGTAATGTTGTTAATTAAATGATAATATGTATATATATTAACACATTTTACAAGTTTTATTTTCACATATTAGCTGCTACATTCAAGAAATTGACACAATGGCACCCGCGTCTCTTCATCGCTTCTCTTTCTTAGAACACCTCGTTAACAAGTGCCCCAAATTATTCATACCCCCCACTAGTTTCATGGCTATAACATTAATTTTGATACCGAGAGCTGCTGAACTCTTGCGAGCACCAGCAAAACTACTTTATAAAAAGAAATCAAAATAAATACAGTTCTCAAATGAAAAATCGACTTTTTCTCTTTTTGCCCTTCAGTAAACTACCCTTAATTTTAAGTTTTAATAGACACACAGACAGACGGCATTGCAAAGACTATTTTTTAGGGTTCGGGGGGTCATGAAACGTCGACATCCATCAACATTTCAGGTTAGTTTTTTTTACGGTCGCAATACTTTAGCTTTAATGTCCAAAAAAATTAAAAATATATATATAACTGCGTATAGCTTGAAAATTATTGATTTTATAAAAATAGGTTTCGAATAAAATATTTGTATTATAAATATATATACATATTTGTAATGCTAATTAATTTCATATCTCAAATAGTTTCGGAGCTATTATAAAAAATGTTATTTAACGCATCAGGCCGGAGCCCTTAAAGTCATTTTGCCGAAATGTTGAGGGTAACCATTTTGTTTGGAATATTTATTAATGTTTATAAATGAGATTTAATCAAAATCGTTAGAGCCTATTTTGAGAAAATAGACTTTTTCTCTTTTTGCCCTTCAGTAAACTACCCTTAATTTTAGTGGTAGATATCCAATTCCAAAAATCCCTTGAGGCAACCCTATGAAAACCCTAGATATCAAGTTTTAGCTCAATCGGTAAAATAGTTTAGGCTCTAGTTGGAGGTACAGACTGACAGACAGATAGACAGACAGACTGACGTAAATTCAAAAACCACTTTTTCGGATTCAGGGAGTCATGAAACGTCAAGATTCATCAAAATCTCGAGTTTGATTTTTTTGACGATCACCATAATTTCTCTACCTGTAAGATAGAAAGAAAGTAAATAGAGCGATAAAGCTCGCGTGGAGTTCCGAACCATTTATTTTATGAAAAATACTGCACTAAACACATTTTTAAGGCGCTCCAGGGCATAAACCAAAGTTTGCGGGGCCCTGATAGTAAAATCAATTATCTATTCAACCATATAAGTGTGCATGGGCCTAAACCCCACAGATTTGAGCAATTTAAACAAAACTTAGGGATAAGACATACTTTTTTTTTAAAGAAAAATCATTCCATACACACATATTTAAGGGGCTCCAGGGCCCAAACCAGAATTTTTGTCGAGAGAACAATGCGGGGGCAATTATCTATCCAACCATTTAAAAGTGCATAGGGCTAAAACCTACAGATCTGAGCAATTTGACCCAAAATTGGGGAAGAACATACTTTTATGAAGAAAAATCTTGCATTACACACTTCTTCAAGGCGCTCCAGGGCCCAAAACATAAATTGTATCAAGAACACAAAGTGGGGTCCTGTTAGTAAAAAAATTCTCCATCCAAGAATATAAGTGTGCATATGTCTAGGACCCTACAGATTTAAACAATTTGACCCAAATATGGGGAATAAAATGGTTTTCTTAAGTAAAATCCTACATTAACCACTATTTAAGTCGTTCCAGTGCCCAAATCAAAATTTGTGTCATGAGCACAAAGCATTCCTGATAGAAAAATCAATTCTCAATCCAACAATATAAGAGTGCATAGGCCTAGACCCTAAATATCAGAACAATTTGACATAAACATGGGGAAGAACGTAAATTTTTAAGGAAAATCTTGTATTACAAAATTCTTTAAGGCAGTCCAGGACCCAAACCAGAAGGTGTGTCAAGAGCACAAAACAAGCCCCTGATAGTAAAATCAATTATCTATTCAACCATATATGTGTGCATATACCTAAACCCTACACATCCGAGTAATTTGACCCAAACTTGGGAAAAATGTGTTTTTTAAAAGTAAATTACTACATTAAACACATCTTTAAGGCGCTACATGGCCCAAACCATAATTTTTGTCAAGAGTACAAAGCATTGCCGTGATAGTAAAATTTGAAGAGATTTTATGATTTAGAGAGAAGTTTTACACTTTAGATTATTTTTATTGAAGTATCATGTTTATTTTAAATTTTTTTGACTTTTACATATTTTAAATTTTGAGGCTTAGGTTATGATTACTATTTTTCATGTTTTATTTCTTTAATTTACTGAAATACAAGTATTATGTTATTTGTGTGTTTTATTTTTCTAAACCTTAACCAAATGGTTATTTTGTTTCCACCGCGTATTACTATCCATTTTGGTTATACTCTTATGTACTAATTATTCTAATGAGTTAGGGCTAAGGTATGTGCAGTTTACCCGCATTTGCGTAGAGAAAGTAGGAAACCATTTAGGATAAACCACCCTCAGTACACCCGACCGGGATCGAACCCTGATTTCCCCGTCCTTCGCAGTTTAATCTAACACGATATTAGCCCGTTATACCTTGAAAATCTAGACGGATAAAAAATTACTATAATTAAGGCGAATATAAAAGACGCGTTTTAAGTCAAAATTACCTTAAAAGTCATTAAGTGCTACCGAGAGGAGGTGGGATCCTAGTTTTCTCTGAATGACAGAACTCTTAGCTGCATCCATGGCTTATTTTTATAATGAAGGCATTTTGTAAATATATTTTTAAACGTTTGGAAATAATTATTTTGTTTAAAATGGCTATCTGGGAAGTGACAAACATGACATGACAAAGAACAATGTTTGTATTTTGTTTTTCTGAAAAGTTATTTTTAGCACCGCGTCCTACTACCCGTTCGGTGTATTAATTACGTTATTACTCCATGGAACTCTTGTGTTCCAAAACCTACTCTCCCAGGGAATTATTTGGAGGGGGAACTGACCTTTCAACAACCTGACAGTTCCGTTTTCCCTTTCTTTCACCATTTAGTGTTCATCATGCCTTTCTCAAGTTCAAATACTTCGGATGTGTAAGAGTTCTTACTTCTTTGAGAGAGACAAAGCTGGGCTACCTACTATTAAATGTAAAGTGTGCATCAAAGTGCTAAACACATCCTCCAATACGTCTAAACTTAGAGAATATCTTTTGCGTTCTCACGTTTACGGGTGAGTTTATTGAGTACGGTAGTTGAAATGTATAAATGTTCTTTTAAAATTATGCAAATTTTTTTAAATATATTTTTTGTAAATATTGTTTTAATTACTAAACTAAATATCAGTATAGTTCTATTTCAATTCTGTTTTTTCTCCTCTCCTTTTTTTTTCAGACCACCTTGACTGTAGGAATCTGCTACTAAAAAATCAAAATGACCTCTTTTTTTACTTTATCGCTATCTTAGAACTAGAGAAAGTATTGTGACCGTCAAAAAAATCGAGCTCGAGATTTTGATGAATATTGACGTTTCATAACCCCCCGAATCCGAAAAAGTTGTTTTTTAATTTCCGTCCGTCTGTCTATCTGTCTGTACCTCCGACTAGAACCTAAACTATTTTACCGATCGGGCTAAAACCTGGTATCTAGGGTTTTCATAGCGTTGCTCCGAGGGGTTTTTAGAAATGGATATCCAACCCTAAAATTAAAGGTAGTTTACTGAAGGGCAAAAAGAGATAAAGTCGATTTTCTCAAAATTGGCAATGACGATTTTGATTAAATTTCATTTCTAAACATTTCTAAATATTACAAACAAAATGGTTACGCTCAATATTTCGGCAAAATGACTTTACGGGTTCCAGTCATGTAAGTAAATTCTTATTATTTTTCTTATCACCGTAATTCTTTGAGATATGAAATGACTGATTATTATAAATATATGTCTATTTTTAATACAAATCTTTGATTTGAATCGTATATTTATAAAACCAATAACTTTCAAGCTATACGCAATCATATATATATATATATATATATATATATATATATATATATATATATATATATACATATATATACATATATATACATATACGCAATCATATATATACATATACATATATATACACACAGACAAACGGCATGGCAAAAACAACTTTTTAGGGTTTGGGGGTCATCCATCCATCAACATTTCGGGTTAGATTTTTTTTTACGGTCGCAATACTTCACCTTTAGTTTTCGAAAAGTTAATATATATATAATATGTTTGTCTGTGTGTCTGTTTAACCCTAGGATTAAGAGTAAATTAGTAAAAAGCGAGGGTACCCGTCATTTGGGGGTCATCCATCCATCAACATTTCGGGTTAGATTTTTTTTTTACGGTCGCAATACTTCACCTTTAGTTTTCGAAAAGTTAATATATATATAATATGTTTGTCTGTGTGTCTGTTTAACCCTAGGATTAAGAGTAAATTAGTAAAAAGCGAGGGTACCCGTCATTTGGCCTAAAGTGTAGGCTAAATGCCTTTAGGCCAAATGCCTTTTAGGCCAAATGCCTTTAGGCCAAATGCTTTTAGGCCAAACGCTTTTATGCCAAATGACTTTAGGCCAAATGCCTTTAGGCCAAACGCCTTTAGGCCAAATGCCTTCAAGTCAAATTACTTTTTGTAAAGTTAATTTTTAGACAATTTATTAAAATGTGTTTTGCTGTCTCCGGAAACATTCGTTATGATTTGTAGTGATGCTAATAGATGGCGAGGTGTGTAGTGTTTAGTTAACTAGTATATACTACCGTTTCAAAATACGTAAGTCTTTTCTCAATTTACTACTTCCCACGGTATAGCAGCACGTCCATTAACCTGTAGTACCACTTTTATGTATGTTGAACTTTTTACATTGCCAAGGTTTTATACTAGTTTTTGTACCATTTTGTACCAGAAATAAAAAGTTTTGTACACGTACCATTTTCTATTAATTAGCACATACATGTGGTCACACCATTTTAATAATTTTGTTTTATTTTGAATTTTGAATTTTTTTTAAGTGCCAAAGTATATTTTATTAGTCTTTCTTAGTATATTTGTTTATTAATTTTGCTAAATGAATTAATCAATCATTCTTTTTTTATAATCATATTAACTTACTCGAGTTTGCCCACGGCTTCGCTCACATTTAAGTTGGGTAAATTATCTTATTTCTAGCAAATCATCTAAACCAGGTTTTCTCAAACTCTATGCTCTTGAGCCTTACATGAACATTTAAAGTAATTGTTAAGACTCTCTTTCTTAGAATAAGATAACTTTTTTACGTTAAAATACAAAAATGAGACATTTATTATTTAATTTATTTCTTTATTTTCTGATAAGAGCTTTGTAGAAGTTTATTAAGAATAGTAAAGATTTGTAAGATATTAATTAATTTTATTGCTTCATAAGACAAACAGAATATTAATTTTTTAGTCAATTATAATTTAGCAAGTCGAAGGAATTGAAAAATTGGTTCACACCTCATTTGAAATCCCCTCATGCCTCGCAGTTTGAGAAACTCTGATCTAAGCTACCAAAAATACAATTTTAGACACGTGTGAAGCGAGAACTTTGTATGTTGATGAAGCCACAAATTAACTACTACCTATAAGAAGTAAAATCAATTATATATATATATATATATATATGCAGTCTTTGCATCAATATTTGCTCGCTTACGCGGAGACATTGTTGAAATGAACACCAAAAGAAATAGCTTAAATTTACTAATTAAACTTGAATTAATTTGAAAGAATCACTCTAGTAAGCACCTCAGCTTATCAAATAAATTGTTCTGTTAGTAATTGTTTCTATTGGTTTTTGAACATTTTCCCTTCTCCTCCCCAATCATAATTTCTCTATTCTCTAATATTCACATATAGGCCCTCTATGTGGATCATACCGGCCTGTAAAAATCATTGATCTCTATGATATAGCTGGATGGACATACACATGCACATTCCAAGGACAAAAGCGTGACGCTCAAGTGTATCATCTGCTACACAGAGGGGGGACAGATTTAACAGTTTCTTTAAATGTTCTTATGCGATAACATGTCTCTGATGAATAAAAGTGTTATTGTTTGAAAATAGTGAAGTATTATACCACACTTTCCTGAAGAAACATTTACATTAAAGGATATACAATCCAGTTTTACATGTAATACTGTACAGATATGAATAAAACCTTAGATATTCCCATTTCTATTTATTTATCATCAATGTTGTTTACAGTCTGGCACGACTACACTTATATTTAAAGTTGATTATTAGCTTGCATATTGGTTTCAGAAACCATATTATATTGAAAGTTCTATAAATATAATGAACAAGGTATCTTAAAAGTTGATTACATTTGTTTGAATGACAAAATTTGAATAGTTGCCATGCATTAAAACTATCACTTAGGTTATAGGCTTTTGGAAAGTATTATTATAATAATACCGTTTTTTTTAAGTTGGCTCATATCTTTCAGAAACCATATTATGTTGAAATTTCGATAACTATAATGAAACAAGTCAGCTAAAAACTGTATTACATTTGTTTGAATGACACACTTTGTGTAGAAGTCTTACGTTCAAATGATAATTTAGGTTATTGACTTGTAGAAAGTACACTATCTACTAAACCCTGATTTTAGTAATAATCCCAATCTGTAAGGCTTTATTTCGTACCAAAATAATATATATATAATATTTTGGTAGGATAAACGGCAATTTAGAACAGAGGTAGAAATTTCCTTCTGTAAGGTCTTTTATCCTAACTAAACACAACTATAGGGTAGGATTCTGGTACGAGATAAAGCCTTACAAGTAAGCTTCCTTCAAAAATCATCTTACATATTAGGCTACATCAACTTATTTAAAGAAAAAACTAACCAGTTTTGAACTTTTATATGCTCTTCAAAGCTTTAACTAACATATTTATTTAATTTAACCACTCACACATTGATGTTTCTCATATATTTAATCAGATTAATAAACTATGTCAAAATGACACATTGCCTTGTATGGGTAAAAGAAAGAAAGAGATACCCGAAAGTTTATTTCTCTCTTACACAATAGTATGCAGACGACAGCTCGAAAATTTCAGCCACAGATGTCCATCCAGTTATACTATAGAGATCAATGGTAAAAATATAATTTACTAACTTGTCCTGCTTATACACGGACCAAAATCTTTTACGAAAGTTTATCTTTATTGCTTCATAGGATGTATAGTCATCCTCGTGACTATTCATCCACACTTCAGCTTCACCTACTAACTTTGAATTAAAAAATGCTATTTTTTGTGCTTCGGTGAGTTTACTATTTTCAAAAAGTCTATCCATCTTTTTCAAAAACTGTACAGCATGCACCCTATCATTATTTCCACTGAAGGTGAGTACATAGTCCATTAATTGATTCTGGATGCTTGTACTAGGTAATACCAAGGCACCAGCAGTAATTAGCGTCCCTTTTTCCACTACTTCGTCATATTTTGACTTAGCCTGTTCTAGTTGTTGTCGCATTTGTTCGACTGTTTGTAACGTCTTGTCCACAGTTTCAGTCAAGTTGTCCTAAATTTGTCCAAATGGTGGTCAACTATTTCCTGTAAGTAAACATCTGGTACTGTGTGTCCATCAAAGAAATCATTTGGGAATTTAAGGTTATCACTACATTTTTGTTGTTCTTTTTCAACAGTCGCAAATCGTTCTGTTAAATGGTGTACCTGTTCTAAAATTTCATTTTTATTTTTATCGCAACTTACCTGAGTAGTTTTTCCTTTGGAATTTAAAGCGTCCTGTTTAAGCTTAAAGTTTTCCTTCGCATTTTTAAGTTTTTTATCTGCTCATTCGTCTGTTTTTCTGACTTACTACAGTCTTCCCTAAGCGTCTGTAGTTCGTCTCTTACCTGCGTTTGGTCACTTTCAGTCTGTTGTATTTTCTGTAATTTTTTGTCAAAGTCGTTTTGTACTTCTTGAAATTTACCCTGCAATTCTTGTTCTAACCTGTTGAATTGTTCATTTACACCCTTAAATTTTTCATCAAACTTTGTATTTAAATTCTGATTATTTTCTTTGATTTCTTTTAACTCCTGGCTATTTTTTTTGTAGCTCCAGTCTAGTTTTTTGTAGCTCCTGGCTAGTATTATCGAACCTTTCATTTATTTTCTGATTTAACTTTTCACTCTTTTCACTACTCTCTTTAATTTGCTGACTTAACTTTTCTCTCTTTTCACTACCCTCTTTCATTTGCTGCACTAACTGCATTAATATTGCATTTGGTCATTTGCTGATGTTTGTTGTGCTACACCTCCTACCTTTGAAACATTTTCCACCCCCCTTAAGTCTTCTTCTTTATGAACTATTGGTTCAACTACTTTCTCATGTTGTTCACTTTGTTCCTGATCAGATAGTTCTAAACAAGAATGGTCTTCTACCATTGGTTGGGAATATTGCGTTAGGGGAGGATTATCCTCACTGCTACTACTGTCTGTCTCTTCCATATTTAATGAAGTTTTGCTGTTGATGACTTAAGTGAGATTTTCCTTGCGTACCTCACCTGAAGTCTAGAAGCTTTGGACCTTATTCTGAATCTACCTGGTTTCGAACTCTTCCCTCTGAAGTCACCTGGTTTGGAGCTTCTTCTTCTTCTTCTTAAGTCACTTGTTTTGTTTTGTTTTTTTGCGTAATAAAGCACTTAAGTTGTTTGCGGCACTTTCACTGTTCTTTGAGCACTCACTTTCTCGGGTTGTGAACTGGATTTAATTTTATTATTTCAGTTTATCAGGCCCTCCACGTTGGGAAGCCATTATTGTAACGTATAAAAGTTAGCCTGATATATTAATGTTCGTTCGCCACCATTAGGGTGATATTTTATATAATTATTGAATTGGGTCCAAGTTTGCTATCCTGTATTATGGTAATCAAAAGGGGATAATGTCTTATTTTATAAATTAAAAGTTCTGGTCTCATATAGTTTTTTTATATTAAGTAGATAAACAGTTTTTGCTAGATATTTCACACGTTGTAAATATTAATTTAAAAACCCGACTATTGTATTATGTGTATGTTAATTCCCGGCACGTGAAATTTATCATAGACCCAACCCACACGGCTCATCGTCAGGATTGCAAGTGAAGAGATGCGTACTTTGAAGTAGGTATATCTAGTGACATCTCCTTCTCGAAACTTCCCAAAAGAAAGAAAGGTGTGGTCATCCAGGTGGTCTCTGTCTACAAAACTGAGTTCGCCTTTCAAACAGAGGCGTAGAAAGATGTCGCCATACCTTGCAACTTAACACAAATAAATCTTACTACCCGCTCGTATTTATAATATCGTAATTTTGAATATAGATGTGAATAATACATTATTTAGATGTATAATTCCATATCATTACAACATATATATACAAACACGTGTATATACGGGCGCATTACAATTGGGCCACGTAAACAAGTTATGATCTCCGTTTGACGTCTACAAATTTACTGGCAAAATTTATTTAATGCGTCACTATTACATATATTAATTATTAATATTGGCTTACACTTTCATTTTGCCTTTCGAAATAAGTTGTCAAAAGTCCCCGAGAATGGTGTTTTCTTATTGTTTTTCGTTAACTTTATGACTGTGAGATATATTAACAAGGAAATAATATCGGAAATCTATATATAAAAAAGGTGATATTGTGTTTTTTGAACTGATCTAGTTGTATGTAGGATAGTGTCAATGTTTTTAGAAATATTGTAACTACCTTGCATCAGTTGTGCTATCTATATTCAGATGAAACAACTAACAGTACTTTTTACTTTCCGAAGATAGCCGAAGGTTTTAAATTTACATTTTAGGCCAAACGCCTTTAGGCCAAACGCCTTTAGGCCAAACGCCTTTAGGCCAAACGCCTTTAGGCCAAACGCCTTTAGGCCAAACGCCTTTAGGCTAAACGCCTTTAGGCCAAACGCCTTTAGGCCAAGTGGCTTTTAGGCCAAATGCCTTTAGGCCAAATGACTTTTGGTTTCATTTTTAGGCCAAATGCCTTTAGGCCAAATGCCTTTTAGGCCAACTGCCGCGTCCCCAAAAGCGAAAGGAGAAAAAACCAATTTTCTCAAAATCGGCTTTACGATTTTGATTAAAATTCGTATATAGGCGTTGATTAAAATTATAAATAAAATGGCTACTTCCATTTTCCTATGAAAATAAATTTTAGGGTACTTTACAGAAGCGGAAATGTCCGTATCTCCACAAATATTTGAGATACTAAATAGAGTAATTAAATATAAGCAAGTCTTTCAAAAAGTTTGTTATTCCTTTAAGCTCTTAGGAGACATGTTTGTACAACAATGATCTATCCGCTTCATTTTAGACTCAATAGTAAATTTTTTTTTATTGGTCAAAATTTATATATGAGCAATTGAAGATCAATGTGATGACCTGGAATGTGAAGCACCTAATACAATAATAATCAAATAGCCAAAGCTATTATCTATACTTTTCGGTAAAAGCATAGATAATAGCTTTGGCTAATTGATTCTTAAATATGCAACCCCTTACAATTATAATAATTGTACAAGTAGCGGCAATAAGCCAACTACCGAGTCGAAGGTGGCTGCGTTATCTGATAGCTCGTGATATTAATAAGAATCACACATTTGTAGCCGATGATTTCCGCACGTCCATCATAGACTCTGCCTTAGAATATGAGTGAAGAATGACCTTAGGCATGGGATGATTCCTGGATAGCTGAGAGATTAGAGCATTGGCGTGCCAATCCAAAGGTACCGGGTTCGATTCCCGTGTCCTGGTGTCATTTTTCAATTTTCTCAATAAATTTTAATACGAAGTGTTAACCCTTGTGGACCCAAAATTAATCTTTTTTTTTTTGCCCAAACATACAAATGAGGACATTCTTTAAAAATAAACCTATAAAATTTAAAACCGGGACTCATAAAATGTTTTACTTAAGTATAAGGCAATTTATGCTTGGGTTTGCTAGTGTATATTATTTCGGTTCACATTTATTACGAGTTTTAAATAAATATCTCCATTTTTAAACAATAAAACGAGAAAATCCATGCGGAGTTCCGTACCATTTATTTTTATTGATTAATGTTGCATTTATTCTATATTTTATTCTAATTTTCATCAACTCCATCACTACCATTAGGCTATTGATAATCAGGTTCGATAGTACTGACCATCGATATTTTTCCAACCCTAGTAAGGATGTTTACGCCCAAGTGCGCGGCGCCCTGATTAAGATCTGTTGACGGTAGAGGTAGTGCCAATGGCTCTTTTCTACTTCTCTGGTCCAAACCAATAGTTTTAGACCAGTCGTTCCCAAACTATGCGTCGCAACATCTATCAAAATCTCGAATTTGATGTTTTTTACGATCACAATAATTTTCTCCCCCAAAGGTTGAGAGAAAGAAAAATATAACCAAATTAAAAAAACTCTCCCAATCTCATCAAGTCTATTAAAGCTAGGGGGGTATCACTAAAGTTGGTAGTTCTAAAAATTGCGTCGTGGTTCTAGACTAGAGATATTCAAACTTTTTTTGTTCGCGTACCCTCAAATATAATTTCTCTTTGACTTTTTACTCCCAAAGTTATTGATGCATAATACAAGTTATCAAGGGCATAGAAAAGTTTAGTGGGGAGGAGGTTCAGACTCCCCTGGAATTTGATGAACTAAGTGGCTCCATACATACGTATACAAAATGTATTGTCAAATTTTCTAGTGGAACCAAGAGCATAGAAATATAATTTTTCTAGGGTAAAAGGGTTTCACTAGAAATGTTTACTATACTTTTAGCCACGGTAATCTTACTTTAGCCAATAAAAGCTTTGATATGTATATTTGGAAGGGTAGATCCATCAAATTCTAGGGGGATCTAGACTATCCTGACCCCCTCTTTCTGCACCCTTGTAAGCTATATATATATTATATAATCTATATTATACATTTATTTTAGTTGTTATATTCCCCCTGTAATATCTTGGCGTTCCCTCAAGGGTACATGCACCTCAGGTTGAATACTTCTGCTCTAAACAACAGACCGTGATGAGGCGATGCCACTGAGCCACTGATAGTCGCGAGGAATAGAATATAATCTTATTGACTATGTGATACTCTCATGGCTCTCAAATATACCCGTATCATAGACAAGCTAATAGAGAGCGGTGACGTTTTTCAGGTCAATGTTCATCTTCTCGGGAGATACACAACTACGACTGGCTCTTAGTCTTACATTTACCTCTCGAGTCAGAGCTTACTAAAAACTAGTTTGGTCGTTACTATCACAGCAACCTTTGGTGGCTGACTGTTCTGTCAACATAGAGGTACCCGCTTCGTTAACCGGATTTCACAATAAACTAGACTGCCGATCACGGGTAGGCTGGTTTGAATCTTGGTCGGGTTTACTGAGGGTGGTTTTTCATGCATGTTTCCCCCTTATCCTTCCACGCAAATGTGAGTACACATCCTCTAGATTCAACCTTTTCCTTCACTAACACACTGGTGTAATTAGTATATATGTGTACAAACCAAATGGGTAGTAAGACGCGATGATAAAAAAAAAACATGGAGGGGGTGTTACTAGCACCTGGAATTACCTACTTCCACACTCACGAAATTACCCAGACATTTATTTGTGTGGGGGGAGTGGGGGAGGTATAGGGCTTGAGAAGCTTGTGGAAAAAAGATGTGAATTTGGTTTTTTAACTTTTAATCCCACTTTGGATGTTTATAGATTTTAAAAATCTAATTGTGGTTGTAGGTGCTATACATTTTGTAAAACTTTAATAAGATACTAGCCCACTTCTGTGGCTGCTTGGTCTAAGGCGCTATTATCGCAGTAGACTAGACTGCCGGCGATGGCGAGATCGAGGTTCGATCCAGGTCGGGTGTGTTGAGAGTGATTTTTCCTAAATGGTTTTCCATTATCCTCGCAAATGTGGGTACACTTCTTATAAAAATTCAACCTTCCTCATCTTTAACCCATTATAGTAGGCTTGGTTAATACATAAGCGTATAAACCGAATGGGTAGTAAAACGCGGTTCTAAAAAAAAAGCTACTAGCCTAGGCATTAAGAAGAAATATAAAGATGCATGTTTAATAATACTTTATTGTGGATGGAGAACGCTACACCACCAATACCTCCAATCCCTGTCCACACTACACGATTTTATAAAACAAGTGTTAGATAATAACGTGTCACAATTAGGAAATCTAATCAAATTGTTTTTAATAGGGTCACAACAAACCGTATTTATATAACTGAGTGTTGTTTTAGTGATCTTATATGTTTGATTTTTATTTGAGGTATTTAGTTTGCACTTTCAGGACCGACTGAAAATATCAGTACACGAGACATAAACTAACTTAAATCTATAACAAACACAACACCCAGCACCCCAGCTATTAATTGATAACTGTGAAAGGGAGAAGCCCACATTGCACCAATAATCATTTTTCAGCTCTGCAGGGAATTAAACCCAGACCCCTTAGCTTAGCTAAGTGGGCAGACACGCTACCAACTGAGCTAAGGTGGTGGTTTGATGTTTTTTGAATCTTTATAATTGGTATTCCAATAATAAACTCTGTAACTATACAGTGCCCTTAACTGACAAATTGTAATGTATTTTTGGCAGGTCACGAGAAATGCACGTTCCACCACGACTTGGAGTTGGACCACCGACCACCCACCAGGGAAGCGCTGTTGCCAGACATGTCCCGCTCTTACAAGATGCTGCTGAGCTCCCTGGGTGAGAACCCGGACCGCCAGGGGCTCTTGAAGACGCCCGAGAGAGCAGCCAAGGCCATGCTCTTCTTCACCAAGGGCTACGACCAGTCTCTGGAAGGTAATCAGCCACGTGGTATTGGTCCGCCACATAGTATTTAATAACAACGTAGCCCACTTCGGTGATCCTGTGGTCTAGCGAGCTACTCTTGCAGTAAACTAGACTGCCGATGACGGGGAGATTGAGGTTTGAGTCTCGATCGGGTGTAATAAGGGTAGTTTTTACAAAATGGGTTTCCACTCTTTCTCCGTGAAAATACTGGTATACTTTCTATAGATATAAGCTTTCCTAAGTCCTAAAATCATTAGCGTGAAAATAACATTAGAGCAGGGGTCACCAAATAGAGCACCGCGGTCCGAATCCGGACCGCAGATACATTTTTAAGGACCTTGACGAGATAGCGATAAACAAAAGAAATGATGCGATTTCAGTGGTGGGTGGGTAATAGACGTGGAAGGTCAGCAATAATAAATAAGTAAAATAACTAAAAGATAAGAAAATCACGTTTTTGAATAAGTATAGTCCTATAGGGCTTGAACTTGAATCACTGTTAAAAGTTTTGTTGGACCGCGGAAGAATGTCAACTTTTTAAAATGGACCTCGATCAAAAATAATTGGAGACTGCTGCATTAGAGTATCACCCTAACGGGTAGTAAGACGTGGTGGAAAATTAATAACCACGCACAGATATACATATGGTACAAGGCGTCAGTCTCCTCTGATTCCCCGTTTAGGTTTGAATATCAGTCAGGTGTAATAAATAGTTACCCACTCTCCTTCCTTCCATAAAATGGATACATTTCCTCTAGAGCCTACATTTCTCCCTTCCATCCCAATGTAAATATGAGGATTTTCCGGACGGGTTGTAAGATAATAATAAACGCGTGTATTAGCTACTCAATCTGTAGCTCAGTTTACGGAAAGATTAGTCCCTACTAATGTGCCCAAGGGACATCCTTTCCGTGGAGGCTCTTTCCATGTCCCGATGAGGTGAGATGATGGTGATAGTGAGTATGGAGCCAATGGAGATTTTTACCTAACTTAATTGTTTTATCCAATTCCTGGTGACTATAGGAATTATTCCTCTTTCGAGAAAAATTCCTCGGTAGCAGCCGGGAATTAAACCCTAGGACTTCTAGGTTAGCAGCTAGGGACTCTGACCACTATACTACGAGGCCTGTTAGCTGTAAGATAAACTGTTATTATTATTATTATTATTATTATTATTATTGTTCTGTCTTACGACAAGTCCATTCCTTTTGTCAGTGAACTTCTTCAGCAGCAAAGATTTATTTGACTACCAAACCCTTCCTTCACCTCTGACAAGACGTGTGTTAACCACAACTTGTGAATGTGAGGAATGCCAGGCCTCCACCGTGGTTCGGATCCCACGTTAAACTGTAGGTCCTCCATTTCATTTCACAATCACCCTACCCTTACACATTAGCGTAAGTGCGTATAACCCGAAAGGGTAGTAAGACGCGGTGTTAATAATAATATAATAATAATAATAATAATAATAATAATAATAATAATAATAATAATAATAATAATAATAATAATAATAACAACAAAAATAAAAATAATCCTTCTTCAGCTCCCAAATTTTTCTTCTTTCTTTCAAGTTATCCTATATTTGAATCCTTTTTTTTACTAAAAAATATATCATAGGGTCTATTTAGTAGACAAAACTACAAAACTTTGTATTTTCAGTAGCCATAAAAATATTATTTCTAAATGTTGAAAATCTCAATATACTTTAAAAGTGAGTTTTTATTTATTTTCTCCACATATTCTAACTCGCCCAGGTTATACACTAATATCGCACTAATAAGGTAGATATTAAGAAAGAAGATTTGATAAGAAAAGTATCCAAATTTTTGTGGGGGGAGAGGAGGAAGACATTTACAAAAAAAACCTTTTCAGTTGAGTCCCGAACTATCTAGTACCCATAACCAGCAAAATAGACTAAATGAGATTATCGTATTTTTGGCGTGACCACCATTGCATTTATTTTTTAGAGTATGCCACTAGGATATGTAAGCTAGACATTCCTGGTATTCTACTATTAGGAGTGGCTATGAGGTTGGGGCAACATGTAGTTGCGTTTACTTTACCCGCTGAGAAGATGTGATGATAATGATCATTATGTGGTGCAAGTAGAAGTATTAAAAACTAACTTAAGCCTAACTAACCAGACAATGGCAACCGTAATACAATTTCCCTTCGGGAAATATACCTCTTGTACCACCGGGAATTGATCCTGGGACCTCTTGACTACTAGCCAGGAATGGCGACCACTAAACCAAGAGGTCAGTCACCGTTACATTTACTTGTGGAACTAAATATTTATAAGTAAATTAACAAATTTAAGGCTACATGAAGGTGGGACTGTTGGGGCTGAGAAAAGGGCAAAAATAACACTTTCTTTGTTACATTTTTCCGGGATTATGAAATATCGTGGGAGTGCGTGGTATTTCTTTAATTTGTAGTTCAAATAAATGTCTATGTTGCTATAGAAATAGATTCAAAAAAATCCTATTAATTAATTGTAAACCGATTTCCGAAATAGTTCTATGAATTTCCTTGGAGAAATTATTGTGATGTTTGTCCAATTGATCTGAGCGCTTGGCGATGCCTGCTTAAGTTTAGGAATGTGCACTTGAAGCTCAGTCTATTGTGTTTGGTAAAAATCACGAGTTTAATGTTCACCCTACCTGGAATATGTTACATTATATTACCCTTGGTTAATCCCGGTAGCAAGTTCACATATTGAAGTCCTGGGTACCCACTTCGGTGGCTGCATGGTCTATGGAATCACTCTTACAATAGACTATACCACCGATGACAGGGATATCGGGGCTTGAATCCCGGTTGGGTGTAGCTAGGGTGATTTTTTTCTAAATCAATTTCCACTTTCCCTCCACACAAATGCGGGTACAGTTCCTCTAAATATAACCTTTATAATCCCTAAAAACTATAAGTGTATAACCCGATAAAGTAGTAAGATGTTTAGTTGTTGTTGGGTGACCTGGTGGTCTAGGGGTAAGGTGTCAGACTTCTGTGCTGAGGTCCGGGGTTCAAACCTCGGCCCCGGCACAGATTTATCTGATTGCCAAACCCTTCCTTCACCTCTGACAAGACGTGTATTAATCACAACTTGTGAATGTGAGGAATGCCAGGCCTCCACCGTGGTTCGGATTACACGTTAAACTGTAGGTCCTCCATTTCATCTCACAATCACCCTACCATTGCACATTAGCGTAAGTGCGTATAACCCGAACGGGTAGTAAGACGCGGTGCTAATAATAATAATAATAATAATAATAATAATAATAATAATAGTTGTTGTTTTTTGTGAGAATATTTTGGGCCCACCATGGGAATTTTTGGTCACCACGTCTTCCTGCACCCTTTCAATTAGGGGATACATTCCCTCGAGAGTATTTCGACTTTGCTTTTCTGGAAATACCCTCTCCCCAATTTGGGGATCCCTTGTGAATTTTCCGTCACCAATTATTATGTCACCCTTTTAGGTCAGGGGCTACCTGTCTACAAAATTTCCGTTTCTTAGTTATTCTGAGCTTCTAGAATTTATCGATTTTTTTTTTAGAAATTTGCCCATTTTGGAGATTGAATGGAAGATTTGGCCACCAAATATTTTTGCATCCTTTTGGGTTGGACTATAAACCATAGCCTAATAGGTGGTCACATGGTCTAAGGCGTCACTCTCGCAATAGAATGGACTTCCAAATCTTATTAGATATACTGATGGAAATGTTGACTGCATAGCTTTCCACTCTCACTTTACGAAAATGCGAGTACATTGCCACTAAATAAAGCCTTCCTCATTCTTAACACATTAACATCATTAGTACATAAGCGTATAACCTGAACAGGTACTGAAACGTGATGCTAAAAATTAAAATTAAATGCGCAAAATAGATAAATATTATTTTAAAGTCAACTCTTACCAACATTAGCTTAGTGTAGTCTGTCTAGCCTGGCTACAGGAGCTGCAGTGTGTGGATATCCTATCAAGTGTAGTCGTTCTAAACTGGCTACAGGAGCTGCGGTGTGTAGATATCCTGTCCATTGTAGTCTGTCTAGCCTGGCTACAAGAGCTGCAGTGTGTGGATATCCTGTCCATTGTAGTCTGTCTAGCCTGGCTACAGGAGCTGCACTGTGTGGATATCCGGTCCAGTATAGTCTGTCTAACCTGGATAGAGGAGCTACAGTTTGTGGATAGTAGTATTCTGGCCCGATGAAAACCCTAGTTCCTACGACGAGTCAAATCACTCACATTTTGTTTGGTAGAATTACCGTTATAATTGACCTACATTTCTATGCATTATGATGTTAATTAACCAACTTTCCACACACGGTTAATTTACTGCTATTCCCCCACCCACATCCTGAGGTTGTGTCATGCCCCCCCACCCCTCCCCGGACCCACATCCCAGCTTCGTTAGAAAGAGGCTACCACAGTATCCTAGGGCTCATGGGCTTAGCTCATTTGATTTTTATGTGTGCTCATTATATTTTAATATGTGCACATTGTTTTTTATGTGTGACCATTGGTTTTAATGTGTGTCCATTGGTTTTTTATGTTTATGTATGCCCATTGTATTGAAATGATTGGGACTGACGTGGTAGGGGGAGCGTGCAGTCTTGGGCACGCCTCCCATAAAATGTCGGCAATTCGAGGCAAAGGGGGACATTGCCCACCCCATGGGGCAAGGACCATAATTAAACAGCCAGTGTTTGGAGCTCATCCCTCGGAAACCACAGACTGAGAGCAGTGTATAATATTGCCAATTCGAAGCCTGATTACCAATGAGTGACCACAACCTTAGCACACAAATCCCCCTCCAAGTTTGAAGCGAGCATTTACGGTAATTTTCCCGGGGCCCCAGGGCATTAATTACTGCTAAAACATGTTCAATAAGGAAAATACTGGTCAGCTCTGTGACACGGATCTTTGTGTCACACAATGATGTGATCGCTAAGTGTCTCCCAACACTCTATCACTAACAATGTGATTTTTATCCACGGGAAAGTACTCCTATTGTAGGATTTTGACCGGAAAGCACAATTACGTCAATAGTCATGATCTGTAGTATACATTTGACAGCAAACTATGTGTGAATAATCTAAACTGTTCTTCCTACCGATTCTAAACTGTTCTTCCTACCAAAACAAATTAAATATATTCATACGACAAGTCCATGATCTGACCATAAAGTTTGTATTTTAAACTGCTCTTCCTAGCAGAATCATACTATAGTTCTTCCTACATCCAGTCAGGGTCAATGTTGATTGCAAAAAATATAAGTTTGTATTTGTTCTTTCTACCAAACAAATTAAATAGGCCTATATTCATAAGGCAAGTCCGTGGTCTGACCATAAAATTTGTAATTTTAAACTGATCTTCCTATCATAATCATACTATAATTCTTCCTACGTCAAGTCATGGTTAATGTTGATTGCAAAAATTATATTCATACGTCAAGTCAGTGAGATATTGACTACCGGTAAAGGACTCATGTGATCTATTGTCATGTGATCATGTGTCATGTGATCTGCAGATGATCAATATTGTCTGCTCTTCCTAGCAAAATCACACTATAGTTCTGTTCTTTCTAGTGAGAACTAGTTAAATAGCTAGGGAAAAATCATGGCGGCTATATATTTTGATGAAATAATTTATAACTTTTAAATAAGTTCATAAGTTAAATATCTAGGGAAAAATCACGACGTCTATATAGCTTTTACATAAATTCATAAGTTGTAACGCTTTAAATATCTTAGAGATAGTGTGTTTATGAATTCCCTTAACACAATTAAAAAATAAATGAACCTGTTTGATATTTCCTTCAAAACATTAATATATTTTTATAAAATTTGATAATTGTCTTAAACTATAGTTTTGTAATGCCGCAAGGACTATACATTTTTTTATTTAATAAATTCACTAACAAAATAATAGAAAATTAAATGAACCGTTTCTATTTTTCCTACAAATCGTTAAAAAATTTAAATATTGAGTTACTATCACACAAAAGAATATTTTGTTATTATAGAGCCCCAAAGATTTTCTACCTCTAATAGACCAGAGTTACTAAAAAACACTCGAAAGATTTGTGAAAGTATATTTTATATATATATATATACCTAACATTGTTGCAGAAATGATATACACTACTAGCTATTTACTTCCTTGGCATTAGGATGAGCATCTCTGTCCACCAAAGAACATAACTATCAAAGATCCTCAAAGTCATAAGTTAAAATTGTCATTTTGTTTGTTATAATGATATCCAAAATCGTAAGAGCGAGTTTCAAGGAAAAAACAAACAATTTTTCCCTTGGTACTACAACACTCGGAATCTGACGTCATTGAGAAAGGACGGGAGGGGGGGGAATACGATTGTGAGAATATCCATTATACATACAAAAGATGGAGTACAACACTGAGAATAGGAAGAACCCCAACGACATATTTGTGCCTCGGCCGCATCGGGATTGTTCACCACTACAGGGCACCAGACCACCATCGCCATCTCTGCTATCGCCGAATTTCTACATTCATCATCTAGCACAGCGACGGTCACTAACACCAACACCACCATCAACAGGTATTTTGAACAATTCCTTAAGCATCAATCTAGCTGCATTTAACGGAGACCGTTCTCTACCACTCACCTCCGGTGCTCGTTGTCCTCTGCCGACACAGACCAACTAACGCGAGCGTTCGCCGGCTCCATACTACCGACGCCACCCACGTGACGTCAAAGGAAGATGTACAGCCAAACTAATGGGGGCTCTATAAAACACCATGGCACATTCTAGCAGATATACCACCCAATATACCAGTGTGTTACGTTAAACCCTTTTACATCGACTAAAACAAAGGACTGTATTTTTTTTTTGTCAAAAGTACTGAAGTGCTACAGCGTCATAGATGTACCTTGTCAAATATTTGCTTGTCATTAAAATTCCCGACATATTACAATATTACTTATTGCTAAAACCCTGCAACATTGTACAGTTATATTTTTTTGGACCTAGACTATTAATACTGTAGTTTGACAACGTAATCTTTATTCGCTTACAGCTAATATAGTAAATTTTCCTTTATCATTACACTATTATGCCAAATGATAATTTATATCAATCAATGTAATTGAAACATTTAACTCTAAGCTTTAATCCCATTTATCTAATATTTGTTTTGAATATTCGGTTTTAAGCGTTATGAGCTTTTAAATTATAATATTTTAAAATATTCATCTTGTCAGTACATGTGTTTCTTATCAAATTATAATCATTCAACTATGTCAAATAAAACTTCGTATACAACTAAGTAATTGAAAACATTTAACTCCTGTTGCAATTATTTAATAATTGTAGTCTATTTTAAAGTGTTATTAACTTATAGAATATCTACCTTTTCACTGCATGTGTTGATATTAATAATTTGATACGATACAAATTAACTTTTCAACTAGATGTAAATCTGTTCTAGCAATACATCAAGTTGTTAACACGTTCAATGGATAATATTATTTATGTTTTGTTTACATGTTTTCAAATATATTTTGTTACACCTTCATGACACTCTTGAGCGTTTTACCTGTCAGCTTTCAATAATATATTTTACTTTATCATTCAACCATATCAAATAAGACTTTGTATACGACTAAGTAATTGAAGACAATTACCTCTAAAATATAATTCCATAGTAATTATCTAATAATTGTTTGAATATTTGACCTTACAAATGTTATGAACTTTTAAATTAACATATATTAGCATATCTACCTTGTCACTGTATGTATAAATTGTACATTTTTGACATCAATGAATATATTTTATTACCAATTAACTTGATATGAAGTTGTTCTTGTTTCATCAAGATTTAATATTATATATGTTTTGCTTACATGTTTTCAAATTTAAGTTTGTTACACCCTCATGACACTTATTCTCAATTATATTCACAGCTGATCCCATATTTATGTTGGCATTATTAAATTTACGTAAGGTATTTCGTCATCATTTCCGTTGGGGTGCATTATACCACCGTTCAGACCCATATCTGTGGAGGGGGTCTTGTTTTTATCACTGGTAGGGTAGGGCATTGCACCCCCGTTAAAAGCCATGCTGGTGGAGGGGGCTGCTGAACCCCTATTCGGAAGCAACTTGGGCTTAGCTCCTGCGGAGATCGTGGTGGTCTTCCGGACGGGGCTGTTTACACTGGAACCTTTGTTGCAACATTTGCAGAGGTATATGTGTCTTATGATCTTCACAATATGACGTGACGATATAATCAAAGCGGGACTTCCATGCGATAAGTGATGGCTGAGTCTTTTTAAGTATTCCGCCTGTCTGACAATAAGGAATTTGGCCTTTGACAACTCTATTCTTAGATGAACGATTTCATCGATTTCTATAGTACAGAAATAATACACACACACACATATATGTAAACTATTATTCTCTAGAAGGTATATTAATTATTGTAGTTCCCCTTGAACAATATCGAAAATTGTCCCCCTAAACTCAACTTAAGGGCCATTTTCAATATCGCTTACAAATGTCATGTCCTCCCAGGTACCGCAATGATCAAACAAAATTGCAACAAAAAAATATTAGGATGGGTAAGACAGACATGGTCAAGTGACTGTTGCAGATCACAAAAATTGACGTAATTGCTAAATACGTCCTTTTTTCCCTATCAAACCCTACTATAGCTGTCCCAGCATCGCGTCTTGCCCGATTAGGCTTTATGCTAATGTGTTAGGGATGAAGAAGGTTGAATTTAGAGGATATGCATTTGCATTTGCGTAGATGGAGAGTGGAAAAACCACCCTCAGTACACCCAAACAGGTTCGAACCATGATATCTCCATCCCCCGGCAGACGTGACGTGCTAGAACGTTCGGCCACTGAAGCAGGCCAGATTGTGTATATATTAGTAATCCCTTCACTAATAATCCAGAGCAGTGGGGATGGGGGTGAGGCGCTTCAGAGTACAAACCTATTACTATTTTTGACAAAAAGAGTAATAGTAATTTCAAGTCTGCATGTCCGTTATTTGTCACCTGCATATTCCCAGGACACAAACAAACGTCTTTCTGACTTCCAGTCAGTAGCGCGTGCCACTCCTCACGACCTATTCTTACAAATCATGAGTGGCTAAAGCCAGGGATAATACTAGGGTGGTTGCTCACTTTCCCTCAACACTGTTTTGTCTGTAAGTCGTGAGTTGGTGCAAAAACCCTTAATTAAGCTTTCCTCGAAACATCTGTTCAAGTTATTTGTAAGCTAAACTAAACGTCAAACAATTCCCATCAACTCTTCAGGGCTATAACTTTTCTGTTGTAATGTCAAACACTCCCAGGATACCCATTTAGTCCAACACCTTAGTTTAGTTTAGTTGGTAACGTGTTTTTACACTGAGCAAAGGATTTCCTTCGACATCGGTCGGGTGAACTAGAAGTGGTTTTCCACTCTGCCACCACGCAAATGCGTGTTCACTTCCTCTAAATTCAACCTTTCCAATTCCTAATCCATTAGCGTAATTAGTACTTAAGCGTATAACCCAAACGGGTAGTAAGCTGCTGTGCTATATAATAATAATAATAATAATAATAATAATAATAATAATAATAATAATAATTAAAAATTGTCTAGTTCATATAAAATGTGTTTCGGATCACCAGATAATTACGTCCAAGTTTCCATTTTATAAACATATTTTGATTATAGTTATAACAAATTCGGGGGTTTGACCCCATCACAAGTTATTTTTGGGTAAACTTTCATAATTCGTTTCCCACTTCCATCTCTGAAAAAATGTATATACATTTCCATTAGTAAATCTAATTTATTCAGCCTTACTTCCTTCCTGTTATAAATATTAGATATGTAGGCTCTGTGAGGCCTATTGTAATATTCAAGGTAAGATAAACAAATCCACGCTATAGGATTCAATTTAAAGGATATATTATAGTTTCCTTCATTCGTGATGGGCGTATTTAGGGACTCTTTCCATTCTACCTCGGTGCAAATGTGGGTACATTTCCTTTAATTTTGGCTTGAGACCGTTAGAATATTTGTGAAAATAAAACTTGTTTTTGTTTGACATGTTTATTAAATTAATTTTGATACCCTCTCCCAAGCCTATAAAGTTGACTGATTGTTTTAAAGGTCCCCATAAATTGTATTTGAGATTACATATTATTATGTCAACAAAATATAGTTGAGACAATATTTAAAAATAAAATGTATTTCTTTGTAATTTCTATTAATAACTTATAATCAGCAAAGAGAACACATTATTAGTGAATTAATTTGATTCTCTTCGAACAGGCAAACTAACTAACTGGGGTTTTCATCAGACCAGAACACTACTGTGGATATCCTGTCCAGTGTAATCTGTCTAGCCTGGCTACAGGAGCTGCAATGTGTGAATATCCTTTCTTGTGTAATCAGTCTAGCTTGTTTACAGGAGCTGCGGTGTGTGATATGCTGTCCAGTGTAATTGGTCTAGCTTGGCTACAGGAGCCGCAGTATGTGATATCCTGTCCTGTGTAATCAGTCTAGCCTGGCTACAGGAGCCGCCGTGCGTGGATATCCTGTCCTGTGTAATCAGTCTAGCCTGGCTATAGGAGCCGCAGTCTGTGGATATCGTCAGTCCTGTGTAGCCAATCGGGCCTCCCCAACTAACTCTCGAGAGCTTCCGCTCGACATTTGCTTTGCAGTCACTCGTTTTTACTCTGGACAATTTGCTCTGTAGCCTCCAGGTCTACTTAGCTTTCAGTGGCAGTAGGGTACATTCCTGAATGGACAGCCAAGGGCATGAAGCAAGGACACTTGCACATTAGTCAGAGCTCAATTTTCAAGGGCAGACTTGAAACGGTTGGAATAGTGGAGACGACCAGGTATTCTTCGGGCTGACTATAAACTATTTCAAATAACACCGGTATGCAAACATTTTGTTTCAGAAAAGCTGTTTATATTTTTCAGCTCTCTTTTATGGATAGTCCCAACACCCATGTTTAGTTTCGTTCCATCATGTCAAATTTTTAAGAAATTCAAGTTCTCTCAAAATTCCTGAAAATGTCTATTTATTGAAATAATTTATTACATATCTTAACGTAAATAAATTACAGCTAGGTTAGAAGCTGGTAATTTAGATTTGGTTGAATCATAAAATGTTATAAAACTATATACAAATAAGAATTATAAAAAAACTCTCTCTTGATTTGTTCTATTCTTACATAATATAGTCAGGAAAAATGAAAATGTACGCTTCATTTCTGCGTTTATTTGTATGCCTTGCCTTGGAGCTTGTACATAAAACCTCTTAAATTGATGCTTATTTTGTGGGAAAAAAGTTTCTTAAGAGGTTCAATAAAGTTACTTCTGGTTTAAGTGTCCCGACAAAGAATAGAATTGCAAAAGCAGGTAATACATCCGGGGATCGGCGATCACTCGCGGAGGTATATTTGCTAACCTGTATAATGCGTAACTATAAACACTGTATTGTTACGTCTTACTGTTTTGTCAATGATTACAAGAAGCTATTTGTCATTTTTCAGCCAGTGCTTAAGCTTCTTTGGGTGCAGATGTAAAGTAATATTTGCGAACAAAAGTTTTGTTTCTTAAAATGTCTCGTCGCGCGTGTGTTGCTCATCCCGATTTATTTTGTTATAGCCTACGTGTGGAAGTTATACGCTGCCGAAACAAAGACGAAACTTTACGGACACTTATAAGAAAGGTTATTTAGTGTAGTTTGGTGTAAAACTAGGTGACCAAGAAAAATCATGGTGCCAACACATTGTGTGTAATTCATGTAATTTGAATATGAATCAGTGGTCAAGTGGCAAGCTGAAATCATTAGGTTTTGGTGTTCCCATGATGTGGTGTGAGCCTCAAGATCATTTAACAGATTGCTATTTTTGTTTATGTAATGTGAAAGGTATAAATATTAAAAATAGACACACTGTGATATATTCCAGTTTAAAATCTGCCACTCGTCCTGTTCCACATAGTGATGACGTGCCAATTTCACATCCCCTGCAAAAGCTGGAAAAAACAGATTCATCAGAATCTGACCTACCTTCGGAAATGGAAACAGAAACTGAGACTGCCAAATTTTCATACAAAGTGAACTTAATGACTTATTCAGAGACTTGGATCCACCAAAAATTAGTACAGAACTGTTAGGATCGCGACTGAAAGACCAACAATTACTTGCCCCCAGCACTACATGTTCATGGTATATACACAGAGAGTCAGATTTTATACTATTATTTTCTAAAACGGGTGAACTTGTGTACTGTAACGACAAAGGGGGCTTAATTAATGCATTGCATATGTGGATGGTATGTGTGGACTTTAAGATATTAACAATTCTCCTTGGTCAGCAATCTGGTTTCCCCTGTTTCCTTTGTGAATGAAATAGTAGAGAACGTTCTAAAACTGGGAAATAAAAGACTGGCCTCGTATAGCAGATCTTGTACTAGGGGGAGGGGGGAATGTATTATACGAACCACTTATCACTAAATAGAAAGTTATTTTGCCCTCACTCCATATTAAACTTGTGACTGTGCAGCAATTTGTTACCGGCCTTGACAGCGAAACCAAAGTTATTCCCTATCTAAAAACGAAATTTCCCAAGAAAACCTAGGCAGAAATTAAAGCTGATATATTTGATGGACCACAGATAAACGACCTAATGAGAGATCCACATTTCACGTCCTCCATGAAAGAAACGAAAATATCTTCCTGGTTTTAATTTATGAGATTAACTGATAATTTCCTTGTTAACCGAAAGGCAGAAAATTACAGGGAAATTACCGAGGAAATGTTAGCCAACTTCAGAAGTCTAGGTTGCGACATGAGTGTGAAACTTCATTTTTTTACATAGCCATATTGACTATTTCCCCCAAAATCTTGGTGCGATGAGTGAGGAGCAGGGTGTAAGATTCCATCAGGATATTAAAGTCTTGGAAGTAAGGTACCAGGGCAAGTGGAATGAAGCAATGCTGGCGGATTATTGCTGGTGCATAAAAAGGGATTAATCTGATAGTCACCGCAGAGCATCAAAACTGAGGACTGAGAACTGAGTGACAACTAGACCTTTGGAATTTTTAAATTAATCAATTAAGGATTATGAATTAATTTTATACTTTCATAAGATAGATTGCGTTAGTATATTATTTTCAAAGTATGAACTTAATTTGAAGTTTAAAAAAAATACAATTTTCAAGTGTTTCTTTCATATTAAAAAAATTACAGGAAAACCTGATGTGATAGAGAAAATCTGAACACAGAATGGGATTCAGGACATTCTAATTAACTAGAAACAGTTATTTCACTTACATTATTATGTTAACTTTATTTTAAATTATGAACTTTGCCAATTTTCAAGTTTTTTCAATTTTATTTTTAAAATTACATAAAAACCCGGCGTGATATAGAAAATCTTAATACAGATTCAAATTTAGGGCACAGCCATGAACTAAAATCTGCTATTTTTGCTCATGAAGTAGAAATAAAGTTTTAAAATGCATACCATTGTAATAGGAGAAAACACTTACCAGTCTAAACCATTGATTGACGTGGTGACTGTCTCTGAGACAAGCCAGGGTTAGTTCCTGATTGACTCTCCTAATATTGTTTTTTCCACACATAGTAGCTTTAATTTGCATTTATTTTTTGTGTTATTCTATTTTCTGTCCGTTTGGGTTATCCGAAAGTTACATTAATTTAAGGGTGTAGGTAAATTTTCAGGACAAACAGCAGTATACACCTGGAGAGAGTATGGGTAAACCACAGTAAGCAAACCACCCTTGGTACACCCACCTGGCCACAAAATCTTGATCTTATAGGCCTATCGAATATACAACAAGTGCTCGTTGTCGAGCTAGATCAGGAGGTCTCATATATCTTTCATCTTTTCAGTTTCATCTATCTTACGCCTTGTCGGTCTCATCTATCTTCCACCTTGTCGGTCTCATCAATCTTCCTCCTCGTAGGTCTCATCTATCTTCCCCCTCGTAGGTATCATCTATCTTTCATATTTTTGGTCTCATCTATTTTCCAACTTGTCGGTCTTATCCATCTTCCACCTTGTTGGTCCTATTTATCTTCCACCTTGTCGGTCTCATCGATCTTCATCCATTAAATGCAGTTTCTTCTATTTTTCTTTACATTTTCCTTACTACATTTAAATGGCAAAGATCTTGTATTGGGCCACAAATTTTAAATAATCCAGATATATCCATTCTATTCCCAAATAAACGGCTTAATAGTTTAATAAGTTAACTTTAGTTTGTGTGCTCACCCCGTATTACCACCGTCTGGAATACTCACACACTTACATTAAAGGAGAAGAAATGAGGATGGTATTATGTATAGTACATTTACATGAAGAGAGAGTTTGGAAAACCATTCAAAGTGGGAAAATAAACACCCACAGAACTTCCTACTGAGGTTCAAACTGTTTTTTTAAAAACACTTTCAGTACATCCAACCGATATTCAAACCTAGATCTTCCCGTCATTGGCAGTCTACTGCGAGAGTGGTGCCTTATACTATATTACCACAGAAGTGGCTTTTAACTGGTGTTAAAAGCAGATATTATTATATTTAATGAAGTACTGTACCAAGCATGCATGATGAAGCAACTGTTGGGATCAAGTAACAAAAAGTTGAACTTTTCCTTCACTCCACCCTCCCCCCAGCCGTGAAGAGAGTTAAACAGATTCAGCCACCCCTCCTCCCCCCTCAGCTGAGAAGAGCGAAATCAATGCCCCGCCATATGGGGTAATCTTGTAGCAGTTGGAGGGGAGGGGGAATCAATTAACTCGGTCTCAGTAAAAGGGCTTATTCTGGTTTTACAGCTTTTAAGGGAAGGGAAGAGGGTGGGTTCGACTATTTCAAAGTCACTCTGGCTCAGAGGTCGTGTTATCATTGTAAGGGAAGGTACTTTTTTAATTACGAGTCAAAGGACTGATATTCATAGAATGAAAACTTTTACAAGATACTTTGTATTCGGGATTGACGGCAGAGGAATCCCTGTTTATAACAACCAGGAGGACCATTGAATTTAACAAATCAGACTTAATTATTATTTTAATCTATCACGCGCACAAAAGAGGACCCTGTTCGGTCGCTTCATTTTAGATTTTTAAAAAACTACCAGCCCATGGCAACCGAAAGTGACAGCAGTAAAAACAAAATGCGCATAGCAAATTCTAAGATACACATTACACAACATACTGCCCAGCAAAAATAACACATATTTTAACAACAAAGCTAGAAGGTCTTAAATAGAACAATATAAAATGTAATAAACACTGTAAGCACTAATGTACATTAGTCAATTGTTAGGGGACACAGCTTTTGTATCACCCGTTTGACAATACTGGATGACGTACGAACAGTAGATACTCGAACACGATTGTCAAGACCACGATAGATATATTCCACCACTGCCATTCTCCACTGTAGAGGGAGAACATTATCGTCCTTCAGGAGTACAACCATCCCTGGTTGAATATCGGAGGATACAGTGGTCCACTTGTAACGCTGCTGGAGCTGGCTTAAGTGGTCGGATGACCACAACTTCCACAACTGCTGGTTGCATTGTTGGACCAGTTGCCACCTAGACAGTCTGTTCATGGGAATGTGTGTGTAGTTTTGACTCCGGTATTGTGGTGATAGGTCCACCTATCAAGAAATGACCAGGGTCAGACTTTGAGGATCACTGGGATCGGCTGATAATTGACAAAGAGGACGAGAATTGAGGCAAGCTTTAATTTATGCCAAGACTGTACACAACTCTTCAAAGGTTAGCCTTGTATTGCCTACAACACGTTTCATGTGGAATTTCATCAACTTGACACCCGATTCTAAAAGGCCACCAAAGTGTGTTGATCCTGGCGGGATAAAATGCCATTGTGTACTCTCAACACTTGCAAAACCAGCCACTTGTTCCTTAAACTTATCATCTTGAAATAATATATAGACATCTCGAAGATAATTATTTGCCCCTACAAAATTAGTACCATTATCACTGTAGATATTGTTACTTCTTCCGCGTCTGGCAGAAATCTATGAAGTGCCGCTATGAAGGCCTCTGTTTTCAGATCGCTTACCAGTTTAATATAGATAGCCTTTATTGCAAAACATATGAATAGTGCTGTGTAACATTTTACCTTAATATTGCTACGCCACCCACCTTGACGAAATGGACCAGCATAATCCACACCACAGCTCATAAATAGCCTTGCTGAACGCACACGAGATTCTGGTAACTGTCCCATTAGTTGTTGAGCTGCCCTTGCTTTTAGCCTGAAGCATTTCATACACTTGTCAACTATTTGGCATACAACGCTCTTGCCGTTCACTATCCAATATTGTTTTCTGAGAGCTGCAAGTAACAACGGGGGCCCAGCATGAAGAATTCTTAGATGCTCATTTTGGATGATTAATCTTGTTAGGTTGGAGCTTGCTGTCAAGATGATAGGGTGTTTCTGGTCGTACTCAACCTCAGCATGTTTCATTCGACCTCCCACTCGTAGAGTACTGTCTTCGTCAAGGAAAGGATGAAGATTGCGAAGAACGCTCCTCCCTCCAATTTCTTTAAGATCTTGGAGATCTTTAACCTCTTGTGGATATGATGATAGCTGTAGCTGTCTGATGAAATGATACAAAGTTGCTCGAAGCTCCTTCACCATTATCGGACCTTGATGTCTAATTTGCTGTTTTCTTGCATTGGTTGTGAAGCGAAAACAATAACTTATTACTCGCTGCAATTTGGTTAGTGATGAGAATCTCATAACAACTTCCTCAGGATTTTGTGTCACTGCTATATACACTGCTTGATTCTTACGTTCGGTTGTCTCCTCCTCGGGTGTAATGTATTTACATTGAGGCCATTGATCACCTTCCTTTGCCAGCCAATCTGGCCCATACTACCATTTGTTGTGCTTACAAAGGTCTCCTGGAGCTGCACCTCTGGAATGGATGTCAGCAGGATTGCATTGTGTTGGAACGTGTTTACAAACACAATCTGATGTCAAATGTTGAATTTCTGAGAACCTGTTTCCTACGAAGGTCTTCCATCTTGTAGGTGTTGGTGCCAGCCATGCTAACACAACTGTATAATCCGTCCACAGATGTATGCTGTTAACGAGTAAACATAATGAAAATGAGGTCTTCTTTACAAGTCTCGCCAAGAGTAAAGCACCACATAATTCCAAACGAGGCAGTGATATCTGCTGCAGAGGTGCCACCCGTGACCTAGAACACAGAACACGTATGCTGATGTCACCCTCTTTGTTGACACAGTGAAGATACAAGCAAGCTCTAAATACTGCTTCGGAAGCATCTGTGAATCCATGTATTTGGATGTTGGTTATAGTGCCATGACACTTAACTAATCGTGGTATTTTTAGGTTGTTTAGGAGTGGCATTTGATTTTAAGGCAAACTCCATTCTTCTTGCAGTTATATGGGAAGCACATCATCCCAATGCAAAGGACATGACCATAAGCACTGCAAAGATATCCTGCAATGAAGGATCACTGGTCCTAGGAGACCAAGTGGATCTAAAATCGAAGATATGATACCTAGTATTATCATTTTAGTGACTGGACCTTTATGAACCTTCACACATATATCAAATTGTAACTCATCCAGTGCAGGATGCCACAACAAACCCAGCCTTTACTCCCTCAGAATGGTTGAACTTGAATGGTGGTTGTGTTTCTCTCTTCTTATCTAGGATTAATTCAAGTAGAAAAGCATGATTTGCATACCATTTGTGGAATTGGAATCCACCCCTTTCCAGTGTTTGAATTAGATCTTGCTGTAACTGCTTAGCCCTGTGAAGATTATCATGTCCTGTCTGAAGGTCATCCATATACATATCCCTTCTGATAGCTTCTGATGCTTCAGGAAAATTAACTGATGCTTCATTAGCTAGCTGTATGAGACATCTGGTTGCAAGAAAGGAGGCAGAGGATGTACCATATGTTACAGCTGTTAACTGATAGTGTTCTAAGGGTGCCTCTTGCCATTGGCCATTGAGCGCCATAATTTGCGTTGTAAATTATAATATCTTGGGTCTATGCGAATTTGTCTGTACATCTTAGTGATATCAGCAGTCATTGCCTATGTATGTGTTCTGAAACGCAATACTATAGAATGTAGATCATGTTGTAGGGTAGGAGCAAGCATGAGAATATCATTTAATGACACTTCGCTTGGTGATTTATCAGAAGCATCAAAACGACCCGTGTCTTTGTGGTCGTGCTACCTTCCTTGTGGACAGAATGATGAGGTAAAAATAACGCTTGTTGCACTCTGTCTTTGGACTAGAATGAGGTGCAGGCAACAGCTTCATGTGGCCTAAGCCCTGGTACTCCTCCATCAACCTTACATAATTTTCTCGAATAACATTTTCCTTGCAGAATTTCCTTTCCAGATGTTGGAATCTGTTCCTAGCACTGATGATGGATTCATCCAATGAGGCGTAGTCTGTCCTTCGAGACAAACGCATGACGAAACGTCCTATTTCATCCCTTGATGTATTCTCAATAAAGTGCTGCTCACAATACATTTCCTCGTAGGTGCATGGAAAAGATACAAACTCTTATTGTTCCCAGAACTGTTGCAGCTGCTCGCTTAGGTTAGGCTCATTTCTCAAGAAGAATGATGTGTAAGATCTCGGTTGCTTGCTTCCAGTACTTGTTGGCATCCTTACAGCAAGAATCCACCCCGATTCTGTATCCTGTAGTACAGGATGATTTTGATCACATGTCCGCCGCCCACCCTTTAGTAGGTACAGGAACAGTTCAGAGCCTAAAAGCATGTTTATTTGACCAGGGATGTTAAACTGATCATCTGCTAGCTTAATGTCTTCAGGGATACACCACTCACCAATGTCTAGACGTGTACCTGGCAAAGCACCCATAATATTAGGAAGTACATAGCATGTTACATTAGCTGAGTACTCTGAAAACCTTGAACTTAATTGTACGTCTACGCTCTGTGAAGCTGTAAACGCAATATCATTGATTCCTGACATTGGCAATAGATTGCACTGACGTCTCAGTTTTAACCACTGAGCAAGTGACTTCGTCATGAAGTTCGACTGTGAACCACAATCCAAAAGTACTCTGCAGGGGTGAGTGCGGCCCAGGTTTTCCTTGACCTAGATGATCGCTGTAGACAATAACACTTGAGTTTGGCTTCACTGTTTGAGACTAAAATATCTGCCCTGAGTAGGACTTAAACAAGCATTATCTGGTTGATTGCACTCACCCGGATCTTTTTGATACTGGCTGCCATGGTGTCCACCATTTTGTCTTGGCCTAACTTCGTTCTTATGCACACCTACTGCCAAACTTCGTTCATTGTGAAGCAATATATGGTGAGATGCGCCACAATTCTTACATTTGTGCGTGCTAGGAAACTCATTTACACTGTGACCATTTTGTAAGCAGTTGAAACATAACCCTCTTTGTTTGACATATTTTTTATGATCATACAAACTGTCATACAAGAAATCATTACATTTGTACAGACTATGGGTGTTATTAATAATAATAATAATAATAATAATAATAATAATAATAATAATAATAATAATAATAATAATAATAATAATAATAATAATATTTAGCACCGCGTCTTACTACCCGTTCGGGTTATATGCTTAAGTACTAATTACACTAATGGATTAGGAATTGGGAGGGTTGAATTTAGAGGAAGTTAACCTGCACTTGCGTAGAGGGAGAGTGGAAAACCATTTAGGAAAAACCACCCTCAGTTCACCCGACCGAGATTCGAACCTCGATCTCCCCGTCCTCGGCGGTCGAGCTCAACACGACTAGCGCGTTAGCCAACTACGCCACCGAGGCGGGTGTGCGTGTTACTACCACAGTAATGGCACTGTCTTTGTGAAGTGCTAACTAGTGAGTTGGTGTGGTGAGGCAACCTCGTCACCTTGAAATTAATATCATGTTTGCCTAAGTTGATATGTTCATTATCAAAGGGTCTAGTATTTTCTAATGCCTGCCTTCGGCGTTCTAAAAATTTAATGAAGCCATCTAATGTTGAGAATGACTTATCAAAAAATTTTAGCTCCTATTCTCGCCTTGTCATTTCATCAATTTTCTATGTGAAGAGATGGAAAAGAAGTAGGTCATGTAAAGGTATGTCAATGTTAAGCGCCCTAACTGCATTTAAGTTACTCTTTGCAGTGTTGATGAATTGCAGTAATTCTACTGCAGATTCCTTCTGGATAGGTTGAATGTCTAGCAATTGCCTATATGGGTAGATGCAATAAGACATTTGTTTTGGTATCTTTCCTCAAGTACCTTCCATGCCACTGAATAATTATCTGCCGTAAGAGGTAGGTTCTGTACTAACTGTGTGACCTGACCTGAAAGTGATGACACAAGATAAGACAAGAAACTTCTGGATTGTAGGCACTTGTCCGTTTTCATTTAGCATGAACTGTCCGCAAAGGTTGTCCATTTATCATATTCGCCATCGAAAGTAGCTAGTTTTATTGCAGGTAATCGTATGCCTAAATTATTACAGTAGTGTGAACTTGAATTTATTGACTCTGCTGACCCATTAATTGTTAAACCTGGCGCTTCCGTATTGTGTTCTATTAAATCCTGCATAGTTGCGCAAACTGTGTAGTATTTATCCTAAAATTCTTGCCTATATCCTTCATTTTCAGTACTTGTAATTGATCTACCTGAAATTTGTCCCAGATTTCACTTAATTACTTATAACGCACCTTTGCTTCATTTATGGTTGTGTTTCTTTCATTAAATTGATCTATAAATGTTTGCATACGTGTGAGACTTCCACTTAAAACACTACGATTTCTGGTTAGTGATTTAAGTTGTTCTTGTGCCATAATTATTTAAAGCGATCATGAGATGCCAGAGAATAAGACATGCACAAACATAACCTATGCAAAGAAACGTTTTTTTAACCTTCTAGGTTAACTTTCTATAATTGTGAGCACGTCACTGCTATTTGTGATAAAACTCACTATTTAGTTGACTTGCTATAGCTGGCCAATTGTGTGACGTCACAATGTGGTTGCGCGCGTGCGGTCTCTGTCTACAATCTACGATGGCTGATTGTAATGTTTATATCCAGTGAAGTTGAAACGATTCATAGAAGTCCACAGGAGCGGATCCAGACAATTTTCATAGGGGGCTCATAATTATAAATAGCATAGTTACTTACAATGTTAGATCTCTGTTTGAAACCATTTAATAGTTTCTCATTCATATTTGATCTTATGTATTTTAAACCATGGTCATCCTCTACCATTTTTTAAAATCAGATAGAATTTATAAGCTGATTGGAGTGACCCTCCTTAAACATTTTTTTTTAAATAGTTCAATCTAGAAGCTATAAGTAGTCTTCACCTTGATTTATTTAATTAGATTCTTTTATAAACCATTTAAAGTGTTCCTCACCTAGAAATTTTTGAAATTTGTATGCCCTTCAAAGCTATTTAGAGTGATCCTCACCATACTTTTTTACGATATTTAGATACTTTTATAAGATAATCTTTGAAGTGGTCTTCCACCGACAACATTTGAAAATTGAATTATTTCAGATACTAGGCTAGGTGGTCCTCACCTGAAAATTCTTCAAAATGATATGCATCTAGAAGCAGTTTGGAGCTGGGTTCGCAAAATCTTCCAAAGGGTTAGCCAAAATATTTCTGTAATGGCGGATTTTTTCAGAACTTTATGAGAAAAGGGAAAGAATTAAAATTATTCAATGTCTCACAATGAAGTCAGGTAATTATCTCGAGGTAGGACTCTTACAAGATTGTTTTAACTTAAACACTAAGTTTTAGTTTTTCTCACCAACCATCCATTTCACAAAGCAAAGTGCATGCAAGATCAAATGTGGCTCCAGGCTTTGATCTATTTGGCAGATATTTTCTCAAAAATGAACAGCTTAAACCTATCTCTTCGGGGGTTGAATATTAACGTTTTTACTGTGCAAGACCGTATCAAGTCGTTCATAAAAAAAATTAACTTTTGGAAACGTGTTTAATTAGCAATCAAACGGAGTGCTTTGATACCCTTCACGACATTATGGTAGAAAATTAGCTTTCTTTGGACGAAATTGTTAATAACATGGTTATAGAACACCTGAAGGGACTTGGAAAAACCTTCAGAGAATATTTCCCAGCCATGTCCAATAATAACAATTGGGTTCACAATCCCCTGTAAGAGACAGTTTTGGAATCCTCCACATTAAGTGTAAGTGAAAAATAACAGCTCCTTGAAATTTCCACTGATTTTGAATTAAAGAAAAGCTATAAATCTTTGTCATTAATTGGTTTCTGGTTAAGTTTAAAGGAGTTCCCAGTGTTATCTAATAAAGCTATTACAGGTTAGGTAACATTTTCTTCTACGTATTTGAGCGAGAAATCTTTTTCTTCATATGCTTATAAAAATATATAAATACAGAAACAGTCTCAGTACCTAAAGTGACTTAAGTCTTTATTTATCGTCTGTGGTCCCTTACTTTAAAGCTCTGTTCCATCCAAAGTAAGCGCACCCTTCTCACTAAATCACGTGAAAAGGTGAAAAGCTGTTAAAACTTTTAAACAATTTTGAAACTTAGACTGGCATGGAATTTTGTGATTAAAGGAGGCTATTTCAGTTATGTAAAAGCAGTAATTTCCAGTACCATTTTAAAAATCATGTGAAATGTGATAATATTGTAACAGTAAAGATAAGAAAATGTTACTATAGTATATAATTTCTTAAATAAATGTATAATTATTTGAGCTTGTACTTTAGTAGTTTCAATATTATTCCATTATATTTGGTGGGGTATTTCAAAGTACGTAACGGAGCTATATTAGGTTAATTTAAAGATATTAAACAATTTGATTACAATTAATAGCTAGATTTCATAAAAAAATTGTATAAAATTAAATGCGTGGCTATGGATATTTATCAGGGGGTTCATGCAACTCGGATGTTTGTGAAAGGGGCTCGCAAGTCGAGAAAGTTTGGGAACCGCTGCTCTAGTCTATTAGTTATTTGATGCAGTCTTTTCCGGCAAATTTTTGACCATAGAGTGCATCTAGAAGTCATTTGGAGCTTGATTTAAGGCCATCTATCATCTTCATATTCGATAATATCAAAGGATTTAAAATAAATCTGGGGAGGGGGTTATTCCAGGAGGGCAGAGTCCCCCACATTTCCGCCGCTCTTCTGTCCATACATAATCTATATTCGGTATTAGTGGATGAACTGCTCTCAGGCGATTATTAATCTTCTTTGATGTGTGGTAGGCTACCGTTTCTTTGCAGAGAAATGTTCGTTACTCGCTATGCACGACAAATATTCGTGCATGAAAACAAATATTTTTTTTTTCCACATTTGCGTGAGTCATATCAAAAGTTGAGTAAACGTGGATGAATAACGAACATGTGGACCCAAATTAAGAGGTGTCTGCGTGTAAAAAGATTTTAAAAATGTATAATTTATCTGTGTTGTATTTTCTTTCTAAAATATGAACTTTCATTTAGTTTTTTGTATTAGTTTTATAACTTTCATTGCGTATAACCCGAACGGGTAGTAAGACGCGGTGCTAATAATAATAATAATAATATAACTTTCACGGGGGGTTAACTGCGCCTAGAGGTCCATACTTATTATTAAATCCAGTGAATAGATGTAAATACAGACTATTACTAAATGAAACGTTTGAGATACACACCTTATTGTTATACTCTCAAGAATATTATATTGATAATGTTATTTATGTGGCTTTCTCACAAATCACTAACGTCACTGTAATCTAGTCACTCGTTTTCTTAACGATCCGACCCGCGTGGACAAATATTCGGGATTGACGGGAGAGGAATCCCTATTTATGACAACCAGGAGGACCACTGAATTTAACAACTCAGACTTAAGGTGGCCGCCTATGTACGTGAGAAATTATCAATCGTGTCCAGCTCATGTCTTAAAATTAAATGCTCTGTGCTGTTATCTTGAACTACAGCGTCTGTCTCTGTCTAATCTTTTCCTCCTTACACTTAACCTACCACCCCATATCAGAAGAAGAGAATCAACGGAATGGAAACCTAATTCAAGGTCAAGAGGAAGAATGAGCGGCTTATCGCTTACCCACTACACAGTCCAGCAGTCAGCCTGTGTTTCTCTTTGATATTTTGCTAACTTGAGATTCCCGTGAATGGTTCAGAACGGGTAGTAGGACGCGATATTTAAAAAAAATTGTTTTGAAGAACACACACTTTTATAAATGTCACTTTTTTAGGGAAATGTGAATATTAACTATACAATAATTAATCACGTGTAGACTAAATTCCTATCTTACCCTTACTTAGTTGATAGCAGTGGCGTCAGAACCGAGTAGTATAAGGGGCTCCAAAACACGACCCTACACCCCTAAGCCCTCTTAGATTAATTCTATCTAGGTAAAAAGTTTAGTAAATACTTATAAATAGGGAAGATATCATAAAAAAAACTCCAAGTAGCTTCTAAAAGCATTCATTTAAAAAACAACGGGGATAGTCCTTCCCCTTCCGACCTCATCGCTGTTAATCAAACCGAAGTGGGTCAAATTAGTTAACATTTACTACCAACTAAAATGAGATAAACTACACATTGTTATATTACCTACACTGTTTACGCCTACACAAAGTTATAGTATACATAAATAATAGGTTAAATGGTCATGTGAAACCTATTTTCAACACTTAATTAATTTTAATTTTAGGTGCCTATTCAGGCTATCAGTAATTTCCACTGATTATTCTAGCTGACGGGAAGAGGAAGGAAAGTTTTTGATGAAATGCACCCGTATTTGCTTAGAGAAAGGGCTATGGATTACCCTTGGTAAAACTGGCCGGGATTCAAACCCCAACCTCCTTGTCGCTGGCAATCTTGTCTAGCTTGATCTTTACGTTTTAAATAATTAAATTAATTAAGAACTTATTAAAAACAATAAGAAATAAACAATTTTATTAATGTTGAAACACATTGACTTTCATATAATATATAGACACACAATGGCAGATCCAGAAAAAAATGACAGGGGGGAGCACAATGATATATTATTATTATTATTATTATTATTATTATTATTATTATTATTATTATTATTATTATTATATTACTACCTTACATCCTTTTAAAAAGTTCGTATATGTATGTTAAAATTAATATTTAAACAAGATTTGCAAAGCTATGTTATTTAAAAGCCATTTGAGTCCGCTGATAAATGCTGATTAATTATTTATCTCTAAGAGTTTGAATGAACTTTGATTTAAGTTTTCATGTGTGTTTTCTATCAACCATGTTTAGAACCTCTTCAGGGAATATTTCAATACTTTTATTTAGATTTAGTAATGAGCCTGGCCAAACCATGGTGTCTTTCCTGACCCATTGTTGATCTCAAGTAATTTTTAATTCTATTCAAAGAACTACAAGATTGTTCGGCTGTTGGAGTAGTAATTGGTATCACACAGAGAGTTTTCAATAGGCACTTGATGTTAGGAAACATTGACAAAAATCTGTAAGCTTCCATTGGCGTATCAACTTTCACAGATTTCTATATCAAGAATTATCGTCATAATTTCAATTCTCCTTGAAGTACCCTTATAGTGGATGAAAACACCAGATCTATATGTTTTGCTGCATCCAGTATCTCTTCATATGTTAACAATTATTTTGTTTGTAGCTAGAGGGTATTTAAACGATTGCTGTATATTTTCCAAAAATTGACAGGGGGGCAGGTGCCTCGGTACCACCCCCTGAATCCGCCACTGCACACACACACACACACACACACACACACACACACACACACATATATATATATGGTAGAGCTCCAGTCATCCGGATCATTATCAGGAAATAAAATAAAAAAGGAAAATACTGTACTGTAAAAATGATATTTTCAAATTACACTACTACCATACACATGTACATTGAGTATCAACTTAGTTTTTACATAAATACAGTACTGTAGGCCTACTGTATGATTCAAGTTCATTGTATTCTTGTTTAAAGTAGCAATAAGTTTAAACTTACTGTATTTTTTAACTACAGTAGAGTAAATTTTGCGTTTTCTTTCGAAACATTGCCTTAATTAAAGATTTACATATATATAAATACCCTCTATATATCTAACTTCCATGTATCAAAATTCTCAATAAAAATCGAAGTTTTGGTGAATCCCCTTAACATTTACTGTACATAGATAAACTGTTTATATAGGCCTGTATAGAAATACAATTTTATATATAGAATTTTCTAAGACAAATCGGAAATATTCCTCCTGAAATGACATTGTTATAAGAAAACCAAGTGAGAAAAAATAGAAACTTTTTGTACATAAAATGACATATTTACTTATTTATAAGAAAAAGTTAGTTGATTAGAAAATGAGATTATAAAAGGAGGAGTTAGGGCGGTAATTCCTAACCAGGGATCCGCGAGCCCGTTTCCGGGGTTCCGCGAGAATCTCCAACATTTGTTTTCATTAATCTGCCAATACTTTTTGAACAGTGTGGAAATATATAAAGATAACTCATGTACCTGAGTAAGATGAAGAGAATAGTACCGTTAGTAATGTTAAAAGTGAGGTTGGTAAGAATAGTGATAACCCAAGTTTAAGTACTGGAGGACAGTAATTAGTAGATAAAAATAGGCAATAAATACTCCTGAAATATTTTATTCAAAAGTATTGATTTATTATTATTATTATTATTATTATTATTATTATTATTATTATTATTATTATTATTATTATTATTATTATTATTATTATTATTATTATTATTATTACTATCATTATTATTATTATTATTATCTATTCACCCTTGTCGTATCTAATTTGTGTTTCCCCGAGATTTTATTAAATATTTTAAGGGTTCTTATAAAGAAAAAAGGTTGGGAATCACTGGATTAGGGACATTTCCCCACGCAGGAGGCCAAAATATTTATTAATATTGGATGCCTTAGCAAGCTATTTTGCGTTCAACTTGGTTTATTTTAGGGGATACTTAAATTCGGTCTATAATATATACACGGATAATATGGATATATCGAAGTGAGTTCTAATATAAATAAGAATATATAGAAAGAGGGCGGGGAGAGGGGCGTTGTGTGAGGGGGGGAATTGTGTTTTTTTAGAGTCAAAAAACAATTATAATGTATTACTTCATCAACAAAGTGGGGGTAGTTAGAGATATTTACTTTAGTTTACTATTGTTTAAACAGTAAACAAGAGAGTGTTACATTATTTGCCAAATCAAAAAAAAAAAATCGTGGTGAAGGATAACTCCAAATAGTTTCTGAACGCATCCAATTCCCAAAAATGTGTCGGTGGAAGCACACTTAAAATATCTTCTAGAGCAGGGGATCACACATAAATTATTCTAAAGGGGGATCCAGAGTATAGAAGTTACAAGTCAATAGTCAATCCAATCTATTACTTGTATAAGACTCATAATTCGAACAAAATACTTCATGAGGCTATACAGACCAAACAGCGCTAAATCCAGTTGGGCATGTCTCACACTCAGGTACGGATTCAAGGGGTGGGAGCTAAGGGGCTATAATCCCCCCTTTTGAGATATTTTTCAAAAATTAAATTGACGGATTGAAGGGTGCTGTGCTCCTCTGCAGATATACGTCCAATGTGTTCGAACCAAATATATTTCACCCCGTTTACTCCAAACCCTGGCTTTCCCGCACACTACCCTCCTATCTCACCCCTCCTTTGTGTAATAAACAGCATGTTATTTACTATTGATTTTATTTTCGTATTTTTACTAAAATATAGTCACTTGAATTAGGCATCTTTATTTTTTACAGTTCATTTCTATATTAATTTAAAAATTATTATCACAAAGGAAATATGTATGCTACAGTGGCTATATCTATAAATTAAAGATGGCAACCAAATACAGGGTAACAGATGTTTATAACCAGTATAAGTTTAATCAGCAACTATTAGGTACAAAATATACTTAAAGAGCATCATTTTGAACTTTAGAATTAAAATTTTTCTCCGGGGGTAGAAAACCCCTGGAGCACGGACCACCACTTTATTGGTTCCTAAAGGTATTTCTTTTGTGGTCTAGCCCCCCCCCCTCCCTTGACATAATCCTGGATCCACCACTGCTCTCACTGTATTGAAACATTGGGTTATTTTCAACCATTGCTTTAAGGTGATTTAACATTGCTAAATCATTGCTTTGTATTTAATATTTTATTTATCCTTCATGTTCTCCATGGGCGGGCTTGGACCCGCTGGACCCCCTCGTGTGTACGTCCCTACTCTAGAGGAAACTTATTTTTTAAACTTGCTGTGGAGGGTCACTCCAACTATATTCCAGATACAAATGATAAAAAAAATCCAGGTGACGACTCCAAATTGCTTCTAAAAGCATCCAATTTTCAAAAATGTCCAGGTGATGATCATTTCAAATATCATTTAAAGACAGACATGCATTTTTTTAAAAACGTTAGAAAATACCACTTTTAATTTTTTCTAGAGGCATCTATTTTTATTTTCAATTAAAGGCGAGGACCATTCCAAATGGCTTCTAGAAGCATCTAAATTAAAAAAAAAATTAAGATGAATTCTCCAAATAGCATAAAAATAATTTGATTTTCCAAATTTGGGGAGGACATCTACAAATAACTTTTAGGGACATCTAAGTTTCAAACATTTATCGTGAAGAGGGGTAGAGTAAGGGAGGGGGTGAAGGAGCGTAGGCAACATCTCAAAAAACTCATTTTTTGCTTACCGCCCCCACCACCCCCTTCCTACACAAATAACGTTCCGCCGCCACTGGTAGCAGCCAATCCTTGCAAATGATACAAAATGATGATACACCCCTTAACCTGTTTTTTAAAATTTACCTACTACTGTCAACAGGAGAAGCTAGGGCCAAGAGGTTTACAAGGGCGAAAGTTGAGAAATAGAATTTTATAGTTAGATTTTCATAAATAAGGCCTAGACTTGAATTTTTTTTAATACAGTAGTGATGAATTTTTATATAATTAGATATATATTTGGTATTAGTAAAAATAGAGCCTAAAAAGACTTTCCTAAAATTTTACTATAGACAGGGGTGGAATAAGATGCAAGAGAAACAAGTGGACGCTTGGGGTGCCAGTAGTTGCCGTGGGCGGAATTAAGTAGCTTGCAATAATTACGGCAAATACTGTTTTTATAGGCCTAGATCTTGACACGACCCTAATTGTTGCAATATTTAGGGTTAAACATTACGGGCTTTGTTTAGTATGGGAAAGGCAAATTCACACTTACTCAGAAATTAAATTTGTTGCTCAAGGTATTTATATTGTAAAGCTGATTTTGGAACTCTTTCAGTTGAGACTACTAATCAGGCACTAAACATTGTAATAATTGTTTTAGATTTGACCTTCACGTATCAGAGCTGAATTAAGCTTTATTAAAATTAAATTTTATCTTGTGTGTAATAATTAAAATTTTGTTTTTGTAAATAGTTATACATATTTTAAGAAATTAAATTGTCCATCACCACTTTGTTAGTAATTAGTGAACGTATAGTATAGGTATTTCTCTTTATGTAATTTTTGTTTATTCCAAAGAATGAGTGGAAGCTCATTGGATTTATAAGAATAATTATAAATACCATAAAAATATATGTTTTAAAGTTAAGCAACAGCATTCATATTGTGGTTCTTTACTTCACGGGACCAGCATAATGAATCTTCCGGACGGGATTTTAACCCCGTCCTCCTGAATATTTGAGCAACACGGCAAAATGAAACTAGCACGCAACCGTTGAACAGTGAACTATATCATGTTTTTATAATAATAAATCAGTATGTACTTACTTTAATCCATCAATAAAACGCTTCTTCCCCTTATTCCATCCTAATTTTTTGCGGTGAGCAGATAGTCGAAGTCTAGTTTTTTTCCCCTTTACGGTGGTCCGTTTTGCTTGTATTATTGGTAGTTTTAATTTATCAAAAAAACTATATAATTCTATGTTCTAAATATATAACTATAATAGCTATCATAAGAAGAAAAAGCATGCACAACTGTTCGGAAACACGGGACTCGTTTGTAAACACATTTATTCATACATTTAGAGTAAAAGCTACAGCAGATATTATTTTTTTTAAATTTTAATGAACACCTAAAACTGTATGGGTTCACACTGTGCGTTGTCTCAACTCCCAGCAAGGCGAGGGCAGACATCCAATTAAAAGAGCGCATACACATGGAGTCAACTGCCTTTCCTTCTTTCTCCGGCTATTCTTTACTTCCAAAGTGTAGATGGGGGATATGGCTACGCCACTTGATGGCTGAAAAGCATTAGCTTTGACGCGTCAAAACAGCAAAAGGAATTATCAATTATATTTACATTTTCTGTTGTGACCTTATCAAAAACTGACTTTATTTGTTTCTGAAAGGTTGCATATAGGATTATCTAGTAGTTACTTTCGTCTCAGAACTGTGACAATATAATTAAAGGCCCATTTAAAATGAGCAAATTTCAAATTCTCATTAATTTTTTATATAGAGAGATTATCAAAATGTAATGTTGAGAGTACTAGATAAGCATGTTCCCACCTTTTATCTTCATTTTGGCTTAAGTCAAGGTTGGAAAAATTAAAACACTACCTAACCATGGCGTATCTCCTGAACGTCTGTAACGCATTCCAGCGCTCCGATAGGCGGCCCCCTTAATTATTATTTTAATCTATCACGCACACAAAAGAGGACCCTATTTGGTCACTTCATTTTAGATATAAAAAAAAAGACTATTGGCCCATGGCAGCCGATAATGACAACAGTAAAAACAAAATGCGCATAGCAAATGCAAAGACACACAAGACACAACACTTTGTGAAAAGCTTTTAAGCCAAAGCTGAGTTAATTATGTTGACAAAACAATGAAAATGTATATGAATATACTATTTATTTATTTTTGCACCGCCATTCGGATTATACTCATATGTACTAATTACACTGTGTTAGGGATTAGAAAGGTTAATAGAATAACAAAATTAAAACTGTCAGCGTTCATCATTTAAAGATATTTGTCATATTCATAAAAAATATTAAATTTAGATGTTTAGAAATGAATTTGATTACAATTATCTAGAAATAGACAAAAAAAATACTATCAGTTATTATACTTGTAATTTAATGGAAGTTGTAGACCACCAATTTGAATTTTGAGAGTTGACCAAAGGTATTCAAGTGGTATCCGCAATTCAATGAATTTACATACCTTAAACAAGAAATATCAACAATAAAAAAACTTAGGGCCAATCTTACAATGTCTCTTCAAAGTCCTTGTAACTTAACTGTCCGTAAAGTCTAACCGTTGGTTAAACTTGACGTTGTGTTTTACAATACTATTTTTATGTGCTCGTGAAATTACGAACAGGTGCCTTCCATTAGTTATTATCGTTAACTTTCTCGGAACACTAGATTTGTATCAAAGCTTTTGATTGGCTTAATTTTACCATTGAGAATAAAAACAAGTCATTACAACGTCTATGGAAATGTTATTAAAACTAATTGATCAAAGCAAATCCAATTTATTAAAACTGTTTAAGGTTATCTGTTATCTTTTATCATATTTATTTGTCTGCTAAAAAGTTTGTTGAAAATAATAAACAAGAAATTTAAATTTTAGCAAAGAAGAGGAAATTTTGCTAATTGAATTAATAGAAAAATACAAACAAACGATTTAAAATAAACAATTCTAATTGGTGTCCATTCACTTTAATAATTTCCAAAACTTTATTTTTGTACAAACGAGAACGTAAAATGATTCTTCCTTGTTAAAAAATTTTAGGAAATTCTTTCGTTCCAATTACTGTATCTCTTCGGTCTTTAAAGTCTTGGGTTCCTTAGAACTTGAAACTCATTTTCAAAGTCATCATAATCAAACAATAAATCACCCATTTCATAATACAAATAAATGTAACCTAACTTTAATAATAACAGTTGCCTTGAAAACAATATGGCGGCGTCTTTAACGTTGTTAATGTAGACGTTATGTTTGCTAACCGGAAGGTAGACCTCGCGTTAATTTTACGAGCTCTTTTACGTGGACATTAGTACTAACCAAACATTGTAAAATCAAAAGTAGTGGTTGTTATCACTTAACCTCATGTTAAGCCCTAAAGAATAGAATAACGTGACATTGTAAGATTGGGCCTTAATAGGCTAAGCCCGGGTTGGGTGAACAATCTCCATTTGGCTGCTGGACTAATCATGTTCCTGCAATAGTGTATTTTATTTATTTTCACCAAAATTACGCGTTTTAAGTAAATGTATTCATTTTTAAACAAAGGAGAGATAAGATCTGTGTGGTGCACCCTAACTTTTTACTTGGCACCCCGTCTTACTACCTGTTCAGGCTATACGCGTATATACTAATTACGATAAAGTGTTAAGGATAAGAAAGATTGAATTTTAGAAGAGGTGTAACCGCATTCGTGGGGAGGAAAGGTGGAAAACCATTAAGGGAAAACCATTCTCAGTATACTCGACTGGGATTTGAACCCCGACCTCCCTGTCCCTGTCTAGTAAGAGTGACGCCTAGGATCATGTGGCCACCGATTGGCGATGCTGAACCCCAAATGGGAAAAAAACACTGTCTCGGGAATTGGAGAGCCTTTACCGCTATATAATGTATACGATACTGCAGGCAAATTTAAATAATGACCTGGAGGTGTTGCAGCATGTGGATAATCTACTGCTCAATATTTCTGGAGCTTGGAAAGAGATAAATCCTGCGTGAACATGAGGACGTAAAAATATTTTAAAATAATCGCAAAAAGCAGACGTTACTCTTGCTTATAACGATTGGTCATGGTAATACTATTAAGGTCAAACATCTCATAAATACTCTGAAACAAGAATATATTTCACAGCACGTTCTGAGATCTGTACATTTTCTCATGATAGACAATAATGTAAGTCAATTAGGCTTTATTTTAAGTAATTTAAGGCTGTGATAAAATAGTATTCACGCAGATTAATCATTGTGTGTTGATTTATATAATGTGCCTCCGTGGACAAACTCTTGAAACATTTTGGCTCTCTCATCTGTTCTTCAGAGGTGCTGAATGATGCGATCTTCGACGAGGACCACGATGAGATGGTGGTGGTGAAAGACATCGAGATGTTCTCCATGTGCGAGCACCACCTGGTTCCCTTCTACGGAAAGGTTTCTATCGGCTACTTGCCCAACAAGAAGATCCTGGGTCTCAGCAAGCTGGCTAGGTGAGCATGCGCATATCTCTTTCCTCCTGATTAACCCCCCCTTCACGCCCCCCCACCCCGTTATTATTTCTCTGAAATATTTACTTTGATTTTTGATAATTTTAATGAAAAAATAAAATTATGTATTTGGGATTTGGCTGCAATTTGCTATTAACATCTTAGAATAATCAATATTCGTGTATATAGAGCTAAAAATGATAAAATGTACATTTCCCCCCAATCCCTCTTCAACAAATTTATTTTAATTTTTTTTTCTGTTCAATAAACTTGTGAAAATTATAATGTGTCTTTTTAATGGTTTCAGCTACAACTCAATTTTATTTTTTGTTAATTTTTCAGGAACTTTTTTTGTTTGCTCTGGCTCTTGAAACTCAGATAATTAGCTCAAATTTATATTCAAATGCTCTAAAATTCCCTCTCACAAGGTTAAATTCCTGAAATTTTCTCTCTAGGAGGGGAGTGGTGCCACACCTCTGGCAGATGGGACTCAAATCCACCCACAGTTATAAAACCCACATGGGCGTCCATGTTTATAGTTGTTGCGTTAAGTTTGTTTCCGGGTATAATGAGATTCAAGGGCGTAGAGTAAGTTCATTTTTCTAGGGGGGTCTGATAACAAATTCCGGGGTTCTGCACCCCCCTCCAACCCTGCATTTTCTTTCAAACTTTTCATTGTTAGCAAATAATGTTTTGAGTAAGTAGGTATGTTGAGAGAATGGGTGAAGGAAGGGTAGTTAGTAAACCTACCTACATAAGCTACAAACTCCACTTCTGACAGTTGTTTTGTCAATTAAGCTTCTTTTTTATTAAGGTGATTCCTCAAGTAAGAACTTACAGGTTAAAGCAAAAATGTTTGAACCATTTTCTCAAATCCCACCTACTCGGAACATCCCAAGAAACGTCCTTAGTTTTTCCATACCATATAAATGTATGACAAAATAAGTACAGTATTTGAAATGTTGAAAGAACTAATCTTACTATCGGAAGTTTTTCAAGGTATATCTTGAAGGTGAATATTAAAATATTAACTAATATTTTGTTGATGACATATACAATTAAAACTGTTGTAAGAGTAAAAACTTAAAGTTTTTATATGTATTTGTGGACCCCCCCTTTAAGGAGAGATCCAAAAAATTCCAGGGAGTCCAGACCCCCATCTTTCTACGCCCTTGATATATGGAAATTATCTTTGATATGAATATAGCCATGCTTTGAGTTCATCCTCCAACTATCATATGTGCCAGTGACGAGGTATCAGTGGCTGTGTTTCAATGACAGTTCTAACCGACGATGAATTCACGCGCACATCACATACTATGAGGGAAGAATGACACTGATAGTGGGATTATACCTGGATAGATAAGCATTTATGTACCAAGCCAAGTGTCCTGGCTACGATTCTTCTATTTGGGTGTCATTTTTCATAAATATATAACCCACGTCTCAGGTTTTATTAATGTGGGATGGAAGGGAACGCGAGAAAAAGGCCAGTGTTTATGCAGTTTTTATGGCCAAAATAAATCAAATATTGCTCCAGTACAAACATACAGTTTAATTTTCTTCACATTTTGATATCAACAGTTCCTGAATATCTGTCATGAGCATGGTGGCATTATCTAGCAAAGCTTTTAAACGAAGAGAAAAAGTTATCATTAAATTTCAGGACACCATTGACAGATATTCAAGAAATTTTGAGGTCATCATGTGAAGATAACTAAATTATATATACATAATAACTTCAACAGTCCTCGAACCTTTTCCGTGGGTATGGTGACATCTGAACAAAAACTTTTAAACTAAGAGAAAAAAGTCCTGTTCGAATTATGCTGACAAGCTCTTGCCAAATATTCAAGAACTGTACTACTGTATGTGTAGACAATTAATCTAAAATTATCTACTCATGTAACATTTGATTTAGTTTGGTCAAATGTTTTTTTATAAAAACTATAAAATTACGGATCTTAACTGACGTTACCACCTTAAACGTGATATTTTCCATTATTTTTTGCCATGCTTTGTATTACTTCAAATAATATGTTGAAATTAGTTTCCTTATGTAAACATAATTCAAATCCATCCCTGCAGATTAATTTCCCTTCCGAGTTATTAAGTAATGAGTGAAAAAATTACGCTTTATGTTGTAGCCTGAAATTTTTGAATTAATATATTTATTTACGGTCTTAAAATTAAAAATATTTCTTGAGAGAAAGCTCTTGTAGAATCTTTAGTAATCCACCATAAAATGTACATAATTATTTACCTGTAAGGAACTTTTTAAGATACAAACATTTTTGCCGACAAAATTGCTATAATTTTACAAAAGTGTTGGTATTATTTATGGGTAATATCATCTATTATGGATGCAGATGATACGACTTGACTTATACAGATATTAAAACTGTTTTAGTGAATTTTATAACTTCCTTCCTATCTAAATCTGACTATAGCTTTAATTGTTTTTAAAAAAGTTCGTTCTTCTAATAAAGTGCGAGAGAGAGAGTAGATGGACCTAGTGCTCTCCTTGTTATCATAGAGAGGATGTGATTATATTCTAGTCTGGAGGCCTTGTGTCAATCTGACACCCCTGACAAGAGATAAATCATCACCCATTTCTAAATACATTTCTGAACTTGATTGCTGTAGAGAAAATTTCGTGCAAACAGGCCCCAACGTGTCTAATAGTTATGACATATTGTAAAAGATTTGTTAACCTAAATTCAAAGTCATGAACCTCAACTATGCTCACAACAATTATTGCAGCTTGATACAACAGTTTAATCAATTGTACTTATTTATATTATTCTGTATTTATAATGTATCATAACAAAGTACAAATATAACCTAGATGACACACTTCCGTTGATTTCCATTAAATCTCCTAAATTAATCTATTATCTCGATAATTAACACAGGCAAATATTATACACAATCGATCCGAATAACAAGTTTGTGTCATTAGATTGTTTAAACTTATTTTAATAATTTAGTGAAAGATATACTTGTTATTTCTTAACTTTCGTTTTAATATGTTTCATGTTGATATTTTATACTGTTGATTGTATTTTTTTACATGTGTAAGGTACATGAATAACAAACTATTCAACCTTTCTATTAATCATATTTCTACTGACTATTCAAATATTTTCAATATTACAGAACATGTCTTCCTTATCAACTTGTTTTTTAAAACTATTTACTAGTATATCTAATTATTCAACTAATAAATTCATTATTGATGGCATACCAATTTACCTATCAATTGTGATAAGTCATACCTTTCATATAACATATAATTTTTATTTCAAAGTTATTCAATCCTTTTTAATAGTCTTTAACGTTTTTATTGTATTAATTCCAATCAAGTCAATTGCCAATTTCCAATTTCATTTTATTTATCAGCTAATCCTATCACATGCTATTACTTAAAATATTTTATCATCAAAGATTATTATTATTTCCTTGTTTTATGCTAATTTATAATTTCAGAACATTATTATTTTAACAATATCACTGATGATTTTTAGAAATGTTATAGTACCTGTTTTAATTGACTTAATTCGTGATAAATTAGGTTTTTCCTCTAATAAGTTATCTTCGTGTTATGTTTCTTATTTCATCTTGTTTTAATTGACCAAAGAAGTTATACCAATCAATTTAAGTAATTGTAACAATCGAGTACGTTCCTTATATTATAAATTAAACTAATATGATATTATGATAAAGTCTTAGTATTAAAAAAATTAATGTCTCACTTATGAATCCTTAAATGAACATTATTTTCAAAATTTCAAACAAAAATAAAGTTGTAATGGGGGTTCCAAAACCTCCCAAATGTATTATTAGTAACGAGTTTTTTATTTCACCTCAACCCTTTGTTTAGTAGCTTATTTAAATCTTATAAAAAGCATTCGTAATATCTACAAATCCAATTTAACTTTAAAATAAACTTTAAATCATTTCAAAAGGGACTCGAATGTTAAGAAAATTCCCCCCATCTACTTTTGGGCATCTAAACCCACCACCTGTAGAAAAACCTCCAAAATAAATGTTCGAGTACAGCCCAGCCACTCGACCAATGCAATCTCGTCCAAAAATACAGTGTCAGTGTCAGTGTCAGTGGCGCTGTGCCTACTGAAACTTGGACAGGGATTTTAAGGTGGAGTATAGTTAAGGGCGAGTTAGGGGCTGTGTTTTTTTGCAGTTTTTATAGCAAAACATTTTTCTGACTAAAATAAATAAAATATTTCTCTAGCAGAAACATAGAGTTTAATTTTATTCACATCGTGATACCAACAGTTATTTAATATCTGTAAAGATATGTTAAAATAATATACAGACTTAGATAATGCTTGATAATATAGATAAAATGCTAACATTGAATATAATGAAATTGGAGATTAACAATTTATAACATACTAGTTAAAGTCAAAGCATAAAAAGAATACAATGAAAGAGTAAAAATTAAGTAAATAAAGTGTTGTCATATAACCGTAATTCCATGAGAATGAAAAAGTTAATGTACACAATAGTAGATTAAATAACAGACGTTATTGATCAGAAACAACCTTATAATTAAATGTTAATAAAGTATAAATTGTAGTTAAGTAAAAATTAATTTAATTTGAAGTCAAAAGAACATACATTGATTTGAGTAAAATTAAGTAAATAAAGTGATGTCATATAGCCGTATTTATAAGAATGAATATTAGTGTACACAATAGTAAATTAATAACAGACGTTATTGAACAGAACAATCTTATAATTAAAATTTTTTTATAAAGTATAAAATGTGGTTGAATAAAATGGATTAACCCACAAGTTATTTTAATTTAAATTAATAAGAGTTTAAGCCAGTTCTAAATCTTGAAAGTAAAATCAAATTAAATACAGTAGAATGATTGTGAAAAATAATAAATACAGAGTGTAAACAATCAAACAGGAATTAGAATGAATTAAAATTTGAATTTCAATTATCATGAATTATAAACCATACTTGAAAAAGTTAGTTGGAAAATAGTCAAATGATGTTGATGTTTCAAGTGAGGTAAACCTGACTTTTTACATAACACTATAAATGGATATTAGAGAGTAAAAGTCTGTTGTAAAATTTAAATTAGAAATTGAATAAAATATGCTACATAGTTACTTAATGTTATATTAAAATTAAGATAGCATCGTAAAACCAATTATCTAAGTCTTGTTGTAAGGATTAGACTTACCTTACTCCTTTTTTAATGATTCTGTAATGATGTTGTTTACTGTTGAACTGTTCAGTCCATAGCCGTTGTTTGTTCCCATCGTGCTTCATCACCTATTCGGACTCCATGATTATGGTGCGTCCACTTTAGCACCGAAACATGTCGGGATAATAGAGCAACTGTAAACAACATCGTTACAGAAACATTAAAAAAGGAGTAAGGGAAGTTTAATCCTTACAACAAAACTTAGATAATTGGTTTTACAATGCTATCTTAATTTTAATATAACATTAAGTAACTATGTAGCATATTTTATTCAACTTCTAATTTAAATTTTACACCAGGCTTTTACTCTCTACTATCCATTTATATTGTTATGTAAAAAGTCAGGTTTACCTCACTTGAAACATCAACATCATTTACTATTTTCTAACTAACTTTTTCAAGTATGGTTTATAATTCATGATAATTGAAATTCAAACTTCAATTCATTCTAATTCCTGTTTGATTGTTTACACTCTGTATTTATTATTTTTCACAATCATTCTACTGTATTTAATTTGATTTTACTTTCAAGATTTAGAACTGGCTTAAACTCTTATTAACTTAAATTAAAATAACTTGTAGGTTAATCCATTTTATTCAACCACATTTTATACTTTATAAAAAAAATTTAATTATAAGATTGTTCTGTTCAATAACGTCTGTTATTAATTTACTATTGTGTACACTAATATTCATTCTTATAAATACGGCTATATGACATCACTTTATTTACTTAATTTTACTCATATCAATGTATGTTCTTTTGACTTCAAATTAAATTAATTTTTACTCAACTACAATTTATACTTTATTAACATTTAATTATAAGGTTGTTTCTGGTCAATAACGTCTGTTATTTTATCTACTATTGTGTACATTAACTTTTTCATTCTCATGGAATTACGGTTATATGACAACACTTTATTTACTTAATTTTTACTCTTTCATTGTATTCTTTTTATGCTTTGACTTTAACTAATATGTTATAAATTATTAATCTCCAATTTCATTGTATTCAATTTTAGCATTTTATCTATATTTTCAAGCATTATCTAAGTCTGTATATTATTTTAACATATCTTACACTCCTTACGGAAGATTATTTTAGAATGTTTTCTAAAATGATCTGTAAAGATGTTCTGGAATTTAACTAATTATTTTTCTCATTTAAAAAGGTTACTTAATTAATGTTGCTATGCTCATGAAAGATATTCAACAACAGTTACTATTGATATCATCATGGGAAGAAAATTAAACTCTAGCTTTCTACTGGAACAATATTTTATTTGTTTTGACTAAAAAAAGTGTTGGTATAAAAACTACAAAAACACAGAGATTTTCTCGCGTCCCCTAAATCCCTACCTTAAGAATTAGGCCAGGCCTTCCGATGTTTCAACACTGTACTCCACGTCTTACTACCCGTCCGGGATACACTTTATTCATTTTTGGGTAGATATGAAGAAGGATGAATTTATAGCATTTTCTTGAGGCAAAGTAGTAAACTATTTAGGAAAGTAAAAATCACTTCACTACGCCTAACCGGGATTCGAACCCCAAACTTTCCGTCACCAGCATATCCAACAAGACGAGACTACCTTTTTTTCACGTTCCCATTAATGTAGGTTTTTTTAAATCCTCGAGTAGTAAACCAAATTTGATGTTATTAATTCCGTAAGTTGTCTGTGAGTGGTCTGCCTAAATGACTAAATTCTATCAAAATCATAATTCAAAGTAATTGAGTCTTGTTTGTAGCCTTTTAAAAGCTGAACAGGATATGTTAACATGTATGTGGCATAGTTCAAATAATGCTCATACTTGGATCATCTGCTCATAATTTTGTTCGTTCGTCTGTGCTTTTTAGACTAGGACGCATAATCAATACTATTAGTTCATTAGCATGTATATTATAGTGACATATTTTTACGAAATTAATTTTTTTTATCAAAATAGAATATATCTAAAATGATACGTTTGTTGTTTCATGCTTTCATCACTAAATAAAACCAGAAGGTAGGTCAGCCACATAATCTCTACTTAATTAATTACTTACGACTCGTTTTAATCATTTAAAATATTTAACAAACGAATATATTATATATAAATACATATGTACTGTACGTGATTTTCTAAGTATGATTATAGTTTGACAATATATTTGTTTCAAATTAATAATTAATTTAAATATAAACTTACGGTATTAAACATTTAAATTCCCTGGAAATAGGAAATTGGCGCCACACACATACCCATATATATATATATATGTCTATATATAAATCTTCTTATTTCCAGGGAATTTAAATATTTTAATATGGTAAGTTCATATTTTAATCTATGTATTAGAGCTGGGTCGCTCGAATCCTTATTTCCTCGAACACTATTATATTCGAGATTCGTAAAAATCTAAAAAAAAAAAACTTTTATACAATTATGAATATCTTGACTCTAAATAACTATTTTAACCAATAGGTAAAATAAAATAGATAGACTTGTGTAGTTGGGAGCATAGCAAACTCACAAAATAGGACATAGTTGTCTTAATGTAATTAATTTACTGACAGTGTGTTCACGTTGTTGTTTATGACGTAATAGACATGACAAACAAAATACAAGTGTTAGTGACACCAAGCCTTATTTTTTTTAGTTTAATATTTTACTTTAATTAAATTTAACATTTTTAAATGTTTGAGGATTAAAATTTTTATTCGAGGTTCAAAGGATTCGAGATTCAAATTTAAGTAATATAGGATCTAGCCCATTTCTAATATACGTCTATGATTACTACAAGAGTTTATCCCTAGCGCACCTGACTGATGCTGGAGTACCGTGCTCGATTCCAACCGGCACCACTGGCAATATACCTTATACAATATTATTTCCTATCCACTCTTAAGTTTAGTGTAATTTATTAAAATTCACCTTGTTCACCCTCAACTTAGTTTAATTACGAGTATTTTATAATCTTCACTAACAACAAAGTGTATTACTATTAATATTATTTTGTATTCAGCTCATTTATGTGGGATGGAAGAGGACCGGAGAAAAAGCCAGTGTTTATGCAGTTTTTATCACAAAAACATTTTTTGACCAAAATAAATAAAATATTGATTCAGTACAAACATAGAATTTAATTTTCTTCACATGGTGACCTCAAAATTTCTTGAATGTCAATGGTTTTCTGGAATTTAATAACAACTTTTTCTCTCAATTTAAAAAGTTTTTGGATAATGCCACCATGCATGCCCATGACAGATACCGGTATTCAGGAACTGTTGATATCACCATGTGAAGAAAATTCAAATTTAGGTCTGTGTTGAAGAAATATTTTATGTATTTTGGCCCAAAAAATATTTTCCCATAAAAACTGCATAAACAGTGACCTTTTTTTTGCGCCCCCTTCTATTCCATCTTAATAATGTATTTTAAAATATACGTGAGTGATTTAGGTTGTATTTTGACATAATTAATTATCTTACACATTTGTAACATGATTCCTGAAAATAACACACATAAACATATGTTTTTATTTTTATTTCAGAATTGTGGAGATCTACAGTCGAAGGTTGCAAGGTGAGTGTTCTTTCACTATTGGGGCACGAATTTTAGTTTACAACAAAGGTCCCAAAACATTCTAGATCGAAGGAGCCCTTGCACAGTGCCGTAAAAACCAGCGGTGCAAGCGATGCGTTGCCCCGGGGCCACCATCTAGCGTTCTTTTAAAAAAAAAAAATTCAGAAAGAACACTCGTTTTTATGTTTGTACTTACTTACTCTATGGAACAAGGAACTTGAAAGTTCATTACTGCACTCACAAAAGTACGCCACCTATCCCTATTTTGAACTAATTCTATCCAGTATAACTCATTACACCCTATCTCTCTAAGGGATGGGAAATATACATTTCATATTTTGATCATTGACTGTAGTTAGATATGTGTTAAATGTATATTCATTAGTTATTTTGATGTGAAATGCATACTTTATACTTTCTCGCTATCTTACAGGTAGAAAAAATATTGTGATAATCAAGAAAATTGAACTCGAGATTTTGATGAATCTCAACGTTTCATGACCCCCCGAATCCGAAAAAGTGGTTTTTGAATATGTCTGTCTGTCTCTATGTACCTACGACTAGAGCCTAGACTATTTTGCCGATTGATCTAAAACATAGTATCTAGGGTTTCCATAGGGTTGCCCCAAGAGTTTTTTTGGAATTGGATATCCAACCCTAAAATTAAGGGTAGTTTACTGAAGGGCAAAAAGAGATAAAGTCGATTTTCTCAAAATCGGTTCTAACAATATTGATTAAAATTCATTTCTGAACATTTATAAATATTATAAACAAAATGAGTACTCTCAATATTTCGGCAAAATGACTCTAAGGGCTCCGGTCAGATGTGTAAATTCTCATTTTTTATCATATCTCCGAAACTATTTGAGATAGGAAATTACTTATCATTACAAATATGTAGGGCTAATTATAGTACAAATATTTTATTCGAAGCATATTTTTGTAAAACTAATAACTTTCAAGCTATACGTAAATATTTGTATTTTTTAAATTTTCGAACAAAAAGGTAAAGTATTGCTACCGTAAAAAAATCCAACTTGAAGTGTTAATGGATGTCGACGTCTCATGAACCCCCGAACCCTAAAAAGTAGTATTTACAATGCCGTCTGTCTGTGTGTCTGTTTAAACTTAAAATTAAGAGTAGTTTAATAAAGGGCGAAAAGATAAAAAAAATCGATTTTCTAAAGATCAGCTCCAATGATTTTGATTAAAATTCGTATCTAGGTGTTGATTAAGATTATAAATAAACTGGCTATTTTCATTTTCCCATGAAAATGACTTTTAGGGTACTGTACAGTAGCTGAAATTTCCGTATCTCCACAACTATTTGAGATACTAAATAACTTATCATTGTAAAATGGTGGTACTATTAAAAATAAAAAACTCTTATATGAAATATATTTTTATAAGACCAACCTTTTATGAGATATTGGCAAATATATTAATACAATTTTGTGAGCTTTAGTTGTAAACATATACTACTTAAGTCTTAACGCAATAATTCTCCAATGCCATAGAGTAATTAAATATAAGTAAGTATCTCAAAAGGTTTGTGTTATTTTTCATTAAACCTCTTAGGAGAAATGTTTGTACAACAATTATCTATCACCAATTTAGACTCCATAGTCAATATTTACATCTTTTTATTGGTCAAAATTTATAAATGAGGAATTTAATAGCAATGCGATGACATGAAGATGTGCAACACCTAATAAAATGTCAAAAATTTTAACCAGAAGTCAACATTTTAATACGAAGTGTTGCCCCTTGTGGACACAATATTGATATTTTTTATCGGTCCAGAAATACAAATGAGGACATTAATTCTTTAAAAATAAAATTATAAAATTTAAAACCGAGACTCAAAAAATGTTTAACATACATATAGTGCAATTTATGCTTGGGTTTGCTGGTGCATATGATTTCGTTTCACATATATTAAGAATTTTTAGTAAATATATCCATTTTTAAACAAAATAGTAAACAAGTCCATGCGGAGTTCCGTACCATTTATTTCAATAAACTTTAGCCACACAATGTGGAATTTCTGAGTTTTAGTCTGCTTTCTTAGTCTAAACAGGGAATTAAAAACATTAAAAGGACTGGTTTGTCATGGATGCATAATTGTAATACTTTTCTCATTGCGCACAAAAATACTATGGCTGGGGTGATAGCTTAGGGGCCCCCAACATTCATGACTAGCACCTGGGCCCCCAACGTTTTAGCTATAGCACGGTCTTGCACCAGGAATAATAATACATGTTGGAGATCTTATAAAACTTGTTAGATTGATATTATTAACATTCAATAATAACAGTTAAATTTTACTAGTTAAAAGTACTAAACAAACGGAAGATATCACATTATCTGGCTGCACCTTTGTCAAATGTAATTTTTAAAAATTTTTAAAAACGGGCAATCCTAATTCTGATCTTATTTTATAGTGTGATAAACAATTAAAGAATATTCTAAAATTGTCTCAAGGAGCCTGAAATGATTATGGAGCGGAGCACAGTTTGAAAAACATTGGTTTACACCACACATTTGCAAGACAAGTGTTTTACTAAATATTAGTCCCGTTTTTGGGATGAAAGCATTTTAAAAACTCTCATGCACTATTAATTAATCTCCCTTCCACACCACTGGCCACACGGACAAAACGTATATCATGTCTTCTCTGGTTTACCGGTGACGAGGGGTTCGGTGTTTGAATCTTGACCGAGGGCTCTGAAGTTATTTTATCAAATGGTTTCCCACATTCCTAATTGAAAATTTTAATAAACTTAACTTTTATTTTTCAACATTAAAATGAAACATCTAAAGTGTGGTTCTATTTTTTAATAAGTTAGAACGTTACTTCAATTCAATATATTTTTCTTTTATTTATGTTTTTCTGTGAGCATTTCGCTTTTTTTTTTCACCTTTTGATATTTATTTTAAACCGTTTTTTGTCGTTTTCTCAATTATTTCTTATTGAACAATGTGAACAGTAAAAAAAATACATTTAAAAATACAACATGTAGCTACAATTTTTTTGAACGCCATGTCTTACTACCCGTTTGTGCTAGGCCTATACGATTATGTACGAGTTAAACTAACGGGTTGGGGATTAGGAAGTTTTAAACCGGAGAAAATGGACCAGCATTAGCGTGGAGGGAGTGTTGAGCACCATTTAGGAAAAACCCCCCTCAGTGCATCCAACCGGAATTGAATCCTGATCTCCCTGTCTTTGGCAGTTTAGCCTAACACTGGAATAGCACGTTAGAGCACGCGGCCACCGAAGAGGATAGCTATCATATTCTTTGGAGTGAAAAATGACACATGAACACAGGAATCGAGCCCGGGACCTTTGTCCTAGTATGCCAATGCTCTAACCACTTAGCTATTCAGGGGAAGTCCCAGGGTCATTCTTATGATATTTATATGTGTCTATAACCGCAATTAAAAATATAATAGCGTGGATATTTAATCTGTCATGTTATGAGCACTCGTCATTGTACATTTGGCAGCATAAAGACCTCCCGATACGAAGTTTGCTGTGTTGTCTGACAGCATGTGATCTTTATCATTCATATGTAGTTGACTAATTTCGCACGGCCATAATAGACTCTGCCTTAAAATGTGAGTGAAGAATGACCCTGTACCTGGGACAGCTTCGGGATAGCTCAGTGGTCAGAGCATTGACGCACTAAGCCAAAAGTTACGGTTTCAATTCCCATGTCCAGGTGTTATTTTTCAATTTAAATAATATGATATATAGATGCGGCTGTAGCCATAACTTAAAAACTATCTTGACTATCAGCTTTCTAAAATAAAATTAAGTTGTCTTAATAATAAATAGCCCATATGTTACCAAATCAAATAACTAAACCCATTCGCAAATTATATGGGCCATAAGATATGCAAATGAGTTTAGTTATTTGATTTGGTAAAAATGAAGTTTTAATAACACACAAAACCACTTTGGTGTTCGAATGGTCTAAGGCATCATTCTCGCAATAAACTGGATTGTTGATAACGTGGATATCGGGGTTAGAATTCTGTTCGGATGTAATGAGGGTAGTTTTCCAATATACTTCCACGCAAATGCGGGTGTATTTCTTCTGAATTAGGCTTTTCTAGTCCCTAACACACTAGTATAATTAGTGCAAATGAGTAGGCCCTAAAACTCGAACGGTTAATAGGACGCTGTGCTAAATTAAATTTTAAAATTACACACAATGTAAAACTAGCTATAATCATATTTGGTGCTGAGAGGAAAGCATTCAATCTAAAAGTTTACCCACATGATCTCTGGCAATGATCTCTATTTGGTGTTGTTGGTGATTGCAGTCCAAGAGCGACTGACCAAGCAGATCGCTATAGCAGTGACCAAGGCAGTCCAGCCCGCGGGAGTCGCTGTCGTGGTCGAAGGAGTGTAAGTACTAGTGCATAACATGTGGTCTAGTGTTTGGAAAGCTTACATCACGTCTTACTGAGAAGATCCTTATGGTAGTAGCGAAGGCATCTTTAATTTCCACCATCCCTATACTAAAATGTGAATAAATTTCCTCTAAATTACATCATCCTCATCCTATTAGTGTAATTAAATGCCCAGGTGGGTGGTGAGACACACAGCATAACAAATTCATTAGGGCTGTCTAACTAATACAACATGTGTGTAAAGTCTGTTCAGCGTAGGAATTGTTTTCTGAAAGGCCTTTTTCCCTACCAGAAATCTATTATATAGTAGGATATTGGTAGGAAAAAAGACCTTTCAGAGAGTAATTCCTACCGTGAATGGAGTATATACAGGCACATGTGTACAGCAGATGCTATCAGTAATGCCAGCATTGTCTGAAAGTAACTTTTTTCAACATATTTGGAAAAATTATTATTTACCAAGTATTACTATTACTATCACTAAAATTATTATCAATCACTTTAAACAATACTTCCCCAAGGATTACAGTATAATTTTATTTTCCATAATCAAATTTAAGAAAAAAACTCTTGTAAATTCATTCTAGTTTTTCTTTTAACTCTTGTGGTAATTACAGGTTAAATATATCGTGAAATTTTACATTTAATGGTATTATATTCAGTTATTAATATTTTTATAACTGGCTTCACATATATTTAACATAAATAAATTGCTTGAGATAATAAAGAGGAAAAAACATACAAAATGTTTGTTGAATAATATAAAGTTTAAATTTTGTGAACACGAGTATTAAATACTATTCTCTATCCAACCGGCAACAAGGTCCTCTACGTCACCAGCAGCATAGTTTTTATTCAGTGGCCATGTTTGTTTTCAGCATATAGGGCCACTTTGTAGGTTCTCTTGCTTTTAATAATTAATTTGAATTAAACAACAATATCAAACTTCAAAACTATACCAACAACCAAACGGTTATTCTCATAACCAAAATCTAACAATTTTAAATAGAAATTATAACAGTGAATTGTCGTATAAAATAAAATTAATTTAACCACGAGCGTGTGTCCACAAGTTGAAGCGAACAAAATATTTTATAGTTGAGTATTTAGGCGTGCCTATGCTAACGTTGATCAATTTATTAAAATTTTTATTAATACAGTGTCTTTTTATAAATATTAATTCGGCTACTTAGTAATCCGTGTGTTCTCACACGGTGTGTGAGCGTGTTATCCTTGGAAAATAAACGGTTTTTAGTGATCTTAGAATAATTTTTTATCTAATATAATATTAAAACGTGTGATAAAAAAAAGCTGGTGTTTCTCAGTGATCAGTATACATTATTCGAAAATTTAAGTGTATCAAGACTATAAAATATATCTTTTAACCCCAAGATTGTGTTGTGTTGACCTCTAGGGTAAACCTCGTGTTTTAGGATTTTTATAGTATTCCAAAAATCGACCATTGCGAGAAACTTATTAAGGAAGATTGGGACTGGGAGATGAAAATCGATGCAAGTGAAACCCACCCACCTATCATCATTAACCTGGCTGAAGACGATGAAGAGGACTACGATGAATATGATGACGTAGAAAAAGTTATTGCGACCCAGTTGGAAAACACTTAAAAGGTGTAAGCCAGTTCGTAACGAATATGACTTATTTGTTGTAATAGTGTTTAAAAGGTTTATAACAGTGTTTTTTCTCTGTGTAATACTACACGTTCAGATTTTTTTTTACATTAATAGTGTTATTAATAATATTATTAACAAATAATTATTTATAAAATAAAAAATTATTATTAAATATTATTAATTAATATTAATAAATACTAATATGGGATTAAATGCTATAATTGTTAAAGCGTTTAATATTGTACAAAAATTAATAATTAATACTAGGCCTAACATCATCATATCAAGGTCAACAATAAATAAAAAATAAATCAAACGGTCATATATGTTTTTTGTATATACCTAAATTTTGACAGTCAGAAGTGACAGCTTCTAAACACATGTTTTTGCAGATCATATGGTTCGGCGTAAGGATATATAATTTGGTCTGGTAACTTTTCAAAGCTGTCAGCTGTCAGTCAGCACCAAAGAATCCATTGGAATACTGTATGTTGGTACACCTCCTGATCTTGTTATATCAGGCTTGTCTAACTAATGTAACATGTGTGTCTACAGGCACATATGTATGCTGGTACACCTCCTGATGTTTACCTTCATTTTATTATTATTATTATTATTATTATTATTAGTAGTAGTAGTAGTAGTAGTAGTAGTAGTAGTAGTAGTAGTAGTAGTAGTAGTAGTAGTAGTAGTAGTATTAGCACCGCGTCTTACTACCCGTTCGGGTTATACGCACTTACGCTAATGTGTAATGGTAGGGTGATTGTGAGATGAAATGGAGGACCTAGAGTTTAACATGGAATCCGAACCACGGTGGAGGCATGGCATTCCACACATTCACAAGTTGTGATTAATACACGTCTTGTCAGAGGTGAAGGAAGGGTTTAGCAATCAGATAAATCTGTGCCGGGACCAAGGTTCAATTTATTCATTCATTGAGTTAAAGTATGTCTAATCCGTAGTGATTTTGAGAGGTTGATGTGTGTGTGTGTGTGTGTTGGGGGGTGAGGGTGGCATTCACAACAGACACTTGGATAATAAACGCAGGCACGAGCACAACCACCAACTATAGGAGGGGATGGGGGGTACGAGTCCCAGATTATTGTATTTACAGTTTTAAGCAAACCATCCCAAACCAGCATTGTTAGTTGCATGTCTGTGGGCCTGACTTTGATCAAAGAGGTTAGTGCTCGAATGTTGGCATACCGGCGGGTACAATGGTATTTCATATTTAAACATATTTTCTACACATTTAAATATATTCACTTTATTGAATGGTGGTCCAAATAAAAAACTTGCTAATTTTGATAAGTATAATTTCAACGCTGATATTAGATTTATAGCGCCATACGTGACTTTTTTTTTACTTTGGACATATTTGCCCCCCAAATAATAGACTAAAGTTAGATCAAAAATCAAAATATTTTGTTCCTCTTGGGTGCCTTTGTTTCGATTTTAGTCGAAATATATCAATTTGTCCAAATCTTACGAAAAAACAAACATAAACATTTGTCACATTTATTTTTTTATCATGAAACGTAAATAGCCTAATAAAAGATACATAAGATATAGTTTCTTATATTATGTTAACGTAAGTTGGAACATAAAAAACACAAAAGCTCTACAAAGAAGTGAACGACATCTTGGCAATGATTAGTTAACTAAAACAAACACGCCTTTTAAAGTGGGGATTTAGGGGACGCGAGAAAAGTTTGGCGATGAGTTTTTATATCAAAACTTTTCCTGGCCTAAATAAATAAAATATTGCTTCAATAGAAACATAGAGTTCAATTTTCTTCACATGGCGATGTCAATATTTGTTGAATATTTGTCATGAACATAATGACTACAAACAATCTTAAAAAACATTTTAAATGAAGAGAAACGTTGCCATTAAATTCCAGGACACCATTGATTGATATTTTAGAACTATCAACATCACCATGTGGAGAAAATTAAACCCCATGTTTCTATCAAAGCAATAATTTATTTATTTGCATCAAGAAAAGTTTTGCTATAAAAACTGCAAAAATTGACCTTTTTCCTATTCCCCTACACCCCATCCTTAAGGCAAAAAATATCTACTTAAACTTAATCATGTACTGTACATGTTGGAGCATTATAGTAAAAATATTGATACTTAAATAAATAAAAACTAATAAATACAATATTTACACAAAATATGAATTATGAATGAGATTATGAATTAATACTCTGGGACTGTTTGTTTAAACGTTTTTGTGTTAGATTGTGTTAATAAAGTTTTCTCACTTTTCTATTTTCATTATTTTTAATCAGCTTAGTTTTTTAACTACCAATAGAATCATCTTCATGAGTGATAAAAAATTAGCAAATGCCAAATATCTTTTTTATGACGACACAATTGCAAATAATTCAAAGTTGAAAAGATAAGTTTGAAACAAGGTTTTTCACAACAATGACATAACCTCAAATAATTCACAGTTGAAAATGATATGTTGCAGGAAGAATGTCATAAGTAAAAAAGGGTGCTTTTAGGGGTAGGTTTTACTAGCAATTAATAATTACTTGTATTGAATGAACAGCTAATGGTACCTTTAATCAGATGTTATCAGTGCCCATGGTAAATAAGAATATTTCAAAGAGTAGTGAGGACTTTTATTAATATAAAACTTTGAAACTCCTTTCCTGAAAAATCAGGTTTTTTGAATTATGTCTTTCTTCTCGCAAATGAGCGATATGTAGTTCAATTAAAAATTATAGTTGTAAAAAGGGTAAACATTATAATGTACACATTATTTTATAAGAAAATAAATTTAAAATAAAACATTTCTATATTAATTATAGTAATTATGAATTATACATTTTGGAAAATATATTATTTTGATAAGAATTGGCATTAATATTAATATGAATATGTTTTTATAAATTATACCTAACGAGTTAGAAAAAAAAATCACTTCCCCAAATTAAAGATTGAATTAAAATAAACACAATATCCGTGACAAAAAAAAACCTTCTAAGAGGTTGTAATATTATGTTGGCACAGACATCACCTAAGTCCAAGAATAGTAAATAGTCAGGGTGAAAAAAAGGGATGGGGGTCTAACCCAGAAGAAATTGCAACTCAAACAATTTCTTAAGATTTATTGTTGGAAATATGTTTAATACAATAAATCAAAAGTTCGACGAACTTCCATGGCAAAAACGATGTGAAAATCACATATTTTCAAAATGGTCGCCATATATACCAGATTTTGACGTTCAAATAATTTTTTGAAAATAAAAGTGTGGCACATGTTTTATACTATATTTTATGCCGATTATCATTGTATTATTGGATTTGGCCTACATTTTCATTCAACAATCTTAACATTAAAGGTATAAATGAATGGTATAGGGGGAAAAAATTAACGGTACATTATAAAAATCATATATTAAAGCTAAATTTAAACTTGAACGAATGAAATTAACTGTTGCTAATAATAAAAACATAAAAATGAAAAGTAATACAATGTTAAATAAAACGATGAATACTACTAGAAAGTACATGGTATATTGCCAGGTTCTCTAACAATGCTCAGTTTAGTCTTATAATCAATGTCATAGTTTTTTGAATTTCTCTCTTAGAATCTTGATCAAACATTCTCACATCCGGTTTAAGAAATTTGATATAATTTAAACCATTATTGGTGAGCAAGCAGGTTTAACATTACGCTTGTTTGGTTTGGTTTGTTGGTGATGGGGAGGTCAGAATTCGAATCGCAGCCGAATGTACTAGGGGTGATTTTTCAAAATTATTTTCTCTTCTTTCCTTTTTTAATCCTACCTTACCTCGCTAGTGTAATTAAATGTAGATATGCCAGACGGGCAAAAATTAGTGAAAAGATTAATCTATAAACTAGGATTTGAACGCTTGGAGGTTTTTGGATAACTAAGGTTAACATTTTTAAATACTTCAATAGGCCTTAATTTTACTAAAGTTTCAACAAACTAATAATTTAATATAATGACCCCATTAGGAAAGGCTAACTTTGAGAAGTGTAACGACAGTCTTTTTATTAATTTTGAAGCGTGAAAGATGACCAAAATCATTTATTTATATTAAATTAAAAATCCTGGAGCAAAGGTCGAACAAAAATTAAAAAGTCTACACCAGTATTGTGATTTTGAGTGCCCGCATGTGTCCTGTTTGTTCGAGGTTCAAAATTCAATTCAAACTAGTGTGGGTGACACACATAAACAGCCAGACACAATCTTTAACTGTGAGGTCCACCTTTAAATTAAAATCCTGGCAATGCAAACCAATTTTATCAAGCCAAATATTTTCAAATGTTTAGTATTTATATGGCTTGGGAAATTGTTTTTCCACTGCGCCCTACTACCCAACCGGCCTATACGCATTTCAATAACAGCAAACGAATAGGGATGAGAAAAGTAGAGGTTTTAAGAAAATTCAACCATATCTATGATCAGGGAGATTATAAAATCATTCAGGAAATAACGCCTAAGTAAGGGCCCCACCCTACACTGAACCTGGGCTTGAATTTCGAATTTTCCATCACTAACAAGTCATACTAGATAAGCTTGATATTTATTCAACGTTCCCCCTGATCCGGTGATTGTATTTTCAAATTTGACTTAAGTCTAAGGTAAGTGTACTTAAATAAAAAAAATACTAACATCTACCGCAACAAATTTACTACCAAAAGCTAAAATTGAAGCAAATACTTTAAATTATAAACAAATAGTTCATATTAATTTATTAAAGATTTTAGTTTATAATAAAAAGAGTTAATCAAATATAACATGTTATTTTAATTTTTTTAAATATCTAAATATATTTAATTTTACTAGTTTAGTCATGAGTAGTGTACGGGGTGCATGGTCACACCCCTTCATACCGAAAACTGTCTATATCTAAGTCCTTCATAGCGAAAACGGTGTATAATAGTGACGCGTTGTTGTTGTGCCAACTCTGTCAAAACACGTGACGTCACGTCTGTTGTTTTCAGATATGAATGTCCAAATTGCCGCTGTAAAAAAAAACCACTATACGTTACCCCAGGAACATGCAGGCCGTGGCGTCGGGCACCTACCCCCAGTGCTGGTGATCGATGACCGATCGGGGGAGTGACGGATATATATGCTAAAGCCCTCCAAACTTTCCACATTAGTGGCGTCGTGCGCTCACGACACCTACCCCCCTATGATCGATAATTGGTGATCGATGATCGATGATCGATTAAGGGACGTCAAGGGGTGAAATGTGTACCCACATTTGCGTGTCACTGACAATCGAACCCTCCAACACCTCCTGAATGAAAGAAATAAAATAATAAAATTATTGATGTCACTATGAAGGGTTAAAACTACATTTTCAAGCATATAGGCTGTCTAACTCAGGACCCTTTAGCTTACAGCGCAAGAATGAATTGTTATCGTTCGGCGCTTGTTATTGTAACCTGTTAGTTACCCCAGGGTAGCCATTAGCTTAGGAGGACTATACTCTGTTCGGTAAAAGATAAACTATAATACGTGTATATGAATGGGATGTCAAACCCGGTCCACGTATTACTAACCGATTGGACTATACGCACTCATGTTGACGTGTGAGATGACAGGCGTTGAAGTCTAATAACAGCGGATGCGTCGCGAGAAAATAACCTTGAAGCGGCTATAAATAGAACTCAAAATGCGTTGTAATAACAAAAAATGAGAGAGTATAAATAGACCTCAAAGTAATTACTGGCGATCATTATAGTCACCGATTGCAGCCGATAACCATCAAAAATGAGTTTTGACGAGCTTGAAAACTGGTTCAATTTCGGTAAGTTTTTAAAAAAAACTTTAGTATTTTAATGGGTAGCTAAGTCTTCGGTGTAGAAAAGGTATTTGCTCTTTACAGACCTCCAAGAAGACACAACACCGACTCCCGCAAGTACTATTCAAACGCCGGCTCCAGAACTGTTGGGGCTTTTTACCGACGATGGGGTTTGCTTGGCTGAAAGCGGCTGTTCAACGGGTAAGCCCTCGATATGTTTAAAAAAAATCTTCCCCACACACACACACATACACGCACGCACACACACACACGCACTCACACACACGCACTCACACACACATACACACACACGCACTCACACACATACACACACGCACACACAAGCACTTACACACATACACGCGCACACGCACACACACGCACACGCACGCACACACACATACACACAGTGTTATAGTAGTTAATAGGTATTTATTTAATTTCAGATTTTTGGGACACCGCATCGTCGGTGCTACGGCCGCCGCAGACAGCCCAAATTACGGACGACACGTTCGGGGCTCAAACCAACGACATCATGACAGAGCTCGAGCTGTTAGATCGTCCCCCCGAGATCCGGGATGGTGTGCAGGCGCCGCTAGGGGCTCAAACCGACGTCACGGCTCAGAGCGAAGAGGGGTATAAAGATGTTTTGGCCGAGCTTGAACTGCTAGATCACCTCTTATGTGAGTATAAACGGTTTATTGCGGCCACCCGGACACATTCCCAAATATGTGTGTTTGCATAACTCGTTCGATAGGCACCGGGTTCAATTCCCGGAACGTTTAAACCACTGTTAAAAAAGTTAAATTACATTAAATTTGTCACAAAAAAAATCCCCCTCTCTGATTATTTTGTAGGAGCAAATAAAAAAACCCAGAGTGCCATGTGTTCAGCATTAGTGACATATGAAGATCAGATTACTTGGCGTATTAATCTAGGAAGTTCTTCTAGCTGTCAGTGCATGTATGTACCTATACACACGCACACTGATTGTTATTCACGTCCTATGAAGGTACGACAGGCCCATATGACTTGAATAAAAAAAAGCCGACCCATGCCCCAGACTGGTAACAGTAATGGATGTAGTGAGTAGCATCTAACTGAAATAGTAAATAGTCACATTCCAACAGAGAGAGAGAAAGTTGTTACCGGCCAGCGAGCAGAGTTGATGACCGCTCCGCTAGATATCGCGTGCATGCCTGTTCGGTTTAAGCCGAAACAATAATATATTTTGCTAGAGAGAGAAGAAGAACCTAGTCCCCCCTCTGTCATTAGCGACGGTACTAGGGGGGTATTTATGTCGTTGAAAGCAAATGTGGGTTTAACCTTTGTTAACGCGTATGTTTACAACAATTATATTTAAGTCTGTTGAGTCAGGGGTCCCGCGTTCGATTCCCGGTCACAGGTGAAAATGAGGGTTTAATCATACGCCAAGTCATGTGATATGTAATTAAAAATTAATTATTGTTAGGCTTTCTTTAACAAGCTGATGAATATTCATACGCCAAGTCATGTGATATGAAATTTAAAATAAATTTATGTAAGGCTTTCTTTAACGTTTAAACATACGCCAAGTCATGTGATTAACAATCTGATGAATATTCATACGCCAAGTCATGTGATAATAAATTTAACAATCTGATGAATATTCATACGCCAAGCCATGTGATATGACATTTAAAATAGGCTTTCATTAAAAACCTGATGAATATTCATACGCCAAGTCATGTGATATGTAATTCATGAATATGCATACGCCAAGTCATGTGATATGAAGTACAAATAAGTTTATGGCTCAAGTGTATTTATTTCACACACACACTTTGTGAAGGATCCCGGTCACAGGTGAAAATGCGTGTAATATTCACTAAATTTAAAATAAATTATTGTAAGGCTTTCATTGCAAGCGATAGCGTGTAAACTACTGGTCCAGGGTTCATTTACCTACACGTTTGATTTTATAAATTATCACAGAGTTGCGCGCTTTAGACCGAAAAAAAGGTAAAGGTTATAAATTAAAACAAAATTATTTCCACCAAGAGTAAACTTAATTCTGTCTTGTGTGAATACATGTATTCCCTTCAATTACAGGGGTTCGATTCCCCCAAGGCATAGTGAAACTAGACTGTATTTTGTGCATGTTCTAACGTATGTAGTGCTTGTATACAGATATTTTTAATGATATCAAAATATATATACAGCCATAATAACTAACCAGGGAAATTATATTGTTGCTATAGCCGTGTATTAAAACCCTGTTGAACTAGGGAGGTCCAGGGTTCAATTCCGTTGCATAGCTGAAATTGTGGATTCAACTTTTCACAGGTCGGAGGGGAGTGTATTTTGTACATGTTAGAAGTGTATTTATTACGCACGCGCTTTAATAATGTTGCTGTGTTATAAATAACAAAACCATTCTGAAATTGTTGTTTTAGTCACTATTGGCACAGGGTTTCGATATTCTTAACGGTATTCAAATATATACAGAAATAATAATGAACCAGAGATACTATATTGTTATGTTCTAGCGTATGTAGTGTTTGTATACAGATATTTTTAACTGTATTCAAATATATACAGCCATAATATATAACCAGGGAAATTATATTGTTGCTTTAGCTGTGTATTAAAACCCTGATGAGCTAGGGAGATCCAGGGTTCGATTCCATAACATAGTTGAAAATGTGGATTTAACTTTTCATAGGCCTGAGGGGTTGTATTTATTACACACATACACACACACTTTAAGAATGTTGATGTGTTATAAATACCAAAAGTAGTCTGAAATTGTGGCATCGTTTTAAAGACGCGTATGTTTTTAACAATTATTGTTAAAGTGCTTACTTTGACACGTGCTTGCGTGTTATAGTTCAACTGGAGAGCGAAAATGGCGGTGCCGTCCTCTCACAGCCACCCGCCATGACACCCGTCGCCACAGCAACGCCTCCGAGCTGTGGAGAAGGTGTTCGAACCCCGAGCGAGACGTGGTGCCCGCAACCCGTGGCCGGCCCGTCTTCGGCACCTGGCCCGGTAAATAATCAGGTTGGTGGAGCGTTGCCACAAGGCGTCCCTCTCCGTTTCGTCGAGGAGAGAACCAAACAATTGAGGCGTTTCTTTTATACCGGTAGAGAAGTTACCGTACATCTGGGTGCTCCAGCAAGCGATCGTGACGCATTAAGCTGGCTCGAAGAGCAAATTACTAATTTGCTCCATCGGCTGCAGGACCACGGTGTCAGCAACGAAGACCATGTCGGCTTACTTTTAAATAGCATGGACTCGACGTTGAACCCTGTGTACGTCTCTTTTAGACGAGCAGATCAGTTAGACGCTCGAGCCGTGCTCGATAACGTAAGTCGCGTGTTGCAGAGTAATAGTTTGTTTTTGAGTACTGCACCACTGTACGTTAAGCTCAGCCATTTTAAGGAGCCTCGCGGGAGTGGTAGAAGATATTGTGATAAACTCGCTCCCGCTAGCACATATAGCCGTAAAAACCAAAGAATAATTACTATTCAAAATGGCGACACACTCTGTCTTGCCCGTGGATTGGTGGTCGCCAAGGCTATATGTGACGTTAAAATAGAGCCAGGATGCATGGACGTGAACACCTTTAGACAAATCAGAATGGGTCGTCAAATTCAAAAATTCAAAGCAGAGGAACTATGCCGTGACGCCGGTGTGAATATTTTGAAAGGTGGTGGACTCACCGAACTGAAACAATTTCAAGCATACCTCTCTGAATACAAAATCACCGTGTTCAGGGAACGTCGGGGAAGGCAAGTCCTATATGAGGGGCCTACTCCCTCCGAACATTCCTTTAAGGACCACCTTGATTTGTATTTTCACGACGATAAGCAAAACCATTTTGATGTGGTAACAACGTTGACAGCCGCGTTTAAGTGCTCGAACTTTTGCCGCGAGTGCCGTGTGCCGTTCAGTAATAAGAACAAGCACAAATGCGAATCCGCGTGCAAAAAGTGCTACGCTAAACCGGTCTGTAGCGGAGGCCGATCTGTGACCTGTAAAGATTGCGGGCGTCGGTTCACAAATCAGCAGTGTTTTGATAACCATAAACGTCCCGGTTTTTGCCGAGGTCACATGTCGGTCTGCGACGTCAAAAAGGTTTGTGAGGTATGCGGGCAATTTTTCAGTCTGGAAAGAGCAGGATTTTCACACAGGTGTTATGAGACTTTTTGTAGAGTATGCGAGACCCATCGTAATTTTGGCCATTTCTGTTACATGAAGAAGGCCCCATCAAAACCGTCACCAGAAAAGAGCAATTTCATGTTTGTATTTTACAATTTTGAATGCAGACAAGAAACGCTTCTTCAACGTACGGTCAACACGTACTTGCACGAACCTAACTTCTTTGTCGTGCAGACGTGTTGCAAGGCCTGCCTTCATATAGATGCAAGTGACCATCATTGCACCGATTGCGGGGGCGATAGGACTCGCATATTCAAGGATGATACCACAATGGCCCAATTTTTTGGTTTTATAGAACAAATTAAAGCTTCAAAATTCAAGGATATCACCCTCCTCGGACATAACGCTAAATCCTATGATGGGAATTTCATTTTAAAATACATGATGGAGGCGAAAAAATGGACTCCAGACCTCATCATGAACGGTGGGAAAATCATGTCCATGCGTTACGGCCCGCTCCACTTTATTGACTCGCTGAACTTTCTCCCCATGTCGTTGTCCAAGATGCCCAAAACGTTCGGCTTGGACGAGTCTTTGGCCAAGGGACATTTCCCCCATTTTTTCAACAAAAATAAAACGCGGTGTATAGGGGTCCCTTGCCGCCAAAGGAGGACTACGGCATCGGCGAGATGTCGGTCGAGGGAAAGGAGCACTTTGAAAAGTGGTATGACGCGTTGGTCAAAGAAAATTATGTCTATGATTTTAACCGCGAGCTGGAAGTGTATTGCGTGAAAGACGTAGAGATCCTGCGGAAGGCCTGCTTAAAGTTTAGAGACATGCTCGTGGAGAAAGCAAGAGTGGATCCTTTCAGAGAGGCGTGTACTATAGCCGGAGCGGCCATGTTGGTTTACCGCCGAAGCCATCTGAAGGAGAATACCGTCGGTATTGTCCCTAACGGTGGCTACCGGTGCGCGGACCAACAGTCGCACGTCGCCGTACAATGGCTCTGCTGGGAGGCCCATCAACGCGGTGTCTCTATCCTTCATGCGGGTAACGGCCGCGAGGAATATGTGTTGGGGTGACGTGTAGACGGCGTTGTTAAAGCTGGAGATACCACCACCGTCTTCCAGTTTTGGGGCTGTTATTGGCACGGGTGCCTGCTCTGTTATCCGGACAGGACCACCCCTATCAAAAACAGCCACCACAAGACCATGGAGACGCGCTATGAAGCGACCAGGGCCTGCGTGGAAAAGTTTAAGAAAGCTGGCTACGCGGTCGTAGAGATGTGGGAGTGTACGTTTAACGCGATGAAACGCACAGACAAGGACTTGCAACGATTTGTACTCCGGCACGAGGTGTATATCAAGGAGCCCCTCAGCCCCAGGGACGCATTCTTTGGCGGGCGTACAAATTGTATCAAGCTCATCCACGAAGCTGACCTTTCTTGTGGAGAGAAGATCAGGTACTTGGATGTGTGTTCGTTGCATCCGTACGTTTGCAAGTACAAAAAATACCCCGTCGGCCACCCCAAAATTCACTTGGAACCAAATTGTCCCGCTATAGATCGAGTAGAAGGCATAGCCAAAGTTACGGTGACGCCTCCGCGGGATTTATTCTTGCCCGTATTGCCTACACGGATGCACGACAAGCTAATGTTCATCTTGTGCAGGAAATGCGGGGAGGAGAAAAACCAAGACGCGTGTCGGCACAACGACAAAAAAGATCGCTGGTTGACAGGCGTCTGGGTGATCGAAGAGATCTGGAAAGCCGTCGAGAAAGGCTACACCGTTGAAGCAGTACACGAAGTGTGGGAGTACTATGTATCTGTTTACGACCGCCAGACACGTTCTGGCGGATTGTTTCACGGGTACATCGATACTTTTTTGAAAATTAAACAAGAAGCCAGCGGATGGCCAGAGTGGTGTACCTCACGAGAGGAAAAGTTAGCTTATATTCAAAATTATGAGGACAGGGAAGGGGTAAAACTCGATTTCGATTCTGTGTGTAAAAACCCCGGTCTCCGCACACTGGCTAAACTCTTTTTAAATTTGCTATGGGGAAAGTTTGGGCAAAGACACGATTTACCACATGTAGCCGTTGTCAACGACTATCAGGGCGTCCATAAGTACCTGACGGATCCGTACATCACCGTGGACAGCGTCATCGATGTTAATGACGAGGTTATGTTCCTCAATTACAAGGATGCGCGTGACGCGTTGCGCCCTAACCCAAACACGAGTGTGGCGGTGGCGTGCTACACGACTGCTATGGCTAGGTTGCACCTATACGGCATCCTTGAACAATTGGGGGACCGCGTTCTGTATAACGACACGGATAGAGTTCTGTTCACGGAACGCCCCGGCGATCAGAGTCCACCGACCGGAGACTTTTTAGGTGACCTCACCGACGAACTTCAGGATTACGGGCCGGGAAGTTACATCGGCGCCTTTGTATCCAGTGGTCCCAAGAATTACGCGTACCGAGTTTATGTCGGTGGCGATCCCACCAAAATAAAAACGGTGTGCAAGGTTCACGGGATCACCATAAACTATGGCAACCGGAACGACGTTAATTTTGACGTTCTGAAAGCGATGGTCACCGAACAAGCGGCGGAACGGTACATACAGATACCGCACAAAATTATAAGAAAAGGTCTTGCGACTGTATGTACCGTTTCGCAGCGTAAAGTCTACCGGCCGGTGTACACCAAACGGCGGATAATCGATGATTATAACACGCTGCCGTTTGGGTATCAGAGTCCTTGCAAACGCGCTCGCCACTTTTAAAAGGTGATAATTTAGACGGGCCGAATAATCATCTTTTTTATTCTTTCACTCTAGACAGTTCCACTGACATACCATTTTTCAAAGATTTTGAGCAATATTTTTTTTTCATAATTTTTTTTCTGCATGAAAACAAGCATATTTTTTTAAATTTATTTTATGCACCCGGGATACTTTTTTATATTTTTTATCAGCCAGTACAATTCTTCACCAAACTGATTTTTTCTAGTAAACTGATTGTATATATTTTATATAATAAACTGTTTGTATATATATATATATATTTAAACCATCTTTAGTACCGAGGCCAATATTCCCAATATGTAAACATAAGCCCCGTATACTTTTCAATATATACTTTTTATTGTGTAAATAAATAATCAATATATATACTTTGTATGAATAAATATTCAATTATACTTTTACGCTTGATCAATGTATACTTTTCATGATTGTAAATAAATATTATAAAAAAGGTAATGTTGGTGTTTTAACGTCTACACCCCCACTCCCCTCCTATCCTATAAATACAAGTTCAGCTAGCTAATAAGCTCAGTCTCAAATATTATGGACAAGTTTAAACATCCATTTTCGGCCATCATCAGCGGCCCTTCAGGCTGCGGGAAGTCACATTTTGTAGCCGACTTTATCCGTCACTTGGACACAATGTGTGACGTTATATTTGATAAGATAACCTGGTATTATGCTCTATGGCAACCGGGATTCGAACAAGACGGCTCAGTCATATTCTGTAAGGGTCTGCCCGAAATGGTTGACACATGTAACGACTCTCCGCAGCTGATTATACTGGACGACCTGATGCGGGAAGCCAACGAGGTGGTAGTCGATCTTTTCACCAGAGGATGCCACCATCAAAATATTAGCGTCATGTACCTTACACAAAATATATTCCACCAGGGCCGGGGGCAAAGAGAAATTTCCTTAAACGCGCACTATATCGTGATTTTTAAAAATCCCCGGGATCGAGGTCAGATTCAACACTTTGCACGCCAGGTATGTCCTGAAAACCCTCGTATTTTACAGGAGGCTTACGCCGACGCTACAAGAACTCCCCACGGGTATATATTGTTAGATTTCAAGCAAGGTACACCCGAATGGTTTAGATATAGAACCCGCACCAAAGACGGGTGTTGCGTGTACCTATCACGCAAAAGCTATAAAAACACCGACACTTCCCGATTACAAATCATTTCATAACCATGAGTCCCAAAGTGTTGAAGCAAGCCCCTCTGCTACGTGCGATGCATCGCATGAACCCCCACCAACGCGTCGCCTTGATGAAAACGGCCGACAAGAAACTGATCGACGCCGTCTGCGAGTGTGCCTACAACACTTTAAAAGGGGGGGTGCCGCTGAAAAATGCACAGAAGACAAAGTTACGTGCACACAAGCAGGTGTTGCGCAAGCTGATTAAACAAGGAGAGTGCTGGAAAAAGATAAGGCGGCTACTCGTTCAGAAAGGAGGAGCGTTCCTGCCCTTACTTTTAGCCCCATTAATCAGAGGTGTCCTCGGTTCCTTGTTCAACAAATAGACAATGGAACACACGAAAAAGATGATACTGGTGTCCCCGGAAACTTTACACCGGTACGAACAACACTACCAACAAGCGGCGTCGGCCACAAATCTAGTGGTCTCCGAGCTGGACAAGGAGATGGAAAAAATCCTCGCTTCAAAACTCGACGACAAGTCTAAATGGACTTTATACCAACAAGTGCTGCAGCGCTATCTGCACTTTAGTCAACACCCGCCGCCACCACCTTAAAATACCACCACCACCACCACCACGACCGCCCCCGTACTTCCCGTCGCGGCTGTACTCGATACTGTACCGGTCCAGGCAGGCAAAAAAGCCGAGCTTTTACTAGAACATATTAATTCAAGGGGCGGCATCTCTTGGGACGAAAACGGGCAAGTGAGTATTCACGATACACCTCTCCATGGATCCAATATCGTGGATTTAGTCAACGATCTGGTCAGAGCAAGAAGGTACAGCGAGCCGACAGGGTGGCGAGAGTTTCTCACGGCGCTTCAAAAAATAAACGTCCCGAAATAATTTATTGTGAATCCAAAACGTTTGGTGCCCATTAGGGATCCGACGCCCGTACCACTTACACCGTCGCCGCAACGCACAAAGAAGAAGAAACTTAAAAGGGTGGACGAAAATAGGTGGCTGCCGTTCCGAGCTTAATGGACGACATCTACTACGACCCTTCTCATCCCGCGGGGTTTGCAGGGGCGGCGTCGCTCATACGAGCGTCCAAGAAAGATCCCGCCAATGTACGAGAATGGCTTCGTGCGCAGGACGCTTATACCCTACACAAACCGGTGCTAAAAAAGTTTCCACGCAATCGGTATGTGGTGTCAAACATTGACTATCTCTGGCAAGCCGATCTCAACGATATGCGAAGTCTTAGCAAATACAACGATGGTGCGGTATACTTGATCACCGTCATCGACGTGTTTAGCAAGATGGCCTGGGCGAGGACGCTTCCATCCAAGACGGTGAGCGTCGTGAGAGACGCCTTTCGGGACATTTTCGAGAAAAGTGGGCGCAAACCTCTAAGTTTACAGACGGACAAGGGGACAGAGTTCACGGCACGTCTAGTTCGGAAATTTCTCGAGCGAGAGGGCGTCCATTACTACACCACTAATAATCCGGACGTGAAGGCGAGCGTCGTGGAACGATTCAATAGAACTCTGAAAGGACGCATGTGGCGCTACTTTACCCGAAACAACACGTATCGCTACGTGGACGTCCTCCAAGATCTCGTCAACGCTTACAACGGCTCAAAACATACCAGTATCAAGGTGGCGCCCGCCGACGTTTCAGAAACCGACGTGCTTCGTGTCAGAGATCATCTGTATGGCAAACGGCGCCCAAACACGTATAGTAAGCCGAAACTCAAAGTCGATGACACGGTGCGTATTAGCAAATCCAAAATGATGTTTAAAAGGGCTACGAGAGCAATTGGAGCGAAGAAATTTTCAAAGTCAGCAGCGTCGTCATGTGGCAACCAGTCGTCTACAGGCTGACCGATCTTGACGGCGAAGAGGTGGAGGGAACGTTTTACGAACCCAAATTGCAACGCGTGCGTCTTCCCGAAATTTTCAAAGTTGATAAAATACTACGTTTCAAGGGTAAAGGCGCCAGAAAGAAAGTGTACGTGCAGTGGAAAGGTTACCCCGCCAAGTTTAATTCATGGATCCCTGCCAGCTACGTCAGCGCCCTACCATGAAGGACCAGTTTTACCTCACCTTGCCGAGCGACAGCTCTATGGGATATTTCCCGAAAAATACCCTCACGAATTTCACCACGCAACTACCCTACCGTCTCACGCTCGACGGCCTGTGGGAAGTCGCTATCGCCGAATTCCAATATCCGTGTTCTTTCACCACCGTCCCAGAGGGCCAAAATGTTGTATGGTTCAACTGGGTGGACGCCAACGGTGTGGAACAAATATTCAAGGATCACATCCCGGCCGGAAATTACAGCAATATCCAAGAATTAATTAAAGCCCTAAACGAAGTAGACGCATTTAAAGGTGATAAAGGGGTTGTGTTCAAGTACACAAGCACCAACAAAAAAGTGGACGTTGTTTCTTCTTCACCAAATATACAGCTGCTGGAACTATCTAGTCAACTAAGTCTAGAGCTCGGATTCGATCCCGGTACTAATCTGATCAAAGTGCCAAAGTCACCGTACGCCGCCAACATTCTACTAGGCTTGCCCTCGCAAATGTACGTCTACACTGATATCGTCGATCCTCAACCCGTGGGCGATATCGTGGCACCACTGTTACGTATCGTCGGTATCAACAACACAAACTATTTCTACGGCATACATAAGACAGTTAGCTACGATCCGATGCACTACGTGCCCGTACTCAGGAGGGAAATCGAAAGTGTGGAAATCAATATAAGAACAAACACCAGTGAACCTGTACCATTCGAGTTTGAAAAAGTGTGCGTGAAACTTCATTTTCGACGCTGCTCAACATGAACTGTCCCTACCAAAGATATTACGTCGACCAGGCTGGAACGGGTATATCTTCGATCTACTGCGGTGTTCCCTATCAACGCGGGCACGGGATAGGAAGTTTTTTCAGCGGCCTTTTCAAGAGCGTCGTACCATTGCTGAGAAGCGGCGCCAGAGTCATCGGAAAACAGGCGCTTCATACGGGTATCGACGTGCTCTCCGACGTTGCCAATCAGCGTCGTCCTTTCAAAGAGGCACTACGGCAGCGTGTCGGCGAGGCTGGAACAAATCTGACACGCAAAGCGGAGCAGAAGATCGACACACTGATGACCTGTTCGGGCTATAAAGGGCGTCGTAAGAAGCAACGACGTCAGTCTTCTGTAGTTGCCCGAAGTAAAAAGGTCAAGAAAGAAGCGGTAGATATTTTCAGTTGAAATGTCGTTTCTACACCCCCAGTCGTGCGAGTGTGCCAGCAGTGAACTCGATCTATTTTCCGTCCCACCCACGCAAACCAGTCTCGAAAGCGGGCAATGGCTCCAGTTCAAACCTGTCTCTTCACTCACCGATGATTCACCCATCGAAATTACCGTTACCGGCCAGGGCGAGTTCTATATCGATCTCTCGCAGACTATGCTCTATCTCAGGGCGGCCATCGTGAAACCCGACGGTGGCGCTTTCAAAGAGACGGATCAGATCGCTCCCGTCAACAAATGGTTGCACTCGCTATTCACACAGGTGGATGTGTTTTTAAACCAAAAACTAGTCTCACCGCCCAGCAACATGTATGCTTATAGAGCGTATATAGAGACGCTGTTCAATTACAACAGCGAGGCCAAGAGAACGCATCTGACTTGCGGTATGTGGTTCGCAGACAGCCCCGGAACCTTCGAGGTGGTTAACGCCGTCAACAGAGGGTTTGAGGCTCGTCGCAGTCTCACCGCACAAAGCAAGACGGTGGATCTTTTGGGGTATCTACACGGTGACGTGTTAAACCAAGAGAAATACCTATTGAACGGCACCGAACTCAGAGTCAAGTTGGTCCGTTCCCGAGACGGGTTCAGTCTTATGGCCGTCCCTGAAATTCTGAACTATAAGGTTCACATCGCTGAAGCCGGACTTCTAGTGCGACGCGTCAAAGTATCACCTTCTGTACTGTTGGCGCACGCCAAGGCGTTAAACGTCAGCCCCGCAAAGTATCCCGTCACCCGTGTGGAAGTAAAAACACTCACTATTCCCGCGGCTGTGCAAGGGAAATCACTGGACAACGTGTTCACCGGTCAGTTACCCAAGCTATGCATCGTGGGATTTTTATCGAACGCCGCGTTCAACGGAGACGCCACCAAGAACCCGTTCAACTTTCAAACGTACGGCATGAACCATTTCTCACTGTACGTGGACGGGAAACAAGTGCCGTCGAAACCGTTACAACCCGATTACACAAACGGCAACTATGTCATGTCCTACCACACGCTGATTTCTTGAACGGGTATCCATTTCATGAACGAGGGTAGCGACGTCACACGGGAAGCCTTCCCTAATGGGATATCATCTCGTGGCTTTCGATCTCACCCCTAATCTCTCCACCCACATCTCGTCGCATTGGAATTTGACGAGGCACGGTTCTCTGAGTATCGAAGTGAGCTTCACCCGAGCTCTCACCGAAACCGTCAACTGTATCGTGTACGGGGAGTTTTCCAACATCATCACCGTCGACAAGGACAGAAACGTCATGACCGATTATGGGAGTTAATATAAGCGGCTTCCCGCACCTTACACTCGTCATTTAAATCATGGACGTCGTTGTGGATTTCCAGAGCTTCATCGACGACGACAATGAGTTTATCGTAAAGGAACTCAGTGTTTGCGGAACATTACTGCAACATTGGGTGTTAAAACCCCCCTTCGCTATCGAGGAACTTTCACCGGCTGCCAGAAAGAAAGCCGACTATATCGTCAACCATCTGCACGGTATCCCCTGGGATAGCGGTGATGTGGATTACACCATGCTCGAATCCCTCATCTCCCGCGCCACGACGCGCGCAGAAACCGTCTACGTCAAAGGAGCGGAAAAGAAAAAGTTTCTAGCCAAATACACGCCTACGCCCGTCGTAGATCTGTACGACAGAAGTTGTCCTTCGTTGAAAACACTTAAATTGGGCCGCATCATGTTCACGGCGCACAGTTATGTGCGGAATTTTTGTTCGGCCTCCATCGTTTTGGGACTTCGAGACTGGATGATTGAAGATGGACACGCACATCATAAGACGCTCGCTGAAAACATGCCCGTGGTTCCGTTCTGTACGGTCTGGTGTTTTCCCTTCTGATCAACTACCCTTAAGAATAGCGCGACCTGCCGCTCTCGTCGTCAACACCGATCCACACACCGAGCCTGGCAAGCATTGGGTCGCCATCTTTATAGACAAGAACGGCTCGGCAGAATATTTTGACAGTTATGGTTTTCCACCCCGTATAAAGTCACATCTGGCATTTATACGCAAAAATACTTGTCGCACGTCGCATAACACGATACAGCTTCAAAGCATCACCTCAGACGTTTGCGGCCAATACTGTCTCATGTACCTTCTCTATCGCGCCCAGAACATTCCGATGAAAACTTTCCTAGCCCTATTCTCGCCCACCAATCGTTCAGGCAACGACGCTAAGGTGGTGAGATATTACAATACATTTTTCAAGACTGTGGCTTCCTGCCGCCCCGTGAGAGGCTGCGTCCAATCATCTATAAAAAGGGCGTCCCGACAGCGTGCCGTGCATAAGTCGTCGAAGCGATGGAAGGTCAAGACGTTTGCGCAAGGCAGGTGAAGCCGCTCGCCGTCGCCGGTATTTTCAACACTTTGTTCCCGCTGGACGATGTCGACGCCAAGCGAGTCATCGTCGGCATGAACGTCAAGAACGACTTTACGCCCTATGTCCAACTAGAAAAATGCGGAGGGAATCGTGCGGTGTTTAACCGTACAGAGTGGCAAGAACTGGGCAGCTACAAGTCGGTCATATCAAAGTTTTTCAACAACACGCAACCTCCGCAGAAGATCAGTCTGACTAATCATGAAATATCTCTGAGACGTATGTGCGGTGACCGTATGGTCGTCATCAGCGAGAAACAAGACGCGGGACTCAAACGGGTCGCCTATCTAGCACCTAGCTGGGCGCGTCTCTGTGAAGTGTGGGAACTCATCGACGTCGCCGTCGACCGCCGGGACATGTGGTCGACACCTGTCGCGCGCTATTGCAACGATCTGATCGACACGCTCGTCGTGGATGTGTGCGACGAATCGGCGGACGTTGTCGACCTCGATCAGCCTACGGTGGAAACGCACATCAGAAACCTGGATCTCCTCAGTGATACCTACTATACACGCCAAGTAGTCGGTTTTGACTATTACGCGCTGGATTGTGAACTGAAAACTATTTTACTAACGCATCTAAGAGACACTGTAGAAAAACGTATAAACGAATATATGCGTCATTCCTGTAAAAATGTATAATAAATATATATATGATTTGTAATATTTTGTTTTATTCGAGCAAAAACCTGTCTGTTCCTTACGAGTCTCGACTTGTCGGGCCTGCAAACATGAACAGGGTCAATTATCTATTCTTGTTTCGACTTGTCTTGTCAGCCCTCCAAACCGGCGCCAGTCATCAGTGGGGACGACCCCAGGAAATCCCGTGTTTTATTCAATCCCAATGGCTACCCTGGGGGTAACTAACAGGTTACAATTCATTCTTGCGCTGTAAGCTAAAGGGTCCTGAGTTAGACAGCCTGTATGCTTAAAAATGTAGTTTTAACCCTTCATAGTGATAAATTAACTGCCCTAGACTGTATTTGAAGCTGTCCTAGGGTTCAAGTTTATTTTATTACACACACTTTGCGAAGGGTCCCGAGTTAGATTCCCTGCAAGGTCGACAAACGCTATATTGTTACGCCAAAAGTCCCCGGTTCGACTACCGTCAAATATATCTAGCAGGAGTAAGCATAAATTATAGCTTTGACTGTTTTCACATTTCAACCCTCCGCAAATGACGGTACATCACTAATTTTATTATTTTATTTCTTTCATTCAGGAGGTGTTGGAGGGTTCGATTGTCAGTGACACGCAAATGTGGGTACACATCTCACCCCTTGACGTCCCTTAATCGATCATCGATCATCGATCACCAATTATCGATCATAGGGGGGTAGGTATCGTGAGCGCACGACGCCACTAATTTGGCAAGTTTGGAGGGCTTTAGCATATATATCCGTCACTCCCCCGATCGGTCATCGATCACCAGCACTGGGGGTAGGTGCCCGACGCCACGGCCTGCATGTTCCTGGGGTAACGTATAGTGGTTTTTTTTTACAGCGGCAATTTGGACATTCATATCTGAAAACAACAGACGTGACGTCACGTGTTTTGACAGAGTTGGCACAACAACAACGCGTCACTATTATACACCGTTTTCGCTATGAAGGACTTAGATATAGACAGTTTTCGGTATGAAGGGGTGTGACCATGCAGCATCCACACTACTGTCATGGTACAGCTATTTTTCAAAATGTATGAAAAATCTTAGGTACTTCTAAAAAAATACACATACAATTTATTGCAAAGATAGTTCTTACTAGGCAGATTCAAGAAGAACCCACATAGTTCAACACAAATTTAATTTTTATAGTTCTAAATAAGAATTAATTTATCAAATATTTACCTTAATTAAAATTACTAAAAATAAAATAAATCAGGAATTTTTAATAGACAGTAAAATCACTTGTATGTGTATCATATTATATACTTTTATGTTAATTCAGTAACAAATTCAGAATTTAAATTTGGAGGATAGGGAACGCTAGATAAAATATGGGTTTTAAGGTGAGACTCTGGAGACTAGGAAGGCTTTCTTCTTTAAACACTTTAGCATTGAATGCCTTCATAAGCTGAGGCCATACATGTCTTAGTTAGATATTATAGGATTATTACGAAGCTAGTTGAAACTTGAAAGACTTTTATATTGTGATCGGGAGTGGAACTGAAAATAATCGTTTTTACATTTTTGTATTGTAGCTATGGCATAAAAAAGGAACACTATACCGGTGAGTCCGTAAAGTATCATGGGGAATAGAATTTAGAAATATATATTAATTTAACGATTACAATAAACCAGCATGTACTGATACATTATGTTCCCCTCACTTAGGGTCACTCCCATTAAAGGATTAAGAATTTCATCTTATTAGTGGCCAGTGACGGAAACATTCAGATGAATCAGATCCAGGGGATGGATTTTCCATAATGGTCTTCCATCTTCTCCAAGAAAGAGCGAATACATTTCGGAAAGGCCTAAGGTTTCTCGTCACTACCCCATTAAATTAATCTGTATATATCTCGTAGGTTTAACTAAAAACACTATATTTTTGTTAATATTTACAGATACCAAGCCATTAAATAAATAAAGAAATACACATACACACATAATATTTCAATAGTAATAAAAATCAGACAAATTAAAAGATTAAGTTAACATTTTCCAAAATTATTGATCAGTCTTGGTAATTAGATTATTTTTAAATATAATAAATGTTATCAAACTAGTCAGGTAAGGTGGTCTTGTGTAGAAGTATTTAACATTATACAGTATTTATGTTATGTTTACTAAACAATAAGAAAATAACTAACAACCTTTTGTTTATCTTTATCACAAACTAGAAAAGTAAACATTGATTATTTGTTTCCACTGTTAAAACGTGTGTTTTCACAGCCTTTAAGAGCACACTTGTATCTTCCTTTACAAGTTTTTTTTTCCTCCAAACTAGAATTCATCCGTTACCGGACACATTGCCTACAGAATAGATGGTAGTAATTTTCTCTCTAGCAATTAATGGTATTTGTGCTGTTTGGTTTGGCGGCTTAGTGATCTTGGTCGGGGCGAGGGGGGGAGGGAGCACAGGAGGCCATTAATGGGAGACATTGTAAGCATTTCTTTCTCGACCTTGCAACTCTCCTTTTTGGAAAGGTTTACTATCACTTAACAATGGTGATGGCTCATTTACAACGTTGCCCGTTCCTCTAAGGGCGCGTCCATACAAAGAGCAACTCGCAACGGCAACGCAATGAAAACTGCAGTTGCTCGTGTAGAACACATAGAGTTGAATGTAACCGTTTATACTGCGGGAAACGAGAAGAAGACTGCAACGCAACTGCTGGGAAACTCGTGCACCACCAGTTTTCCGGGCACGACATGCTGTAAACCAGTTTACAAGTTCCTTAGTTGCTCTGTATGTGTGTGGAGGGTCAAGTGAGTGAAATGGCTGCTTCTGAAGAAAATAACATAATATTTGTTCAAGTTGTAGAAAACTATCCGTGTTTATATGATCCTACAGTTAAAGGATATTCACAGAATAATGTTACAGAAAAAGCTTGGTATGCCGTCTCTGTTGAATGCAAAGCAAGTGGTCAATAGAATATTATTTTATATATAAACAGTGATTTCATTTCATAATGAAATCAGTTGTGGCTCTTGAGTTTGAGCATGGGAGGTTCTGCTTAAGGTGGAGGGAGGGGATACAAAATAGGGAAGGGAAAATTTCAATACATGGTGGCAAAAGCCCAATAGGAAGCGTCTTCGCTTTCGTTTCTGCCGTCGATGAATGAAAAACAAAACGACAGCCTCCTCTTCTGACGACGACATCCCGTAAACTGACAGTAAACAAGTTTTATCCTATATGAACACTAAAGGTGACTAGAAACCAGAAACTACCACGAAGCAACCAGTAGAACTAAAGTTTTCGTTGCGTTGCCGTTGATTGTTGTTCTTTATATGTACGCACCCTAAGAAAACCTACTCTTTACTTGCGAACCTAAGTCTAATAATGAATGGTTTCATGGCGTGAAAACACGAATCCAAAATTGAAAGTACATTTGTCAGCGCTCCTCTGCGGTGAATCGACAGAACTACAGTTTCCATTGTTCTAAACTGGACTGAGTTTTGCCCTATCCTTCGTTCTCTCTAGTGGTATCCCTTTCTCTATGTGTGTATGTTTGTACACCTCCTGATCTTCTTATATCAGGCTTGTCTAACTAATGTAACATGTGTATCTACAGGCACATGTGTATGGTAATGCGTGGCGTACAGAAGATAAACAGCAAGACGGTCACATCCACCATGCTGGGAGTGTTCAGAGATGACCCCAAGACTCGTGAGGAGTTCCTCAACTTGGTGCACAACAAGTGAATCATCCCTCTAGCGCTCTCTTACCGATATGTGTGTGCGTCGTGGAGGTGGCATTTGTTTCTTTTGTCCACCTAGTTTTATTATTTAAAAAGCCTTTCATCACGGTATTCACTGCTCTAGAGATAGATAATCATCAAGTTATGTTTTTTTGTTTCGTTTTGTTCTTGTAATTTTTAAAATTTCTTTTTGCTTTCGTTTTCGTTTGTTTTTCTGTATTTCATGACGTTTATTTTGAGCAATAGATATATTATAATAAGTGAACAGGAGTGTCCAAAACATATTTTGCAATCTGTTGGGCGCCCCTGTAGAAATAACGTATTAAGGTGTGGGCAAAGTGAACATGAGGATAACTGAATTTTTAAATTTAATATTTTTAGTCAACATGAATATAATATTGCTTCAGTATATATTTTTATTTTATAAATTTGTAATTTCAACGGTTCTTACATATTTATCATGGGCTTTGCGAAATTTGAAGATGACCTTTTTCTCTTAATTTAAAAAGTTTTAGTTCACATTCCTTTATGTTTATAACAAATATTCCAAAACTGTTGATACTACTGTGTGAAGAAAATTAGACTATACGTTTCTACTCAAGTAATATTTTATTTTGCCAAAACTTGCTATTGTAAATACAGCCAAAATGTTGGCTCTAGTTCGAGGTTCCACACCACCTTAAGTGTGCCGCTTACTTTAAGTTACATACTCTCACACTGCTGTGTTTCTAAGAAAAACACAGCTTTACATTTTTTTTAGGAAAGCTGACATAATATTTCCAATCATTTGCCTTAAGCTACATTTCACGTAAAAGTTATTGAAAATTTTAATTTTTTTAATTTAAAATGTAATCTTTTTAACTATATAAAAAGATGTGAATACTTTTCGTTTCCATATTTGCTTGAGCCATATAAAAAAATAAAATATTACTTTTTAAATAATGTGGTATATCTCCCTCCATACGTCATCCAAGAATGTCAGCGTTTTTTAGGCGGCAGCCTTAAACCTAAGTGTAAAGTCATCATAAAAAACGATAGCCCAGAAATGAACGGTAGCTTTTAATAACTAATTCGAAAACTATTTTATTTTAACTCAACGAATTGTTTATGTTATTTTTAAGAATATATTTACTTATTTATGCAAACATTCAAACATTTTAATTATAAAAGAGTACTTTACACGATATCAAATTTAAGAAATCTGCTTGCCTTTGGAGGTCCAATTTAGTGAGTATAATGTAGGATTATAAATAAGTTTACATCGATAACATTTTCTCATGTTTTCTATGTATGCATCCAAGCCTTGATTCGACATTACATTGTCTGGTATTTTTTACTATATATTGTTATAAGATTTTTTTATTAAATACTTTAAATATGTATGTTTGTTTGTAACGATATACCTTCTATATTTTATGAGAGGTGACTTGTTGGCTGTTACCAAAGTAAGCAAAGTTTGACAGTACTGTACTAATCACATGTTTCCTCCCATTCAGTATCAAACCTTTCGATATAGTCTACACATGTTCTTTTTTTTAGCACCACCTTTTACTACCCGTTCGGTTTATACACTTATTTACTAATTACGCTAATGGTTTTAAGGATTATAAAGGCTGTATTTAAAGGAAGTGTAACCACATTTGCGTGGAGGGAGAGTGGAAAACCATTTTGGCAGAAAAAGTCCGTACACAGGACCGATATTCAAACCTCGATCTCCCCATTTTCGGCAGTCTAGTCTACTGCAAGAGTAGCGCGACTGTGGATTCACACATTCATCGAAAATAAGCGCAGAACAGAAAAGTGGTCACGTGATGAGCTCTAATCCAATCACAAGATTTCCACCTCATCGGCGCGAGCTGTTATGTTGAAGTTCAACTTCTACTTTGTCCACTCTGCCTGAGATATTCGGCAAGGAAGAACCAATCAACTCTTAAAGCCAACCATCTCAAATCAGCGCGCATGTGCATATGACAGCGCATGCCCTGTAGAGCTAAATAGTAAGCAGAAACATTTGTTGGCCATTGTTAGGAGATTTGAGATAACCCGTTAAAAGAAAGAGTGTGTATCGATGTATTGGATTGTACCACGAGACAGCGCTATAATTTGAAAACGTTCATCGGGAGAATGATCTAAAATAAATGTATATCTACTGGAAAATAAAATATGATGATAATCAGCTGTTTTAAGTTAGCGTTGCAATGCATCATGGGTCAACATACAGCGAGTGAATTGCTGCGCCATTGAGGCAGATTCTGCTTTCTACTTTCGGCGAACGCGTGAATCGAGCTTTAAGACCACGCGGCTACCCAAACGGGTCACACGTTAGTTCATCACATTATTTTGTTTGAGATTGATCAAATGGCTAATGAAGGGGAAGAAACAGTTTATTAGTACATTAGCTTCAAGCCAGACTTTCTACGGTAACAACCTATGTAATCGTTCTTGGTGTTTATAAAAGTGGTGTGCTGTGTAGTGTTGCTAGGATACTTAGAAAATGGTAAAACTGTACATGTGATATACTATCCTCCACCCAGTCCCCATTTGACCAATAATATAAAGGGTGGGGCAGAAACGATTAGACGATCTATGCTGAGGAACGTGATGGACAACGTGCTGAGGTTTGCCTGACGTTCGTTGGAGCTCACCTGAATGACATTTTCTTCAAAAAGTGTAAAAGTGCAGTACAATAGAGTCTCGATGATACAACCCTCGGCTATCCGACATATCCTCATGACGTGCAATTTACATTGTTGTGCAGTATGTGCAAGAATATTATTTTCCCACTCCCATTGCTGCTTTGTCTGCCAGTGAGTCACATACCTCCGTGGATGTTGTAGCTCTGTACGCCCGCCTTAGAGAAGGTTTGCACTGTACTCGTTCATACTGTCACTGAGTTTTGAATTTTCCCATTAATTTAATTTTACTGTGTGAGAAATATGGCAAGGGAAAAGAGAAAAAAAGTGTTTCTTTCAATTAAAGAAAAACTTCAAGCCTTAAAGGGAATAATTACTAACAAACCCTAATTCATACCTATTCTGCACTTCTATTTACAATCATTTGGGTTTGTTTCTATACCCTTCCCCCTCCCCCTTCATCTATTTCCGTATTATCCGACATTTCGGTAATCTGACCAACCACCTGTCGGTCCCGTTTAGGTCGGATTAATGAGACTCTACTTTATGTAGTTTGCTTTTATTTAGCTAGTGAATATTTAATTTTCAATTAAAGTGATAATTTTTAAATTACTAATCGAATAATAGTTTCGGCCCCACCCTGTATAAGCTCTGCTCTATATTCCTCACGTGGGACCAGGGTGTTAAGAACAACTCACAGGTGACAGTTTAAACAAACTCTGCTTACCTTGTCAACACGCCACTCCAATTTAGCCTTTATCCCTAAATAGATTATTCTGTGAGAAAGTTAAATTAGGATGTTATATGTATGTTAGTAAAATAAAATATTAGAAATAAACTGAGATGTGAATAAACTCATAATTATTAAATTTATTTGGGCTGTATGTTTGCTGAGTGGATACATCACCTTATCTAAACATGTACAGCACTTCTGAAGCTTAAACAATTTGTCATTGAGGCATATTTATTATTTTATCATGTGATGCTAATTATGATTGATTGAGCATAAGTTCACAGATTTTTCAGATGAAATGATATTTAAATATATATGAAATATTAATAATCATGAATATAAAATCTGCTTATGATATAATTAAAAATGGTAAGCCTATAGGATTGACAACACTTTTTTAACAGTCGTATGTTCTACATCATGTTTACTAAACCCTATTACAAGGGTTAGAAAATGGTAGGAAAATACACCAGCATTAGCGTGGATGCAGTATGAGAAAACACCACCAGTGCAGCCAAACGAGATTCGAAACTTTACTTTTTTCTCGCGGTCAATCCAGTCCATCGCGAACCTTGTGATTTAGACCGTGTTTTCACTGGTGTGGGTGAAATTGACAATAAAATAGGTACCTTTAAAATAAGTACAGTCTATAAGATTGTAAGTTTATTATAACACCACAATTCTAGTTGGATTCTTTGTGAGAGCCAACTCTGACACCACCATAACCACTCCACTACAATTTATTTATGTCATCCATTAGACAAAAGAGAGTTAAGGGATGTCCAAAATACCCATGATGCTAGGTTGGTTTGTAAACAACAGTTGGTAGACTCACCTCGGTGGCGTAGTTAGCTAACGCGCTTGTTTCGTGTTGAGCTATATTGCCAAGGACGGGGAGATTGAGGTTCGAATCTCAGTCGGGTGAACTGAGGGTGATTTTCCCTACATATTTTCCACTCTCCCTCCATGAAAATGCGGGTTCACTTCCTCTTCCCAATTCCTAACCCATTAGCGTAATTAGTACTTAAGCGTATAACCCTAACGGGTAGTAAGTTGCTGTGCTAAATAAAAAAAAAAATTACACACAAAGTTGAAAAAGATTAACAGTTAACAACCTGAACTAATTAAACTTTTAACTGAAATTTGGAGACATAATTTTATTTTCGAACCACGAATATTTAGGTTATCATATACAAGGGTCGATTGAATAGTTCATTTATCAATCTTCTAAGCTCTCAAAACTTACTTCTCTTTATCCTGGGAGGCGGCAAGCTAATAATCTTGCCTAGTTCCACTAAGGTGTAGCTTATAAAATAAATACCATAATGTAATTAGTCAAGGTAAGACTAATAGCTTTCAGGGTAAACTGAGTGTACAATTTCTTGCCGAGAGACTATCAGAGAAACTAATTTGGTGGCCGCATGGTATAAGGCGTCACTCTCGTGTTAGACTAAACTGCTGATGACAGGAAGATTGGGGTTCGAATCTCTATTGGGTTGACTGGGGGTGTTTTTTCCCCAAAATTATTCTTCACTTTCCCTCCATGCAAAAGCTGGTACACTTCCTCTAAATTCAACCTTCCTCATTCATAGCTGAGTAGTGTAATTAGTACATATCATGATAATAACCTGAATGGGTATTAAGACGCGGTGCTAAAAAAGAATAGCTGAGAATTAATACCTACTGAGGAGTTATAAGTATGCACGTGGGCAAGACTTTGTAGAAAAATACACCCTGAAAATGTATTCCGAATCTCCATTTTCCTTTCCCAAACACTTCTTGATTATGTTTACGTGAATCACGATTGTCTGGGCTATCATCAAGGGGTAAGGATTAGGAAGGAAAAATTTAGAAGAAACTTAACCTCATTTTAATGGAGGAAGCGTGGAAAACCCTTTAAGAAAAACCATTCTCAGTACACCCAACAGGGATTTGAACCCCAACTTCTTCCTCACCGGAAAACCAATTAAAATATAAAACAATTAAAGGTTTGGAAATTCAATCAATTTTTCCAAAAATAAATCTAAATCTTAAAGTTTTTATATTTTGAACATTTTTCAAAGTAATAAGCAATTTAAAAAAACGAACACACAATTTTATTATAGATTATTATGGATATATAGATTGTATATATTATCCTCGTTAATGTATTTTAAGATTTGAAAATAAATGGGCTAGTGGGCCGTTTTGGACAAAAAAACAAGCTAGTTATGGCATCCCTGTGGACCAATTCACCCCTTAACTTAATCATAGCTCAAATACGCTACAAAATGTACTCATCTGCTAATTATAGTGTATTTCTACTCATTGTGTAGCCATAATTCAGCTTGTTTCTTTTTCTGAAGATGCTTAAAACATTCACATTTCATCTTCATTATTTTAATTTGGTTTTCTTGTGAATAAATATTTATTGTATCCACAAGTTTCTTTCCCGTACTGTGGTAATGCTTTTCTAAAGTTTAATCTAATAAAATATATACATACAATAATGAAATACTATATAGAAAAAATATTTAATATACTTTATCCACGCTTTGAAGATGTTTTGTGGGAAGACGTTAAATAATTTGAAATTGACACCATCTGTCAAAAGTGAAGGTGGCAAAACAGATTACAAGAAGTATATAGGCACTTAGCGTTGTGACGGAATCTTGAAACATTAAAGTGAAGGCCATTGCTGAAGCATAAAGTTAAGGTGGGACGGAAGAGGACGCGAGAAAAGGCCAGTGTTTTTTTCAGTTTGTATGGAAAACTTTTTTTTTTCTAAAATAAATCAACTATTATTCCAGTAAAAACATTTAGTTTAACTTTTTTCCCATGTTGATTTCAACAGTTCCTGAATATCTGTCATGAGCATGGTGGCATTATCTAACAAACTTTTAAATTAAGAGAAAAAATTGTCATTAAATTCCACAATACCCTTGACAGATTTTCAAGAAATTTCGAGGTCACCATGTGAAGAAAATTAAAATATATGTTTGTACTGAAGCAATATTTTATTAATTTTTGCCAAAAAAATGTGTTTACATAAAAAATGCAAAAACACAGGCTTTTTCTCGCATCCCCTTTCATCTCACCTTAAGTGTTGCTTATTGATGCATACACTTGTTTAAGCTCTGTTTACATATATTAATTATGATATACTGAATCAAATAAAAAGCGTCGGAATAGAAAATAAAAGATGTTGTATTATAAGAAATCAACAGAAATAATTAAGTAAATGTATTATTTATATTTTAATGAACCCAGACTCCTTCTCAAAGATGAATAAACCCAAGAACTAGGTCGATCAAGAAACCAATAAATTTCAATATATTTTGTTTTTGTAGATAAGAATAATATATATATATACATTAATTATCCTTTGTAGTCCTTACAAGACATAACAGGTCACATAGGTGCTTTAATTATTGAAAAATAAAGGTCATTGTACCTACACTATCGAATGAAATATTAAAAAATGAACGCCAAACAAATTAAATGGACCAACTACTTTATAAAGATGTGCGTATTATTAATTTTAACTGTTTTATAAAACAATATATTATATATGTTTCAATCATGTAAAATGTTTTAGTAAAAACATTGTTTTATGCCAATCAAAAAATAATGATGTCTTATTTCTACCTCCTTTCCCCTTTTATTGCAGAGCTTGTAATGATATGGATTTTTACATCCTAATAATTTATTATTCATATTTGTATTCAAAATAACATTATAAATGAAAGCAGGTGGTAGGATTTATTTGTTCTATGTTGTTAAGTTGCAAGGTATGGCGACATCTTTCTAAGTCTCTATTTAAAAAGACAACGCAGTTTGGTAAACAGAGACGCACCTGGATGACTGCACCTCTTTTTTCTAGGAAACTTCGAGAAGGAAATGTCGCTTGATATACTCCTTCAGGGTGTGCATTTCCTCATTTCCTTCCTGAAAAGGAGCCGAGTATGTAAAGTCTATGTAAATCTTAATCCATGTTTTTACCGGAATCTAAATCTCGCATGTCGGGAATTGTCGTGTATAAGAAATAATAGTCGGGCATTTAAATTAAAGTCAATAACGTGTGAAATATCGAGAAAAATTGTGTATCTACTTATAATAAAAACTATAAAATACCAGGACTTTTAATTTATAAAACAAGATACCACCCCTTTTTAATTATTATAAATACAGGATAACAAACTTTGACCATATTTAATCATGATAACAAATGTCACCCTAATTGTGGTGAATAAACTTTAGTATATACTATCTTTTTTAGACGTTACAATAATGGCTTACCAACGTAGAGGGCCTGATAAACTGAAATAATAAAATTAAATTCAGTTCACAACCCGAGAAAGTGAGTGCTCAAAGAACAGTGAAAGTGCCATAAACAAAATAAGTAATTTATTACCACCACAAAAATAAATGGTATGGTGCCCCACACAGACTTTCTCTCTCCTTTGTCTTACCATCCCTTACGAAGGGAGATTTGGGGCAAAGGGGGTTACAAAATAATGAAATAAAAAAGATTAATATTGGGTCCACAAGGGTCAACACTTAGTATTAAAATTTCGATTTCTGGTTAAAATTTTAACATTTTATAAGGTTTTGCACATCTTCAAGTCATCGCATTGATATTTAATTATTCATTTATACATTTTGACCAATAAAAAATGTAAATATTGACTATTGAGTTTAAAATGGAGATAGATCATTGCTGTGCAAACATTTCTCCAAAGAGTTTTAAGGAAAAATAACATATTTTTTTAGATATTTACTTATATTTAATTGCTCTATGGCATTGGAGAATTATTGCGTTAAGACTTAAGTAGTATATGTTTACAACTAAAGCTCACAAAATTGTATTAATATATTTACAAATATCTCAGAAACTGTTGCTTTTATAAAAATATATGTCAAATAAAAGTTTTTTATTTCTAATAGTCCTACAATTTTTCAATGATAAGTTTTTTAGTTTCTCAAATGGTTGTGGAGATACGAAAATTAACGCTTCTGTAAAGTAGCTTAAAAATCATTTTCATAGAAAAATGAAAATAGCCAGTTTATTTATAATCTTAATCAACGCCTAGATACGAATTTTAATCAAAATCGTTTGAGCAGATTTTGAGAAAAACTATTTTTTCTCTTTACGCCCTTTATAAAACTACTCTTAATTTTAAGTTTTAATAGAAACACAGACAGACGGCATTGCAAAGACTATTTTTTAGGGTTCGGGGGGTCATGAGACGTCGACATCCATCAACATTTTAGGTTAGTTTTTTTTTACGGTCGTGATACTTAAACTTTAATGTCCAAAAAGTTAAAAAATATATATAAAATTGCGTATAGATTGAAAGTTAATAATTTTATAAAAATATGTTTCGAATAAAATATTGGTATTATAAATTTATACACATATTTGTGATGCTAAGTAATTTCATATCTCAAATAGTTTCGGAGCTATTATAAAAAATGTTAATTTACGCATCAGACCGGAGCCCTTAAAGCCATTTTTCCGAAATATTGAGAGTAGCCATTTTGTTTGGAATATTTATTAATGTTTATAAATGAAATTTAATCAAAATATTTAGAGCCGGTTTTGAGAAAATCGACCTTTTCTCTTTTTGCCCTTCAGTAAACTACCCCTAATTTTAGGGGTAGATATCCAATTCCAAAAACCCCTCGGGGCAACTCTATGAAAACCCTAGATATCAAGTTTTAGCTCAATCGGTAAAATAGTTTAGGCTCTAGTTGGAGGTACAGATAGACAGACAGACAGACGGAAATTCAAAAACCCTGTTTTTCGGATTCAGGGAGTCATGAAACGTCAAGATTCATCAAAATCTCGAGTTCGATTACATTTTTGTTTAGAACTATCTGATCAGGAACAAAGTGAACAACATAAGAAAGTAGTTGAACCAATAGCTCATAAAGAAGAAGACTTAAGGGGGGTGGAAAATGTTTCAAAGATAGAAGGTATTGTTCAACAAACCTCCTCAGCAAATGACCTTAATGCAATATTAATGCAGTTAGTGCAGTAAAGGAAATAAAGTAGTGAAAATAGTGAAAATAGATTAAAGGTTCGATAAAAATAGCCAGGAGTTAAATACAAAGTTTGATGAAAAATTTAAGGGTGTAAATGAACAATTAAACAGGTTAGAACAAGAATTGCAGGGTAAATTTTAAGAAGAACAAAACGAATTTGACCAAAAATTACAGAAAATACAAAAACAGACTAAAAGTGACCAAACGCAGGTAAGGGACGAACTACAGACGCTTAGGAAAGACTGTAGCAAATCAGAAAAGCAGATGAATGAGAAGATGAAAAAACTTAAAAATGTAAAGGAAAACTTGAAGCTCAGACAAGACGCTTTAAATTCCAAGTTAAGAACTACTCGGGAAAGTTGCAATAAAAATAAAAATGAAATTTTAGAAAAGGTATACAATTTAACAGAGCGATTTATGACTTTTTAAAAAGAACAGCAAATATGTAGTGATAAACGTAGATTCCAAAATTACCTCTTTAATGTACATACAGTACCTAATGTTTACACACAGAAAATAGTTGACCACTATTTGGACAAATTTAGGACAACCTGACTGAGACTGTGGAAAAGACGTTACAAACAGTCGATCAAATGCGACAACTAGAACAGGCTAAGTCAAAATATCACGAAGTAGTGGGAAAAGGGATGCCAATTACTGCTGGTGCCTTGGTATTACCCAGTACAGGCATCCAAAATCAATTAATGAAATCTGTACCCACATTCAGTGGAAATAATGATAGGGTGCATGCTGTACAATTTTTGAAAAAGATGGATAGACTTTTCGAAAATATTAAACTCACCAAAGAACAAAAGATAGCATTTTTTTAATTCAAAGTTAGTAGGTGAAGCTGAAGTGTGGATGAATAGTCACGAGGCTGACTATACATCCTATGAAGCAATAAAGATAAACTTTAGTAAAAGATTTTGGTCCGTGCATAAGCAGGACAAGTTAGTAAATGATATTTTTACAGGCCGGTATAATCCACATAGAGGGTCTATGTGTGAATATTACAATAGATATGCCATACAGGCAGGGAATTTGGACATCCCTATTGATGGGGGAAAGATTAGTAAATCAGTTATTACACCACCTCTCACGCGAAATTCGAGATGCTGCTAGAGTAAAAACTAGTGTTGAAATGAGAGAAATTATAGAGATATTTGACGAACACTCTAGGAGAAAAAGGTCAAGGCCACACATGCAAGGTAGTTCATTTCAAAATGGAGGAAACCAATTAAATAGGGACAGTAGAAATAACCAGGCATGACCTATCCAGAGATAGAACTAGGAGCCGGGAACTCGAACTTGGGAAAGTTCCAATATTAAGGGAAACAATAATTCTAATCCTAATTACACTAATCCTAATCAAAAGGGAAATTATTCTAATCCTAATTAATAGGGATGGGCGATAAATCACTGACTGTGATTTTTTTCACCGATACCATTTGATCACCATTACTACCAGTGACTTGACCTCAAAAGTATCGGTGATTGAGATATCAGTGATCGGAGATACTCACATCGGATGGCAACAATTACTCGAGCTATGGAGCTAGTATTGTTTCTTCTATACCAGAGGTCCCCAACCTTTTTGTACCTTAGAGCACATTTAAAACTAACGGTGGTGCGGCGGGCACCAATTACTTTTTCAAGGCAAATTTACTAGCTCCCACCAGGCTTAGAGGTCAGCCTCAATGTTATACACACGGCTGGTCAACTAAGTTTCCAATAGCAATTGTGACGTTACATGTGGATGTAGATAATACCCAAGGCCGTAGCTATGGGGGAGAAGGGGAGGTTCAACCCCCTTCAAGTTGACAAAAAATAAATGAAAAAAATACTGCTTTATTTACAGTTTTAACAAGACTAAAATAAAGGCACAGGGAACTATTTAACTACTGACCACCATTTTGGTGCTTGGGTACATTTTTAAAATATATCTTTGTAAATGAGGCGGCAAAGAAAGAGGAATGAGAGAGAGGGGGCCTTGCAATCACCAACTTTTTGAGAACAACACACCTGGAGATAAGCACAAACTTAATTTTTGTCGGAAAAGTGACAGATTAAAATTATTAGTCAAGAACTTTTCAGCTGTGGTCAAAAAGTGGCGGGCAGATGCAAATGGCGGCAAAAAGCCAACTACCGAGTCGCAGATGGCTGCGTTATCCGATGGCTCGTGATAATATATAATCACATACTATTAGCCGACGATTTCCGCTAGTCCATCATAGACTCTGCCTTAAAATATGAGTGAAGAATGACCCAGGGCACGAGACGAATTCTGGATAGCTCAGTGGTAGAGCATTGGCGTACTAAGCCAGAGGTCCCGGGTTAGATTCCCGTGTCCAGGTGTCATTTTTCAATTTTCAGAACTTACATCACCACCTGATAAAATACTACTTTAGCTCTATCCCTCACAATTAATTAAAAGTAACTGTTACATCATGTCCTAACAAAACATTACTCTAGGTATGTTCCCCACAATTAATTACAAGTAACTCTGTTAAATCACGTCCTAACAAAATATTATTTTAGCTATATCCCTCGCAATTAATTACAAGTAATTCTGTTAAATCACGTCCTAACAATATATTACTTGAGGTATAGCCCTCAAAATTAATTACAAGTAACTCTGTTAAATCATGTTCAAACAAAATATTACTTTTTTGCTAAATCCCTCACAATTAATTACAAGTAACTGTTACATCATCTCCCAACAATATATTACTATAGGTATGTTCCTCACAATTAATTACATGTAACTGTTATATCACGTCCCAACAAAATATTACTCTAGGTATATCCCTCGCAATTAATTACAAGTAATTCTGTTAAAACACGCCCTAAAAATATATTACTTGAGGTATAGCCCCCTCAATTAATTACAAGTAACTCTGTTAAATCACGTCCAAACAAACTATTACTTTTTAGCTATATCCCTCGCAAATAATTACAAGTAACTGTTATATCATGTCCTAACAAAATATTACTCTAGGTATGTTCCTTACAAATAATTACATGTAACTCTCTTAAATCAACCACTAGTAACACTGTTAAATTACTTATTGACAAAATATTACTTGATATAGGCTAATATATCTGTTGCCAGCAGCAAAGTGTTGTTTTAATCTAAAAAAAAGTTAAAGATACCTATTTAGAACCAAATCGTAAAAGCAATTATTAATATATTCCAAGTTTTTGAAAAAGCAGTCATCAGTAAATTACCCATAAACGACATTTTATTCAAATAAATGGTACGGCGCAACGCACAGACTTTCTTTCTCTTTCTATAAACTCGTCAAATTTCTGAACGGAATAATGTACACTCCGTCGAGATTGAAAGGTAGCAACATGTTGGCTAAACGCCCGCGCGGTATGCTACACCTCCACACTTGACTGCAGAATAGTTTGCCTAGCTGCACCCGAGGCCGGATTTAAAGAAAGCCTTATACTATTTCTTTACTGTTTGAAAGGAGTGATGGGGGAGGAGAAATTTCTTTTTGAGATGTTCAAATGGTTTGATCTACTAAATTAATTTTACCTTTTTGTTCTCTTCCTAATAGAATCAATTATTCGTTACATATCTAGTTAATTAATTATGTTTGGTCTCATTAATATATGGCCTGGCTTTTTTTTTTAGCTGTAAAATACACAAATTTTGGCAGCAGTGCTACCCACATTTATTGTTTTTACATGGTAACATAAAGCAGGTCTCCCCCTTTTCAGAATCTTAATTACTGTGAATAGCTAATTATGAATGTATTAATGATTAATTATTATATTCTACATACGTAGCGCAAATAACTAATTGAATCTAAAAGATTTTTACTTTATTTTTAGGACATTAAGCTTAAAAAAATTATATAATTTAAGGGTCCAATCCTGATATAAAATATTTTATACAATTTCCGGGTATACAAAAAAAAAAGATTTGATAGATATTATCCATTGGACATATTTTAGTTTTAAAAGTGAAATTTATTTGTTTCTTCAACGTTATAATGACTGTCTATATAACTTTGTGGTACCATAGTTCGATTCCATAACTTATTTATTGTTACCAAAATAGCCACAATATAACTATTAGTAAAAAGTTTTGATAAATACTTTGATTGAGAAAATTGTAGTTTATTAAGATTTACGTTTATTATCATTTTATAAAAAATTAAATGTATAATGTTAACTCTTTTTGTTTTTATCAAATCTGTTTTTTTACTAAATAAATTCTGTAAATCTAAACCATAATATTGGTTATGTCATCTACAAGTATTAATATAATATCAGAGTGAGGAGGTTTAAATGAATGAAAAGCAGAGAGAATTTTTTTTTTGTTTACGAGCTTAAAAACACTTTAAATGATATATATGCTTTTTTAAGGTTTGGAATGTAAATATCTTTAAGTAAAATAATATTGTAAGTTCTGTAGCGTTTTTAAAAATGCTTGCCTGTTGGCAAAGATACCTGGAACTTTATAACCGATTGTGGTGCGTTTATTTATATTCATTAGGATGTCTGCTAAGGGAGGATCTAGCATACATACAATCAGGGTTTGAATCTCCGTTAAAAATACGGCCGGTTTTGTTTATATCTGTAACTTAGGATCTCTGGAACCACTTAACTGATTGCAGTGTGGTTTTTACTTTAATAATGGTCCAATATTTAGGCAGTTTTTATCATTATTTGTGTATAGTCAGGTGTTTCGGTGTGAGTCCCGGTGAAGGGATAGATGATTGTTTGTATACATTTATTGAACCACATAATTACTGAGGTGTAATTTGTATTATTCTGTAGAGTATTTATCTAAGTATTTCTTAGTATAGTAATTATGATCAGGTGTTTTGGTGTAAGTTCCGGTGAAGTGTCTGCTGGATATGTGTATATATCTGTGGAACCACTTAACTGATTGCGGAGTAGTTTTTCTTTTTTTGTAGAATATTTCTCCAGGTATGTTTTAGCATGATATAATTAGGTTTTGTGTTGTGAGTCTCGGTGAAGGACGAGCCGGATATTTGTGTATACCTCTGGAACAGCAAACCGATTCGAGGTAGTTTATTATATTCTGTAGAATATTAACCAGGCAAATTGTAGTATACTTAGTTCTTGGGTTTCGAGTCCCTGTTAAAGTTTCGGATGGATGTTGTATATATGTTTTCTGGGATATTTATAACCACATAAGCGATTGCATTGCAGTTTTTTTTCAATTATGTTGTATTTATATCCAGGCAGGTTTTACCATTAGTTTAATTAAATGTTATGTTGTGAGTCCCTGGAAAGGCTGACAGGCCTAGCAATAATGGATTTTGTGGGTCAACTGGAAGGTTAAATTCCGCTCTTCCGCGAAGAGGATAATATAATTCAGAGTGAACTATAGGAGAATATTTAAATGTAATATAATATTACCTATTTCAACCATTTATTATACTCTGTAGAATATTAACCAGGCAAATTGTAGTATGAAATACTTAGTTCTTGGGTTTCGTGTCCATGTTAAAGTTTCGGATGGATGTTGTATATATGTTATCTGGGATATTTATAACCACATAAGCGATTGCATTGCAGTTTTTTTTCAATTATGTTGTATTTATATCCAGGCAGGTTTTACCATTAGTTTAATCAAATGTTATTTTGTGAGTCCCTGGAAAGGCTGACAGGCCTAGCAATAATGGATTTTGTGGGTCAGCTGGAAGGTTAAATTCCGCTCTTCCGCGAAGAGGATAATATAATTCAGAGTGAACTATAGGAGAATATTTATATATAATATAATATTACCTATTTCAACCACCTCTGATACTCATCTGGGCTACACGACTTAAATAATTATTGTGGTATAGTGATGAAGAAGATACCAATTAAAGAGGATGTAACCATATTTGCTAGAAGAGAAGTTGGTTAACAATATAGGAAAACGTCCCTCAATAAGTCCGGTCAGTATGAGAACCTTGTTTCATCCATCACTGAAAATGGACCATATGAAAATTTGTTTGTCCGCGTGATCACCGATGCAGTAGAAAATAAATCATTTACGGCATTTCCTAGAATATTTAGTTTACTTTGTAATTATGTTTACTATAAGTACCAAATATTTAATTTTGTATGTATTTCGAGCAGATATCACACTTGTCTAGAATCTATTGTGTTGGGGCTTTCTTTTTTTAAATTCAATCAATAATGTTTTTACTACAATGAGATTATCAACAAATCTCAGACCCAACTTGGTGGTGAAGATAAATAACGCGATAGTTTCGTGTTGAGCTAGACTGAGAAGGACGGGGAGATCGAGGTTCGAATCTCGCTCGAGTGAACTGGGGCGAATTTTTTTCTCAATGGGTTTTCACGTTTCCTCCACTCAAATGAGGGTTCACTTCCTTTAAATTCAACCGCCCCAATTCCTAACCCTTTAGAATAATTAGTACTTAAGCGTATTGTCTGAACGGGTAGTAAGACGTGGTGCTAGAATTTAAAAAACTTTCAACAAGAATGTGTATGCAATTCCATTAAATACTCTTTCTTTGGTATATTGATTTAAGATTGACTATATGAAGGAGTTTATCAGAGAAACAGTGAAGTTTTCATGGCATTCAAATATATTAATGAATAGTTCGTTCGGTGTGTGCTAGCTGGCCGTGAAGGTCTGAGTTTAGCGTAAAATAGTTAAATGGCGCTTGTCTAAAAAGTCAGTTGGATCCCCTTATTCACTTTAGCAAGTAATACACTAGCAAAATACTGACCGTTTCAAATGCAGTTAACTTTCATACATCTTCTAAACATTTATGTCTTGCAGTAAGCCAACAGTTATTACTCCTTCCAAGCTAATTTCAAGAACAAATAAATGATGTATTTTGTAGTCTGCACTACAACTTATATGTTAAAATCTCATAATACTCAAATAATTATAGGTTACCTTGTTATTATTATTATTATTATTATTATTATTATTATTATTATTATTATTATTATTATTATTATTAGAATTTTGTTCTAAACAAAGAATCCTACAAGAGCACGAATTACAGATTTATTTAACGGTAAGATGTTGGGACTCTTAGCACAATCGATAGCTTGTTTTTTTACTAAACTGAGGATCCCAGGTTCAATTCCTACATTGCGGTAGTTTTATCTTTAGTGAAATGTGTGTTTCTCCTTTTAAAGTGATGAACTAATGGGATGGCGATGTTGTGTATTTTCAAGTTTTAAGATAGTATCAAAGTCGTGTGCTGATTTTATCATTAGGTTCAGAAAGTGCACGTTAAATACCTCAAATAAATTTTAAAAATAAAACCTTAGGATGCTACGCTGCTCTCTAAGTGTGATCGATTATTACTTATTGAAGAAAATAAGAAAACTAAGGTGTACTCATTTATATTAAATATAATTACCTTTATCAGGGAACCAAAATAGTTAGTAAAAAACAGTTTCAGCAATATTTCAATGACTTATAATATGCGTTGTTTGGCTAGCTTTCATTCTTTACGCATCTTAAATATATGTATTATTATGGATCAAGTGTACACTTGGTGCAGGTTATTTGGATTTCAATTCTAGGCTTATTCATTACATACTTAATTAATTATGTTTTGTCTCATTAATATATGGGCTGGATCTTTTTTTTAGCTGTTAAATATTTAACCTCAGCACATATTATTTTGGCAGCAGTGCTAACCACATTAATTGGTTTTACATGGTAACATAAAGCAAGTCTCCCCTTTTCAGAATCTTAATTACTGTGAATAGCTAATTATGAATTTATTAAAGATTAATTATTTTATTCCACACATGTAGTGCAAATAACATATTAAATCTAAAAGATTTTTACTTTATTTTTAAGACGCTGAGGTAAAAAAAGTATATAATTTAATGGTCCCAATCCTAGTTAAAATATTTAATATTATTTCTGGGCAGAAAAAAAATAGATTAGATAAAATATTATCCATTGGGTATATTTTAGTTATTAAAGTGAGTTTATATGTTTCTTCAACGTTATTATGACTGACTATAACTTTGTGGCACTATAGTTCGACTACATACTTTATTTATTGTTACCTATATATAAATATTGGTAACAGTTTTGATAAATACTTTGATTGAGAAAATTGTAATTAAATAAGATTTACGTTGATTATCATTTTCAAATAAATTTAATGTTTAATGTGTTGTTTATTTATTTACTAAATCATTACTATGGCATAGAGCACTTTAAATGTGCTTTTTCTTTTTTTCAAGGAAGCAATATATTAATATGTAAGTTTAGACAACTCCGCATTATGATGGTCCAGAACCAAATAACATATATAAATAATTATATATGTATATATATTTTAGTGCTGCACCATACCCATTCGGATTTTACGCCTGTAGGCTATTTAGTTTAATTTTTAATTCCTAATAAGGCTGATTTACAGATAGTGTTCCCACATTTGCGTGAATGGAGAGTTGAACACCATTAAGGAAAAAACCCGGGCTTAGGATGAAACCCGGGCTCCCAGCATATAAATCCGATACCTTACCCCTAGACCATTTTGCGACTCTTACTTTACTGTAAGGTTCTTACTAATTAGTATCGTTCTTGGCTACGATTCAAGGGAGTGGTTGAAGAAATCATGTTTGAATTTGAGTTGTGCCTAAAATATTAATTTTTCTATGCGTTTGCCTTGTAACATTTGATGAACTACTGTTGGATGTGGTGTATCAGGCATTCGGTCTTATGCAAAATTTTATTTATTTTTTCATTATCGCGTCTTACCACCCGTTATATATATATACGCATATATATGTTAATTACTCTAATTGAGTAGCGTTGAGGAAGATATAGTTTGAGAGTTAATGTAGGCCTACCCAAAATTTGGTGGTGGTAGGGTTTTAAAAAAATTAGGTCAAAATTCTCAGTCCATCTATCTGGGATTCAAACCCCAAACTTACCATGACTAAAAAACCAAACTGAATATCCCGGGAATTTGGACCTAGTGTTCAACTATACCGATAGTTAATATTTAAAGTCCAGTAGGCTATTATTTTGCTTTTTTAATGTTGATTATATGTATTTTATAACTTCAATTATATAATATACTTTATAAAACGACTGGGTAAAACTTGTGTTATTAACATTCCCACAAGTGGCTCATAGGAGTGAAAACTTTCACATGACGGAAACCTTGAAAAGACGGCTCATTTGACCAACCGTTGTTTGTTTCTAAGTAGGAGAGAAAAACAAAACAAATACCCTTGGAGTGTTTGAACTGTGTTTCAAACTTATTGTTCACAGTTAATTCAGCCATGGAACGATATGGACGTTTAAGTGAAGCTGATAAAGGAATGATTCTGGGTTTAGTGGAGGCAGGGTACACGGACAGTGAAATTTCGCATGCAATACCGTGTTCCCGAAAAACAGTTTTGTTGTGGAAATCTAGATGGAATAATGAAAACAGCCTCAAGTGTCGTCATGGTGGAGGCGCTTTACGTAAAACTACTCGGGAACAAGATGCCGCGCTAGTTGATGTAGCTCAGGCAAGCCCATATTTAACGAGCAGACAAATTGCTGCGCGGGTTGGGGTAAATTTATCTAAGGACACAATTTTGGAGCGCTTAAGAGAAGGAGCGCTCCAGTCATTTACTGCTGCTTCAAAACAGATATTAACAGAACGGCAGATGTTGGCTCGAGTGAATTTCACACAAGAAAACTTAGTACGGCCATTAGAATATTGGAGGAGAGCTATTTTTACAGACGAGAAGGTATGGAGTTCATCAAATGATGGTCGTGTGCTAGTTTAACGCCCTAAAAATGCTCGTTTTCAATCACCTTATGTGCATCAATGCCGCTATAGTGGTCGCTTCTCTGTATCTAGTTGGGGGTGGATTTCACACGCTGGTATGGGAGTCATATGGAAAATAGATTGACATTTAAACAAGGAACAATACGTGTGTATCTTGGATAACGTCTGTACGGGAAAGATATCCCGTAGGACCAATTGTTTATCAACACGACCGCTCACATTTTCATACTTTTCGATTAATGCAGCAGTGGTTTGCAGATCATGGGGGAGGGGGGGGACATTGATGTTATTCCATGGCCTCCATGTGCCTGTGATATGAACCCAATCGAGAATGTATTGGCAGAAATGAGTAGGATACTTCGTGAACGTATTTGGATATCAGGAATTCTAATCAACTGTGGGATGAAGTTGAAGCTGCTCGGGAAGAGCTCTCTGATAGCCCTAGGTATGTTGCAAGACTTATTATTTTGGTGCCAAGAAGATTAGAAAGTGTTGTGGAAGCAGAAGGACATTGGACACGTTATTGATATGTTAAATACTCGCTAAATTTTAGTTTCTTGTTCAATGGGTGTTGGACTCAGTGTATTGGCTGGATATAAATCATAATTCAATTCTTGTTTTAACCACCTATATCACCATCCATAGTCACTATTTTGGCTTAATAGCCTGGATCACCATCTGTCGTCACTATCTTGCTTAATCACTTGGATCAGCAGCTTCCGTCACTATATAGGCTTAACCACCAAGAACACTATTTGTCGTCATTATCTTAGCTTAACCACCTGAATCACCATCTGTCGTCACTATCTTGGCCTAACCACCTAGATCAGTAGCTTCTGTCACTATCTGGGCTTAACCACCTGGAACACCATTTGTCGTCACTATCTCAGCTTAACCACCTGGATCACCATCTCTCGTCTCTATCTTGGCTTCACCGCCTGGATCACCATCTCTCGTCTCTATCTTGGCTTCACCGCCTGGATCACCATGCGTCGTCACCATCTTGGCTTATCCGGCTGGATCACCATACGTCGTCACTATCTTGGCTTAGCCGCCTGGATCACCATCTCTCGTCTCTATCTTGGCTTCACCGCCTGGATCACCATACGTCGTCATTATCTTGGCTTAGACGCCTGGATCACCACCTATCGTCACTATCTAGGATAAATCCACTGGATCACCACCTTTCGTCAGTATCTTGGCTTCACCGCCGGGATCACCATCTGTCGTCACTATCATGGACAAACCACCTGGATCACCGTATCCTGTTGGGGAAGTGAGGACAGCTCATGGCAAACCAATTTGACCATGGTTTTACAATTATTTTTATGTTATCATTGGGGTTGGGTTGAGTAAGGAAACATATCAGAGGTAAGATACCCCTATTTGCTTGGAAAGAGAGTGGAAAACCATTTAATAAAAATCACCCATACTGGATCTGACCGAGATTCGAAAACCGACTTTATATTATTTATTTCAGGTATTTAATGTGCACTTTTCATATTACTTTAACTATAAACTAGCTAGGGGAAATGTTTAGTATTTTCCGTTCCTCCTTCCCTTTATAGAAATAGGTTAACATAATTGGAATGGTAATTCTACAATAAAAAAGTGCTAAAGTTGCTTGATCCAATACAAAACGTAGCAGAGATACACTTACTACATTACAAGATGTATTTGCGTAGAAAGAGAAGGGAGACACAGATAATATTACAGGGATGGTTATTTTTTGCAAGAGTTTCTTAAACTATTGTGTAGTAGCCGATAATGGTTTCTAGTAATCATAATTATATTATTCTTAGTTTAACTCGTCACGATGAAAAACTACACATTTTTTTAACATATTCAATATACATAATTTAAATTCTTTATTTATATAATAGAGTTTTTGTAAATTTAGTAATGACCACAAACGATCACATAATTGACACTAAATTCCTACTAATATATCACATATCATTTATATTCAAAGCTGTTAGTACCATATAATCACAGTGTTATACTTGCTAGTGTAACATTCAAAGTTAAATAGTTCAGCAGACAAATGTGAAACATGTTGAGGCATAGTCTTCTGACAAACGTATTTATAGATATTTTTAAACGTAGCTTCAAATCTTTTTATTCTTGTACGATTTTAATATGTATAGTTTTTTTTAATGATCCGGGTCCTACTATCCATTTGGACTATTACAGTTAACTACAGTAGCAAAGTAGGAGTGATGAAGGTGGACTGTGAGATGAAATGTAATTACTCACAATCTTGTGAATATCGTTTTTGTAAAAAACATAATTAGTAAATCTAACCAGGATTTGAACCCTAATGTCTCTGTTATTGTAAAATCAAACTAAACAAGCTATAGGTTCTTAGATAGTGTGCCTACTTAACCAGTAAAGGGTGTTTTGAAAGGCTGGTACAAAGCAGTGCTGATTTTAAAACATTGATATCGTGCTATGTGTAGATGTGCCGGTTACTCGCTAGCGACCGATAGTTTAATTCGACAACACTGGGAATCAAATGACCTCTTATATAACGAAACTAACGGAATTGATGCGTGCCACTTTACATTATATGTAAATAAAAATACACGATTCTTTTATTGAGTCCACCATGTAGAACGATTTGTTTAGCTATATCATTTATATATATTTTATTTTATTTTATTTAAACCAAATTGCTAGTATCATAAATTGTGGAAATTATTTAAATATTAACTTGTTTCAAACAACCACACATTATTTACCTAGTATATGTATATGGATTGCTCATACAGGACACGAGTTAGTTCAAATTCAACTTTTTATTTATTGGTTTACATAAAATAACATTTGTCTATATGAATTTAGTATTGTTACTCAGCCAAAATATCGTTTGGATTTTTTTTGTTAAACCTTAACATGCCAGGTAGAACTATTAGTTATTATATGTTTAGCATCCAAATAATAAATATTTAGTAAAGTCCTTTTAGGTAAAGGTGTTTTATGATATAGAATCCATAAATACATTATTTTTAAATAACCACCTGCATACAACATCTCAAAGTTAATGTATAGATTTTAATTTGTTTTGTTTTTAAATGCGAATTATTTGGTATACTATCTGTTTTTAGAAAAATATGTTAAAAAAACACAAATTAACAACTTAATTCAATATTTTATTTAGTCATTTAAAAAAATAACTATACAGACTTTGGAGACCAATGTCTGCTCATTGGATTACTACACATTCACGCTACAGACTCTATTGCATAGATTTAATCTATTTTTCTTTTGTTTTCACACAAATAAACACATTTCTTGGATTTCTAATGCATTGAAAGCTTTTTTTTTCCCCCTTTTGTTTACATGCTTGAAAATGGCGCGTTTCTTTCAACAAAATTATTCTCTAGCTCACACGCGAAGGGAGAGAAGCGTCCTTTAGTTTTATGTTACTTTACTCTAGGGGTGGCCAACATAATTTTCTGTCATACCACTATCTATATTCAACGCTTTTGGCATTGTGTATGTAACTATCACCTAAAACTTCAAACATTACCTGACTACTTCCCCCTTTATACATAGTGGACAATAAAACAACAGGGCTCTTTAGAGAGTGAATAGGGGATAAACTAAATTATTCAAATTTTAGTGACAAGTGAAGTTGGCCGAAATAACTCGTTTATTTGTATTATAATGTTATAGCTTTAATTTTTTGACCTTATGGGTGGAACTTAAAATGACTTAGCGTACCGTTAGTGTTGCGGGTTGGTCATCACTGCCCTACGTGGCAGACGATACCTGTCTCGCAAGGTGTTAAGCTGGGGAGGAGAACTTCCTGGCAAATAGGACCCAATATATCAATCTATATGAAGAAAGTGTATCGAAACATTTTTGTAAATTTTTGAGACACAATAATTATTATAATTGCAATAGTGTTATTGTAACTTATTTTAGGCCTACACATATTAAAGTGTATCAAATATGTATTTGATTAAATAAAAATATGGAAGAAGATATATATGAACGACTAAATAGATCCTCACATAGAAATATATAAAACTAAGATTTTTTATTTAATTACATAGAATATTTGTATTTTAATTCACATTGTATGTCTAGACTTGAAATAATTAAAAACCTTGGATGAAAAAAATATATATGTCCATCAATATTTTTACATTATTTCCACCAAAATAACTATTTTAAGAATGAATGAAAATTAATCTTTTAAGTTACTACTAATTTTTCATAGCTACGTGTAATCTAATTGTTTTAGTTCAATCATTATTATAACTCAATTTAAAATAATCATAAAGGACAAAAATACAATCTACAAGAGAACTCAACGTTTTTGGTATGGAATTGTTTTAAACTATAATGATATAACAATAGAAATTATGATAGAATAAAAAATAATAAACACAAGTTTGTTACACTTAAAGTCACCACTAATTTTTTGGGTTCCATACCAAGAATAGAATCCATATGAAAAACTCACGTTATATGTCTGTTTAGGTCTCACACAGATCTCAATATTTGAATGGCTGGACATATAAAATCGAAGCTTGGGTTGGAGCTAAATGCTAGCGTGCCCACATGAAATGAGTTTGTAACAATTTAGCAAAAAGACGAAGAACGGAAATTGTGAGATATTAAAAGAAAGTTTACGGGTTTTTTTTACCCAAATGTGTGTGGTATTTTTGAAAAGCTTTTACCGTTAGAGCTTCGAATATATATATATATAATGTCTGGATATAATTTTATATATATATATGAAATTTTAGCAAACATTTTATTTATATAATTATATATATAAAATGTTAGCAAAAATTCTCATAAACGGGATTTTATAAATGTTGGCGAAGATATTAAAAAACTAGGGATATGTAAAATATATTTGTTTACAATAAAAATTATTTTATTTATATGACAACAACAATACTTTTCTAAATATTTCTATATTGCTCTCAGTACATTTTCTCATGAATGCCGCGTGCCGACAACTTTCGATGGAGCCGGACCGCATAAACGAGAAGAGGATGGTGAGCCTAGGTATGAAATCCAAATAACCTGCACCAAGTGCACACTTGATCCATAATAATGCATATATTAAAGATGCGTAAAGTATGAAAGCTAGCCAAACAACGCATATTATTAAGTCATAGAAATATTGCTGAAACTTTTTTTACTAAATATCTTGGTTCCCAGATAAAGTTAGTTATAATTAATATAAATGAGTACACCTTAGTTTTCTTATTTTATTCAATAAGTAATAAACTATCTCATTAGAGAGCAGCGTAGCATCCAAGGTTTCATGTTAAAAATGTATTTGAGGTTTTTAACGTGCATTTTCTAAACTGACTGATAAAATCACCACACTACTTTGATACTATCTTAAAACTTGAAAATACACAATCTTCCCCCTCTCCCTCCCCCCGTCCATCAAACTCATCATATTGAAAGGGGAAGAACTCATATCACTAAAAATAAAAGTTCCGTTATGTCAGAAATCGAACCTGGGAACATTAGTCTATTAGATAAACATGCGCTCGTTAAGGGGAACTCCCACCAAATATCTAAAAAACTTGTCCTACTAAACTCCTTAAAGCTGATGGTAGTTATTATTTAATAGCTTTGTAACTTTTTCCCCTAATAAAATAAAGGTTGTTTGTTTCAACAAAATTTATTTGGTTTCTATAAATCTAACCATTAAAAAGATATAAATTATTGAACTTCAACATTTTAAAATAACTTTTATGATTTTTCTTCCATGATTACGTCCAAAATACCTTTTCAAAAATTTGATGTCTCTGTTTTCAAAAATATTTTCTCTTTGGCTATTTCCTGAATATTTTAGAATTTTTTTAAAAAAATATTAAAATATGTATTTTAATTAATAATTTGAAAAAGAGTCGTATTTTAAAAAACTATATTTATTAATTAAAAATAAGCTTAAGAAAATATGTAAACAATTATTATTTCACCCCCTCCATATTTTAACATCTTTTCATCTGAACAGTTTTCTAAAAGAGCACTTCAAGTGTTGCATTTTTTAAAAGAGAATATCCTTCAATTTGAGTCTACCGGCCGGTTGCTGTGTGTGTCCCTTGAAGCCATTTCCTCCACCGCTCAACGACCGCTAGCTCCTCTCGCATTCCCATGAGGGGTTGTTGTGTCTGACGTCCCAAACTGGTTTTCAAATAGACAATCTTCAGTGACAATAGTTCTCCTGTCTTTGTTTATTTTTTGCTCTAAGAATTCAATACATTTTAAGTAGTAGTATTTTATATATTTAGTCCATGTGTGAATATTTTTTTCTTTGTGTTGATATAATATTTGTGATAGTTTCAAACAAATTTACGAAGTTTCACTAAGAAACCTAGTTTGTTTATTTGTGAGGTGATCTGTTAACTTTATTTTAAATAAAGCAGTGCCCATGGGGAACAAAAAACCGCCGCCTTCTAAAGTGAAGAAAAGAAAGTTTTGGGGTAAAAATTTAAAACAAAACTCCAAACAAATAAATAAAATGGCTATTCCTCGGTAAGTGTTAGAATTTAAATTCGATACATATCGAGTATGAAACAGGTATATAGATTAGTTAACAATAAATACATCTTCACTCCTAATAGTTTAATAATAATAATAATAATAATAATAATAATAATAATAATAATAGTAATAATAATAGGCAACACATGTTTTCTCATTTTCAACTTTGCATTAGAAATATTAATAGCTTGTTTCATTCAACGTTGGATCTATTAGTTTCGTAAGAAAATGTTCTAATAGATCACAACAATAATACATATTTTAAAGATATATTTTATCGAACCATTAATCCATATATTTACTCAATGGATCTAAATCGTTGGGTGCACGAGGTGAGTTTCAGGATCATGGTTGGTTTTCTCGTAGCTGGAAGTTCTGGGTTCAAATCTCAGCAAAGTGGACTGTTCTTTCCTAAGTGTTTACCACGCTTCCTTCACGCAAATGCGGATACGTTTACTATAAGTATCTATTTTCCTTAGCTCTATTCCGCTATTATAATTAAAATTTGTATAACACAGATGGATAATGAATGAGCAGTGCCGGGTTAATGGCAATAATTGGTTTGGTGTTAAACGTCTTAATTTTATATCATTTGAACTTTTATTGCATGGGTAAAGAACAGGTCAAACTACTAGTTTTAATTATTTGTTGTATTTAACGTGCGCTTTATGAACCAACTGATTATATAAGCACACGAGAATTTCTATGAGTGAGATCGAAAGGGCCTAACAATTTTGCCGGTAAAGGTATTTTCACAAACCTTACAGGATTCTCTTGCATACAAAAATCGACATGGGACCAACGGCTTTACTTTCCCTCTAAAAGAAGTTATGCTATGAATTTTTATCACTCGAAAGAAATCCTTTGACCCTGGCGGGGTTTTAAACCACGAACACCAGGTCTTGAGGCAAGCACTTTACTCCAAGACCAGTAAATCGACAAAAATTCTAGCATTATAATATTATTGAATGCTAAAGTATAGAGATAGCGCCACAAACACAAAAAAAAATATTGTTCGAGAATAGGAATAACAATCTCAACTAAAATCATTTATGGCTGCACTAGTGAGCACGTAAAATAAATGCAAGTCTCATTTTGTCTAGTCTACTGGCAATGGGAAGATCGGGGTTCAATTCGCAGCAGATCATTCTTGAGGTATTTTTTTCTAAATGTTATTCTTTTATTTCTGCATGCAAGTATAGGTACAGATTACCTATATTCTACCTTCATCATCCTTAACCTATTAGCGGGAGTAAATGTGTATAGCCCGAACGGCTCTTAAGGCAATGAGCTAAAAATTAAAGTCGAAGAACCTCGAGCAGGGCCTTATATAGGGTGTTTTGCTCATTATAGGAGCCAGGGAAAACCTTACTAAAATGCTAAATAGCTATTTGTGCTAAATTGTAACATTTTTTAAAAATCTGCATATTGTTCTCATTTCAAAAAAATTACTTTACATGAATCAACACTCTGAGGAGATTTGAGCGTAAAATCACTAATCCTTGTTTGATTATAAAAGATGTCAAATAAATAATGTCGATAGATATATAATGTTTGTTTATTTCTAAGGCATTCTTACATATTTTATTCTTAAAACTATAAGCTCATTAGGTAAATAAATATATTTATGGTGATTTAAAAAGTTAACTAAAGATTAGGGCTACTGTTAAAGGGGGTTTAATTAGTGAAGAACAAGAACATTTTTTAAACTATGGCTGTTTCCATAAGCAACTGATTTTTTTAAATGATTTATTGACTTAGTGTTGGTTAACATTTATTACTAGTTCCCCCTTTTTAATTTATTGTTTTACAAACTTGTGTGCATTTTTATGTATTTGAAATATCAATCACACATATATTATATATATATTATATATAGATATATATAATATATCAATTTTGTGTATTTATTAAAATAGTATTGCGTCTTGGTGGAGACCAATTCCCAGTTTTCCCTCTCTTGTGTATGCCACTGACCTAACTGGGAATTGGTCTCCCCTAAGAGGCAATACTATTTTAATAAATACATTAATCATGCCATAGTTAAAATATCGAGCATTAAAAAATTTGTCGAATGCATAAGATCAGTGGCTGAACAAGCTACTGACTTAGCTAAAGTGACTTTCCAATAATAATATAAATGTTAAATATTTATAATTTAGAAAGGTAGCTGGTGAAATGAGGTTGTTAAAATTTCCAAAATTAAATAGTAAATAATGTTCAGTATATATATATATATATATATATAACCCAAGGAAGAATAAAGAGAGAAATTCTGCATTAGTCTTTTTTTGGTGGTATAGTTTCAATTTGAGTAAACACTTACATTTTCTATGTTAATAGGCTGTCATTTATAAATCATAAGAACTATAATATATCTACTAAAATAACTGAATATTTTGTTTTTGCTTAGAAACTTTTTTACACTATTTATATTGTGATAAATTAATGGAAAACTATCAATTTTTAAACATTTTCAGGTAAATTAAAATGAAAAGTACGACACAATCTTACGTACTTTCTTATATAGTAACTAGCCAAGAGTTGGTTTACTTCCATTGTATATTACAATTAGGAATCAAATTTTCATAAATTTGTTGTAAGTAACCCATAAGGGAATGTCTGTGGGGTGCACTGTACCATTTTTTTATTTTTTTACAAAGTTCTAAATAATCTAAGCAAGATTGATCCTGCTAATTTTAAAGTTGGAGTTTGTAAAAATTGTGGAGGAGATGACTAGACACCAAATGTGTCACAGGTTGCAATAAATGGGGAATTAAAAAAATTACTTTTATGTCTATTTAACATAATAATAATTCACAAACAATATTTAATTACATTTAAATATAATTATTTAAATTTTTAATGTATATTTAATTTAAAAATTGTCAGCTTTAGGGGTGGCGAAAACGGGGTGGGAGACACAAGGATAGTTTCCCCCAAATTGTTAAAAGAAAAGGGGGCTATATTTGCTCTCCCCCAACCCCTACCCTCGCATCCCCTACAACATGCGCTATAAACATTCTCATGTGCCTTCATGTAAATCACGGAACAAAAGTTAGCCCTAAGTCACAATTATCATTAAAAACACCCCCCCAAATAGTTTATTGAAGCATAAATTTTTTTTTTAAAACAATCCGGGTGCGGACCCACCTTTTAAGCTTGCTTGAGAATTTTTGGAAAGAGACGGTACAGTTTTTTAGGTAATAGTAAGGAAGCTGTTGCAAGATATCCAAACATTTTATAAGAGGTTAGTAAAGAAATGGGACTCCAAGCGAAGACTTAAAAGCCTAAGTATATGATCACAAAGAGAACACAGATTGAGGACGCTAATTTAGATATTACTGTGAACAACATATCATTTGGCAGGGTTATTGAATTTAAATATTTATGAACAATTTTAACTAGCGCTAATGGTATTATAAATAGAAATTAGGAAAAATAATACAGTCGGGAAATTCTTGTTATTACTAGGTCAGTAAGTTGTTGGCGTCTCGCCTGCTGTCAAGGAATATATGTAGTATTCAGAATATACAAAACAATAGTATTACCCAGTGGCGTAGCGTAAGGGCGTAGGGGGACTTAGGGCCTGTTGCCCCAGGCGCAAAATTCTTTGGTGCACAAAATTTCAAAAGAAAAAGGTAGTGGCTATTTTACGTAAAGCCTGTAGAAACAGTGTGCAGATTGCTAACAGAACAGCTTTAGATTTGCTTCGCTGGGTGTACAAGTGGAAGCTACAAGAGAGTTTGGCTAACTTTGTTGTGACTTTAAGAATCTTTTAAATATCATTATTTCAAATGCCA